>OX101754.1:72420917-72879889 GCA_944452675.1 Tachina lurida
TTAATTGGGAGTGCTGAAAACGAATATGGCAATTATTAATTTTTCTTGAGAATCATTATCGAGATATTCGCCAAAAACGAGTTTATTTTGCAGTTTACAAAGATATTGCTAAAAATCTTATTTAAATTACGCAAATTTTACACTGCTGAAAAGATATGGTTTTCTTTTATCACTTCATATTTATGGTGTGCTTATCGGATAAAAATTCACTGAGTTACGGCCCTTTAGATTTAAAGAAGTCTTAATTATTTAGTGAAAACGTCCGAAAATTCAAATTCGGTTATATTCAGTAAATATGTCGTAACTTTTTAATGGTGTTATTAGCAGACTCGTTTGCCTGGCTTAACTGAGATGTAAGTGGTGGGGCTTATCCAAGTGGTACACAAGGATAAGCAATTTAAAAAATGTTGATGTTTTTTACCCAAGTGATACACAAGGATAACTCAAGTTGTGGAGGAATCAATTAGTTATTCAGGTAGTACACCAGGATAAGCTAATTGACTCAAAGAAGTGAAGTGTATGACGATTTAAGTAGCAATCATAAATTTTATTCAATCATTTTAATATTTATACAAAATGTAAAAATTAACTTAAAACTAATACAATAACAAAAAATAGAATAATAAAAAAAAATCAATAAGAGTACAAACATAATTTAAAACGGCCAGAAACTGTTCATTATTATATTGCCAAATTCATTCCCATCGTAAGCTAAGCAAAACAAATATTCAATTTCACTACTGTCTGGCTGGTAATTTGAAACACACGTGGAAAATAAAATGTTTTATTTATTTCGTCAATTATGCTGACATGATGGTTCTCATACCTGGTTTGACAAATGTGTGAGAAATAAAGTAATTTTATTTTAATTAAATTGTGGGAAAGAATTTAAGTTACTTGAGACTTGGCAAAAATATGAATAAAAAAGTTAAACAAAAAAAAACGAAGTAAGCGTTTTGCTTAAATTTTAATTCACTTAGAGATTCTTTTTATTTTGATACCAAATAAAAAGAATCAAAAGAATTAACATATTGCGCCCCCAGGGGGATTGTTAATAACAATAGGCAATTTAACTGAACACTTTCCGGTAATTTATGCTGAAGTAAATTAAGCGCCAGGGTCCAACGAAATGTTCCAGTTTGACCTGGGTGATGGCTGTGGTGCTATTGGACGCGTATTGAGTCTTCTTTTTAATAATATTTTGATTAACAGGATGGTTAGCAATGTTAAAATCAGAGCCAGTCCCACATAGCTGACTGCCAAGCTATGCACGCCATGTTTCATGGTTGGGGTGGGTATATTCCGCATCTGTTCTCTTACCTCCTCTTGCAGTCGGGTTAAGTTTCCCATGATTCTTAGGTCTTGTAAAGTTTCGGTTATATTGAAGACCTTTTGTTGTAAATGGGGCAATGAAACTCCAGAACTTGTATAGGAGGGATACAAAGTCGAGGTAATTGTTTGGTGCCCATATACGGTAATGAACTCATTTTTCATTGAACATCCTGCTGGTAAGGTAAGCAATCCAGTTCCTTGTAAGGCCTGAGAACCACTGATGCCGTTGCACACCATACTTAATTTGAGTGGATGTTGAGTTGCGACTAGCCATTGATTTTTTTTATGAAGTTGGTACCACACATTACTATGGGCTAGTACGTCGGTATTGCAACTTATGTCTGACTCGTTGTTAAATAAATGTATTTCACAACGACACATTGGTGAATTTTTGAAATACGTAGCTTGGATATTTGGGCATAAAAAAGTATCGTGATCAAGGATGTGGCAATCACGGAGTTTGGTATCATCAACCGGAAAATATTCGTCTCACCTTTTGTTGTAAATGGGGCAATGAAACTCCAGAACTTGTATAGGAGGGATACAAAGTCGAGGTAATTGTTTGGTGCCCATATACGGTAATGAACTCATTTTTCATTGAACATCCTGCTGGTAAGGTAAGCAATCCAGTTCCTTGTAAGGCCTGAGAACCACTGATGCCGTTGCACACCATACTTAATTTGAGTGGATGTTGAGTTGCGACTAGCCATTGATTTTTTTTATGAAGTTGGTACCACACATTACTATGGGCTAGTACGTCGGTATTGCAACTTATGTCTGACTCGTTGTTAAATAAATGTATTTCACAACGACACATTGGTGAATTTTTGAAATACGTAGCTTGGATATTTGGGCATAAAAAAGTATCGTGATCAAGGATGTGGCAATCACGGAGTTTGGTATCATCAACCGGAAAATATTCGTCTCGGTGAGCCTTGAGAGCCATCATTTTGGTTGTTGGAATGATCGCAACCAACGAGTTATTTACTAGTTGTGGAACTGGTGTAAGATAAAAGAGGTCGAATTCCTCTTTATGGGCTAGTGGAATTTCCAATGTGCAAATAATGTGTTGGTTTGAAATGGCTGCATTAGCTGTCACTAAACCATACAGATGAATGATATCCGTGACTGGTAATATTAAATCCGATGGCAGATTTGCCTTTATATTGTCCACTTCCAAAGAAAATTGTTGCGGTGTTAGTAGAGAGGGACTTATTCTGCCATGATATGTATCGGTTAGCAGATCCATTATGGCCTTTAACATTGTTTGCACATTGTCTGAGATGATGATCAACTGAATGCTAAGCGAGAAAATAAGTTGAGATTGCTGGGTTTCATTGACAGTAAAGTTCTCGAGTCTTTTTAGCCTAAAGTTTAATTTATCGAGGCTATTCTGAGTATGAGCCTCCGTTTGTTTCATAATATTAAGGGTGGAGTCGAGGAATGATGTTTGATTCCGTAGAAGGTGTGCCAAGTGATCCTCGTTATTTTTTATGCTGTTGATGGTGTCTGTCATTTTTTCGGCATACTGTGAATCGAGAACTCCAAATAATGAATTTGCTACATTTCCAACGAAATCAATTGCCCCTCGTTTCTTTCTTCTTAAGAGGCTTTCGAGACTGGTAGCCACTTTAAGTTTAACGTTGTTAAAATGCGCAACGAGCGCGATACATTGATGATTGAGATCTGAACTGTTGCAACATTTCATCAACGTATTAGTTCCGTTTGCTAGAAGTTGTACTTCCTTGAGAAATGGTGATAGTTCAAAGTAGATAAAAAGCTTCCATTCTGAGATAATTGGTTTAACTTGACCAATCTGTTCAAAGTGTAAGCCAGGAGAGCTAGTGATCTTTGTGTAGGTACGTAGCTGGCATACCACTAACGAAAGGAATAAGGCAAGAAGCATTAGTAGGCTGGTTGGAGATAATGTGCAGCGTTTTGGGGGTGGTGAGCCTTTGTATTTGTCAGTAGGTGGTTCGTTTCTCTTGAGTTCCGAGCTATTTCCTTTAGTTTTGTTCGGAGATTTGTAGTTTTCCTTGGGAAGGGAACTGCTTTTTACACCTTCACTGCCCAAAGACGTTGAGGGTGTGTTCTGCAGATCAGGCATACTTTCATTGCCAGTAGTGGTGTAGGATGTATCGAGAGGAAGCGGAGCAAGTAAGTGAATTGCCCGTTTAATGATACCTGTAGACGTTTTGACTGTTGCCGTCCTCACGATACCGTCAAGCCCGGGGAATGTTTCGATCACCTTTCCGATTCGCCACGTCATGACAGGAGTGTTGTCTTTCACTATAACTATAGTACCCACTGGCAGATTTTGAGACTTTGATTGCCATTTGTTACGCTGCTGGAGTTCAGTGAGGTACTCGTGGGACCATCGTTGCCAGAAATGATGTTTTATTTTTGATACTAATTCCCATCGTTTAACGAGTGATGGCGACATCGACTGAGCAGTTGCATCGACTTGTGCCGTGAGAGGTTCCCCAATCAGGAAATGACCAGGAGTCAAGGCAGCTGCATCATTAGGATCATTTGATAATGCTGTTATAGGTCTGGAATTCAGTATTGCCTCTACCTCTATGACTACAGTTTCCATTTCTTCATAAGTTCATAAGTTAGGGATGCGTTTGTCATTTCTTTGAGTAATAGCCTTTTGGCTGACTTGACTGCGGCCTCCCACAATCCCCCAAAATGAGGTGCTCGAGGAGGAATGAAATGAAAAGAAATGTTTTTATTTGCACATTCTCGCTGAATGGCTTCTTGGGCTGTGGGGGTAAAAAGGGCTGATGATAATTCCGCTAGTTGATTTCGTGCTCCGACAAAGTTTGTTGCATTGTCGCAGTAAAGTTGTTGGCAGTGACCTCTGCGACTGGTAAATCGTTTTAGTGCTCCCAGGAACGCTTCTGTTGTTAGGTTTGTAACTAATTCGAGATGCACTGCTTTTGTGGCGAAGCAACAGAATACTGCAATGTACGCCTTTTGAGGTCGTTTTCCTCGAGTTTTAAAGTAAACCCAAATTGGACCACAATAGTCAACCCCGGCATTTATAAATGGTCTTGCTGGTGTAACCCTTGTTGCAGGCAAATTTCCCATGATCTGCTGGAGAAGTTTTGGTTTTGATTTTGCGCAACTTACGCACTTATGGATGGTTTCTCGTGCTAAGTATTTTCCCTTGATGGGCCAAAATCGTTGTCGGACATTTGCAAGGAGAGCCTGAGCTCCACAATGCTTATTTTCTTTGTGTATTGACTCAAATATTAGTTTGCTGATTATGTCATTATAAGGGAGGAGCATTGGATGTCTTGTATCGAATGGCAAAGTAGACTCTTCTAGTCTGCCTCCGACTCTTAAAATGCAATTTTCATCTAAAAATGGTGATAAACTTTTGATCGGACTTGACACTCTTAGTTCTTTGCGTTTTTGCAACTGCTTGATGTCTTCTGAGAATGCAAATTTTTGAGTTTCTCTAATAATTATAAGAAGTGAATCGTTGAGCTCGAAAGGTGTCACAGCTCTTTGAGTTTGTCGATCTGCCTTGGGGAGCCTAGCATTTTTTATGAATCTGAAGATGTATCCTATAATACGTTGCAGGGTTTTAAAAGAATTTCTATGGTTGATAGAATGCAGAAAATTTTCAGTCGTTACCGAAACCAGCATGTTATAGGGAATTTTCTTCTGTTCAGGTAAAGGTGTGTCAGGAGGTGGAGAGAACATCGGAGGCCAATGTTTCTCATCACCATGAAGAAAGAATGGCCCATACATCCACTGGGGTGTATGCTGCAGCTGCTGTGGATCCAATCCTCTAGATATTATGTCTGCTGGGTTGTCCTGGGAACTCACATGACGCCATTGATCAGGTGTCGAGTTTTCTTGAATTGAAGCTATTCGATTTGCTACGAATGTATGCAACGAAGATGATCGTGAATTTATCCATGCTAATACTATTTTTGAATCAGACCAGTAGAATGTTGGCGTTGTATTCATATCCAGATCGTGCTTAACTTTTGCAGCCAAGTTGGCACCCAACTGGGCAGCACATAATTCCAGCCTGGGCAGCGTAGAGGTGCCAAACGGGACTTCGCACAAAGCAAGTATACAATAACTGTTTTATTTGGCAAGAATGTCCTGATATATACCGCGGCACCATACGCCTTTTCTGAGGCATCTGTAAAAACATGTAGTTGCGTATTGCTTGGAATCGATCCTTTATATATATGTCGATGAGCTTGAAAGGTTTTGAGTTCACTCAGATTATTTCTAAAGCTTCGCCAGCGTGATTCAAATTCTGAAGGCACTGCCTCATCCCATGAAAGATTCAAATTCCATAATTCCTGGATGGATATTTTTGCCTTGACGACTACTGGAGACAGTAGTCCGAGTGGGTCAAATATACGCGCTAAATCTGATGTGACTGTCCTTTTCGTCACAGCCTTGATTGGTTGTATGTTGACCTTAATTTTCAGTAAATCATCCTTGGGTAGCCATACTAGTCCCAACGTTTTTATATAGTCGGTTTCGTCTGTGGAAAAATCAAGACTAACTTCTTGATCATCATTGGGGATATTGCGTAGCAATTGGGTATGATTTGCACACCATTTTCTTAAATGAAATCCGTACTTTGACATGACGTGTTGGAGTTGACGCTGAGTTTCTAGTGCTATGTTCAAGCTATCGGCTCCCCCCAAACCATCGTCCACATAAAAGTTCTTTTCCAAGAAATTGGCTGCTAACGGAAACTGCATGTTGTTATCATGGCTTATATCCTTTAGACATTTGATTGCCAAGTATGGTGCAGGTCTGGTTCCATATGTCACTGTATTCAACTTGAAGTAACTGATGGGTTCAGAAACATTACTTCTCCATAGAATTATCTGGTACTGTTGGTCTTTTGGATGGACCAATATTTGTCGATACATTTTTTCTATGTCTGTTGTGAACACGAAACGTGGAATCCGAAATCGCAGAAGCACCGTAAACAGCTCATTTTGTAGTGGTGGCCCGATGTGCAAGATGTCATTCAAAGATTTTCCTGACGAGGTTTTTGCTGACGCATCAAATACCACCCGAAGTTTAGTGGTGCTACTATCAGGTCGTAAAATGCAGTGGTGAGGAATAAAGTATTTAGACCCTTCCACTTCATCTATGTTGATTTTCGACATATGTCCCATTGTTTCGTAGTCCTTCATAAACTGCATATATTGAGTTTTTAGGGAAGCATCTTTTGATAATCGACGTTCCAAGCTGAGGAAGCGGTTAAAGGCAATATTATGTGAGGCGCCTAAAGAAGATGTTTCAGTACAGAATGGAAGTCGTACTACGAACCGTCCTTCTTTGTTACGAATAGTGTGTTGATTGAAATGTGCCTCACATTGGGCGTCATAGGGAGATAATTGATGCCCAGTGCTCTCGATCTCTTCCAGTTTCCAAAATCGTTCAATAGCCGTATTCATTTTATCCTCTTCAGTTAAAGTACCACATATTGCTGATGAGAGTTGTTCTCCAGATACCTTTCCAGATACTATCCAGCCAAAGGTGGTATTTTGTAATATTGGGAGGTCATCACCGAGTTTAATTTGTCCTATGGCAAGGATTTGATGGTAATATTCTGCGCCTAACAAAATGTCAATTTTTTCTGGTCGGTTAAAAGTTGGGTCCGCCAGTGTGACATTGTTGGGAATCGCCCACTTATCGATGGTAAGTTGTTGAGCAGGTTGAGGAGAAATGATTTGTGGCAACACAAATGCCTCAAGACGGGTTGAAAAGTTGTTGAGTCTGGATTGAAGTGATATGTTGACACGGTGTTGAACTTTGGTGCGGTTTTTTCCAATTCCATTGATTGAAATTGACGTGGTTCTTGCTGGGAGCCCTAGAGTTGTGACTAATCTCTCTGTAATGAGGTTGACTTGTGAGCCTGAGTCGAGAATTGCCTTACATTCAGTTTCTAGTCCATTTGCCTTGACCTTTACCAACGCTGTTCCTAGTAGGACATATGGTCTTCTGCCGACGGAACTTGTCGTCATGCTTTCAGCTTCGTCCTGTGGTGTGCTAACGAGAGATGTCACGTTTTTTGTGGAGGGGTTGTTAAGTGTAGCTGCCTTTCTGTCTGAGTCAATTTCTTTTTTAGGGGGAGTAATTTTTCTTGATGACGAATAACCTTGTGGGGTTGGTTCCAGATGTACCAAGGTATGGTGCTTTTTTCCACATTTCTGGCAGCGGCCTGAAATTGTACATTGTTTGGTACTATGGGTACTACTAAAGCAATTGACACATAATTTGTGTTTCTGTATCATGTTTAGTCTGTTTGTTGAGCTTATATCGATGAATTTCTTACATCGATACAATGGGTGAGAATCTCGCTTGCAAAATATGCACAACCGGTTTTCGTGTCGAGGTTGTGCTGTAAGCGCGCATATTTTGTTAGTAGAAAACGAAGGTTTTTCCTTGTGGCCCATTGCTTCCAGGGTGTGAAAATAGTTCTCAAGGAATGTCAGAAATTGGTTGATTGTTTGTAGTTCTTTTGGGTGAGAAATTGATTGCTCATATTGAGCATATACTGTTTTATCTAACTTTTTAACCAGGATGTGGATAAGGATTGGATCCCACGATAATATTTGAAGCCCCATGTTGGAGAGAGCTGCCAAACATTCCTTTGTTGTATCGTGCAATCGCTTAATAGCACCTAATGTGGATGCCCCAGATGGTTGGTCAAGTAGTCTCTGAACTGCTGTTGCTACCATTACCCTTTTATTGTTGTATCGATCTTGCAGCAATTGCCACGCCACCTGATAATTGTCTGCAGTAACCGCAAGATGATTAATTAGGTTCGCTGCTTTACCAATGACGTTGGTTTTTAAATACCACATTTTATGAGCATCAGACATCTGTTGCTCATGTACGATTCTTGTAAATAAATCGGAGAACGATGTCCATTTCATGTAGTCACCTTCAAATTTTGTAATGGTGATCGTAGGCAAAGGTAAGGTTGATGGTCTGGCCGTAGTTTCTGTGGTTGAGTGGTGGAGGCTTCTATTGGCCGTGGTGAGCTGTATGATTGCTGATTGTGCAGCTTGTTCGAGGCGAACATATCTGCTTGTATCGTAACCAGCAATGTCTGGGTCGGGATATTTGTCCAGTAATTCATCATTAAGCCTTTCTAATTGAAGCCACAGCTGAGAGATAGTGCCCTTTTTTACATCGTAGTAAGATTGATCTTGACCTGGTTGCAACTGAAGGCCTTCTAGCTGTCGAGTAAGCGCCGCCATTTTTCCAAGTGACCGGCTGATTAATCCATCGTGTCCCCCAGTTGCGCCGGCTTGCGATTGCCCTGTGTTTGCCGATTTGGGATTGGGATCATGTCCCACAGTTGCCCCGGCTTGCGTTTGACCTGTATTTGCCGATTTGGGATTGGGATCATGTACCCCAGTTGCCCCGGCTTGCGTTTGACCTGTATTTGCAGGTTTGGGATTAGGAAGTTCTTTTTTCCCGGATTCTTTACCTTGATTATCGAGTTCCCGTTCCATTATAGCTATATATTTCGTCGACATGGCCTCAATTCGAATATAGTAGTCGGATGTGAAGTATTCATCAGATTTGTCTATGTCCTTCAACTCTCGCAATTCATTATCAGCTGTGTCGAACTCTGTCCAAGCTGTCTTTAGACGAGATAGTCGTTCCTGGTAATAGGTTGCGGTTTTCCGGCTGGCTGAATCCTTGGTGAAATTTCGAATAATGGTTGCAATATGTTCTCCCGTTTCCTTCAGTTGGCGGAGCAGTTTTGTTGAGGTTGTTTCCATGGTGGATTAGTTGTTGTGTAAAGCAGGGAAGTGATGGCGCTATTAGTTAATTCGAGGATTGCGTGTCCTGTCACGGTCGCCAAAAATGTTAATACCAGACTCGTTTGCCTGGCTTAACTGAGATGTAAGTGGTGGGGCTTATCCAAGTGGTACACAAGGATAAGCAATTTAAAAAATGTTGATGTTTTTTACCCAAGTGATACACAAGGATAACTCAAGTTGTGGAGGAATCAATTAGTTATTCAGGTAGTACACCAGGATAAGCTAATTGACTCAAAGAAGTGAAGTGTATGACGATTTAAGTAGCAATCATAAATTTTATTCAATCATTTTAATATTTATACAAAATGTAAAAATTAACTTAAAACTAATACAATAACAAAAAATAGAATAATAAAAAAAAATCAATAAGAGTACAAACATAATTTAAAACGGCCAGAAACTGTTCATTATTATATTGCCAAATTCATTCCCATCGTAAGCTAAGCAAAACAAATATTCAATTTCACTACTGTCTGGCTGGTAATTTGAAACACACGTGGAAAATAAAATGTTTTATTTATTTCGTCAATTATGCTGACATGATGGTTCTCATACCTGGTTTGACAAATGTGTGAGAAATAAAGTAATTTTATTTTAATTAAATTGTGGGAAAGAATTTAAGTTACTTGAGACTTGGCAAAAATATGAATAAAAAAGTTAAACAAAAAAAACGAAGTAAGCGTTTTGCTTAAATTTTAATTCACTTAGAGATTCTTTTTATTTTGATACCAAATAAAAAGAATTAACAAATGGTTTGCCCGATGATAATAATTTTACAATTAATAAGATGGCTACAAAATTTAATTTAAGATACAGATTTTAAATAAATTTTAAAACTTTTATTTGGCTAAGGGCGCAACTTAAAATACTGAATTTAAAAAAAAAACTAAAAACTCCAAATATTTTTAAATCTAAAGGGCCGTAACTCAATGAATTTTTACTTGATCAGTACACTATAAATATACGGTGATAAAAGAAAAACATATATTTTCGACGGTGGTAAATTTGCTCAATCTTAATAAACAGTCTACAAGATTTTTGGCAATATCCTTGTAAACTGCAAAAGAATACGTTTTTCGCGAATATCTCGAAAAAAATTGTTAGGAAAAATAAATAAATGCCATATTCGTGTTTGGCGACCCCAAATTAGCTAAAAAAACAACTATTTTTTGAGGTTATGGCAAAACATAAAAATTTGTTGGGTAGTGTTGTCTATTGATAAATAATAAAAAACAATACATACAAACAAAACTGTTTCAATTTTGTATCCAATACAGCATACTTTGTGAGCCCCTTAACGAATTTTATCTAAATATCTGGTGCCGTGAAAGGTTAGTTATTTTAAACAGTAGCATAACCAGGTAGCACCTGCCGATGCTGCTGAAAGTAATGAGCAAAAACTTGTTTAAATCCATTACAAAATGTGTTTTGTTATTCTTTAAATGCTACCTGTTATTAGCACTAAGTACACTTACATGGTAAAACATATCGTATAATTACGATAAATATTTTTTATTACGAAAGGTGTACATATACTTATTGTATTCCATTTCAAATTTATTTTTCTTTCTCTATTTAGGTTGAATTTCAGAATTCACTAAAGTTGGAAATAGCTGATGTGTGAATAAAGGGAAAAAGCGCATTCTACATATTTTTTATTGCACCCTGCAATCGGAATATCTCGAGATCAGTAACATATTTTGGAATAATTTTTTCATACGGAAGTCAAAAATGCCAATATAAGAATAAAAAATTATTTAAATATATATTTTTTATGGTACAAAGCAATATTTTTACCAAATTTTTATGTTTTTCAGAAAATCTGCGCGTATGTCCGCATTTATATAAAGGCTGTCTAAAATTTTAATTGAAGATGTTGAAAACTATCTATATAATTAAATGTTACAGTTGAAACTTTCAAAATCTACCGTCACAACTTTTTATAAGCGTTTAAACACAAAAAATTGTTTTAAAAGTGGAGCTTTTCTGACACTGCTGAATGTAGGGTGCATGTCCAAAATACAAAAGAATTGACTTTTAGTACATCCTGAATAGTTTGTTTTTAGAGCTATATGGTTTAAAAGTGCATGTGTCAAACAAAGTTTTTCACAAAATTTAAAATAATGAAGATACTTTTTCTTATAAAAATGCCTTTTTCAGGAAAATTTTAAAATTATGAATTCTTAGCCTTTTCACGATCTCACGACTACATATATTAATAAGTTTTTTACCTACTTTTATTTAGAATTTTGTCAAAAATTTAATGCTGTCTTTTAATTTAAGATCGAACAATATACTAAGAAGTAATAGGTGTGTTGTGAGTCGAAGGCACTTTCACTTATATATTTTATAATAAGACCACTTGCACTTAAGATTTAAGACAAAAACATTTTGATCCAATTACTATACTTAAAAAACATCTATCAAGGGGGGAGGAATGTTGTGAATCATAATTGAACAACCCTCGTACCTCTGCATTGCACTAATTTGTTGACGCAGCAGTAACCAGTTCATTCACATGGTTACTTTTTATTTTCTTTGCGCTGACAAGTTGTGCAATATCGATATTTAGTAATTGGGTCAAAAGCTAAATAATATTTATGAAATAAGTTATTGTCTAGTTAGCATAAGAAAACTAATTGTAAGTAAAATCCCAGCAAAAAATTTTCGAAATTTTGTAATGGGTAGTACTCTTTTAATGGCTTACAAAGTAATGACTGATACTTATTTACGTAATTATTTTATGTGCTGCCTGTAATGAATAAAATAAGAACTTATTTATATCATTACGTGAAAGTACTTATTGTAGTGCTTTCCAGTTAATAAGGAAATATATCTAGAGAAAAATTTATTGATCGTGAAAATTATTTTAATTAGAAAAACTAGCAAATTAATTTAGAATAAGTTTAAGCAAAAATTAATCTATAAAATTTTGCATATTTGTAAGCAAAAAATAACCCATTAAATTTTGAGTACTCTTAGGCAATCAGTAATGTATTAACTTTTGCATGTTTGTAGGCAAAAAGTATAGGGTACCGCATACTTTTTGAACTTCTCAAACAAAAATAATGGGTTATTCAGTCAAATTGTAAGCACTTACGATTGAGGAGTACATACACTTTTTTGCATTCTAGTAGGCAAAGTTTTTTGCTGGGATATTGTAGAAATAGATCAAAGTATATTTTGTATAAATAGCTTATAGAAAATAAAAGTGACACAGTCAGTTTGCAGTGACAGTTGTAAGCATTGTAATTATAATAAAGAATACCTGCGATTCCCAAGGGACCCTCCAGGTTATAAACAAAGAAATAATAAGACTTATTCTTTAATAAAAATACCTATACCTGCGATTCCCAAGGGACCCTCCAGGTACAAGGATAATAGATATAAATACACCATAACAGGTGAAATGCCAAAAAAAAAGTCAAGTCAAAAAAATTTTTTTTTGTCTAAAGTCAAATATTTTCTAAGCTATGAGAGATGCGAAAACACATCTGAGGACATTATTTCTTAAAAATGTTGAGCTCAGCTCAAAACGCTTTATTCCATAAAAATCGGATAACTTTTCTAAAAGTTACGAGCCTCAGAAGTTTTTTTTAGTCTCATGTGGTCAACTTAGGCCCACTATAACTCCTGTTTAGCTTAAGCCAGAAGGCTGCCAAGACATGTGTTATAAGGTCTAAGTCCTGCTTTATGGATGATCGAAGTTTTATATAAATCCAATAATAGTTTAGAAGTTCCAGATTTATTACCATTTATTTTGCAAAAGTCCCCACTGTGAAGTGTTAGCCCTGATTATTATTACTATTATTATATATAAAAGCGTAACGTGACTAACTGTGTGATCAGCGCCCAGTCTAAGCAGCTGGAGGTAGAGCAAGTTTGCATCCACTAAGCCAGTATTACTCAGTTAGGCTTGCCAGACCCAAACAGTGAAAAATCTTAACATTCAAGGCAAAAACTCGTGATTTGCAAAAAATTCTCAACAATAATTTTAAATATTTTTAAAACAAAAATTACTCAATGGTTTTTAGCAAAAATTATATTTAATTAAAAAAACAGTTGCAAAGCCAGTTTTAAAGTATGTGTGGAAATACAATATAGTTTCATCAGATGGTCGCTTATAATGTCAAGTTACCAGTGGTGCAAAATTGTGATGTTGTGTAAAGGTGGAAAATACTTATTGACACTTATTAGTGTTGCAGATATTGCACCATTGTTTATAGTTATACAATCAGCACATCGAAATAAATCTAAGATATATTTAAATTAATTTTTAGCTTGAGAAATTGCTTTTAAGCTTGAATCTTGACAAGCCTTGAAAAAGCCAAATCAATACAGCCAAATCAGGCCCGTCTGGCAAGCCTATTCTCAGTTGATCACAATATCAAAATCACAAGTGGCGTGTTCTCTTTGTATTCGAATTCTATCTGCGTGAGTTTAAAATCAGGGAGTTCTTGGTTTGTACATATAAATTCTCCTATAACAAAGTAGCGGGCAATATGCTAGTAATGAATAAAATTTTAACGTGGCCTTAAAAATTAAAATGGCAAACTAAAACACGTATTGAGTTTGATTTACTAATAATATTCTTAATAACTGGGGGCAAATCACCGCATTCGAAATTGAATACCTTGTCATCGAAATGTTGTTAACGTGGATCACAGCACTCGTTATCGAAACGTATCTACTCGAAGTTGCACTCGATTGGTAATCTACTATCGAAAACAAGTAAACTCTAGCTTTTTGCGGCGAAACGAACCAAAGAAACAAAAAGAAGGAAAAAAAGAAAGGAGTAATGAAAATATAAGTATTTTCCGGATATTTTCGCACAATTAATTTAGAAAATATAATTTTAATTGTTTTTATTACAAATATTGCCCAATAGACAGTCCAAAAAAATAAATAAAGGAAAAATCGCTTCCAGAACAAATACAAATAAAGTAAATGGGAAACGAAAAGAAGTATTGAGGCAATTTATGATGGAACATCCCATTTCGTTTTGTTTTTCTTATTGTCATATATGTAGTAGCAGGTAACATAAATTACGATCGAATACCTTGATCCAAAAAATTTGTGTAATCGAAATAATTCTCTACACGAACGTGCACTCGATTTCGAATGCCGTGATTTGCCCCCTGTATTATATATTAGGTATTAAAATTACACATGCAAATATCTATAAATGGGCAACACCCATATCAAGCACGTTTTCTTTGAAATAAAATAAAATGTTTTGTTTATATTTTAGGTGCAATCACCTCACAATGCTGACGGTTACTATACTATTTATGGCGATGAGACTGACTACAACGACCACTTTAACTCAAAACTTGTAACGGGATCCACTACTGAGGTTTATGCAAGAACTGGATATTTGGGGTTTTTAAGGCGAACTGAGTGCTCACAATCTGTTTCTGTTTTAGATGAAACTACTCCAAGTATTGCCAGCAGAGATAGTGATAATGATTCACTTACTTCCTTAAATCAGTGTCAAGTAAATTTGACCTCGAACACGATTGCTTTAGATCAGCAATCTAATGATCAAGAACAACATGATGCTGTATATGTAGTAGGTGCTCTTGATGAAGTTATTACTTTGCGTGGTATGAATTTTCATCCTATCGACATTGAGAACTCTGTTTTAAGATGTCACAAGAAAATAGCGGAAAGGTATTAAAAATCTATTTAAATATAATTTTTTTTATATTAAATTTGCTTTCTCATTACAACTGAAGCGCTGTGTTTACGTGGACAAATTTGCTGGTAGTTGTTGTGGAATTAGACGGAAACGAATCAGAAGCACTTGACCTTGTTCCTCTTGTTACAAATACTATATTGGAAGAGCACCAATTAATAGTTGGAGTCGTAGTTGTTGTAGACCCAGGTATTTATTATTTTTGAATTATATAAGTATGTAAATGACTGAATGAGTAATCGCCGAAGTGTAAATCGCCCAAAATAGAAAAATGTAAATGTAATTATATTGGGAGTTTAGTAATAAGCTTTGAATAAATAATTTATATACTTATTTATTTATTTTAACATATTATACAAAGTAAATTTGCATAATATGGTGTTGCACAAATATGGGCGGTGTAACTAAGACCATGTGCCCAAGATGTTATTAACGGTATTTTAAAAAAGTTTTGTGACCAACTGTACTTAACTTATGCCTTCACATAGGAAGTAGAAACGTGGTTGTTAAAGAAATTCCACAAAACTTTGCAAGATTATACGGTTATCCGTGGCAGGTCAGTCAACCAGTGTGAGCGAAATGAAAAACTCTCGAACAACACCACAAGCCTGACCGTACTTAAGAAATAATTACGATGACGCGAGAGATATTCTCCGACTCAGAGCTGCTTAACGACTACAAATAATTTAACGTTTGAAGTATTTCGGTATTTGTTCAAAGCGATGAATTGTCAAATGTTTAGATGATGGCTCAAGAATGATAAAATAAAGATTACGCCTTGCGTATGATTTACCGTTCGATGACGTAGTAGTCCCCTCGCAATAATTATCAAGTCTGCATCATATGTGAAATTTATAATTTCCTGCAAAAAATTAATTTATTTTGTTGTATTTGGCAGTCCTGTCAGTATTTTACTCAGAGAAATCTCCAAGAAAAAAATTAAATGTTGTTGTTTAAAAGCTGCAAAACTAATAAAAATAAAAAACTAAATAAAGTGAATAGATAGAAAAAGAGAAAATGTGAAATGTGCGTGTATGTGTGTGTAACAGCTCTACCGCTAAATTTAACTAGCCAATAAGAACACATGGTGAGTGACGTCAGAGTTCCATCATGCGCAGAAAAGTTTTTTTATTTTAGCGCGATGGCATAATCTTTATTTTATCATTCTTGTGATGGCTAGTATGAATAACAAAATTATTTGCTTTTTAAAAATTTGTTTTAGAACCCCAAATTTGTATGTGTTTTGTATTCTTTTAAACAAATTTTAAAGTAAAAAGGAAATGATTTTTAGTGTTCCTTACACCAAAGGTGAAAAGGAACCCTATTGTTTTCGCTACGCTGCCCGTCACAGGCTATTTTCTCGAGAACCGTAAGAGCTATGGACCTGAAATTTGCACAAAGTATGTAGACCCTTGGCCGCTACAACAACAAATACATGAAAGATAAAAATGAAAGGGTCTTCCAAAACGAGCAACGAGAAATGTTAAAATCACATGTAGTATACATATATACAATTGTATGTATATACACTTGAAATTTGTAAGGTTAGTGTATTTTTATACAGACTACAACAATTAACACTAAAATTTAAATTAAAGGCTGTTCCATCAGTTAATGCAATTTTGACTATGAAATTTTGACAACTTGCTGTATCTTGGAAACCGTACGAGCTAAACTCTTGAAATTTTCAAAAACGGCAAAACAAAAAAAAAATGCTCAAAGCCCAAAGTCGCACTTTACTGAACCTATTTTTATTCATACTACCCAATGCTTTAAACACAGATCATACTGTTATGCACGAAAAATGGCCCTGAGAGCGCTTCAACTGATTCTTATGTAAAACTACCTCCTGAAACTGAATATGACCTCCGTTTTGCCCCATCACCTATCATTTTGAGGGAATTACTCCTTCTCCCCACTTTTTTGTTTACTTAGGTAATTTAAAAATTATAAATTTATTGAAAAATAATTTTTATACATTTTTCACAAATTCTTTTTTTTCAAAATATTTCGGATCCAAAGTCTTCATTTGGTGCTTTCTTTTCTCTTGTAGTTTAAAGTTGAAGTTTCTCTTACATAGACCAGCAGTATACTGCTTACATGCTAGCATTCAACTTTCTGGAAAACATTTTCTCAAACTGAGCGATGTCTTGATGAAATCGTTACCCTTGTTCATCAGAATCTGCTCCTAAATTTGCAGGAAAAAGTTCAGGAATGTAGGAAATGCACTCACACCTGAGAAATGTTACACTTCATAGCCTTATACAGCAACTCCTGAACATGTTACCACTTTTGTTACCCAAAAAGTTCGCACACACGCTTTGAAATGCATGTGAAGCTCGTTTTTTTTAGATTCAGGAGTTCAACTAACGTTCAGTCTTGGATAAGTTGTCTGACTTGGGATCTTACGAACACTACTTCTTTGATTTTAGTGACACCAAGCCGAGGCAATTTAGTTTTTAAAAATTTAAATCCATTACCTGCTGTTAATACATACATAATTACGAACCAAAAGCACTAGTAAAACATTTGCCAATTACAACAGCAAATTACGAAATTGCATGGAACATTTTGGTTGATAGGTACGATAACAAAAGGCTCATTGTGACAACACTACTAAACAACTTGCTTTCTCATCCGCAAATAAAAACCGAAACGGCGCAAGCGCTAAAAAATATACATGATGTCACTAAAGAATGCATCCATGGTTTAAGCGCGCAAGGACTGCCAGTGGACAGTTGGGACGCCATAATTGTTCACATTTTATTGAAAAAACTCGATCAATCAACTCAAACTTTATTTGAGCAATCGCTATAAAACAACAAAAACCTCGTAAGTCTAAAAGATCTTCTTAGATTTATAGAGCACCGTTTCCAAGCATTGGAAACACGCGGAAGGTCTCACGAATCTGGTGGGGGGAAGGATAGAGCCTAACTTATAACTGCAGCTACATCAACCCCAAACTGTAAAGTATGTGGAATGCCTGGGCATCCCATATATTACTGTGAAAAGTTCCTAAAAATGTCCCCATCTGGGAGACTACAATGGACACAAAAAAAGAAGCTTTGCGTCAACTGCTTTAAGTCAGATCATGCTGCCAAAGCATGCACGTCACGGTCTTGCTCAAAGTGCACAAAAAGACACAACACATTGTTGCACTTATAATTAGCAAGAGGAATTTCGGCAGAAGGAACACAAAAACTAGCGTCTGTATCGAATGCAAATAAGCCAATCGTCGCTACAACAAACAAACAAGTCATCGACAACACTTACGTATTACTAGCCACTGCAAGAGTAAAGGCAGTTGGAGCCAATGGTCACACATGCACATTCCGAGCTTTATTAGATTCTGGATCACAAGTCAATTTGGTTACAACCCGAGTATTGAACAAACTGTCCTTGAATTCCTCAAACTCTTCATTGCGCATTGAAGGAATTGGCCGTAAAGTTCAAAACGTATCCCAACGAATCAATATAGAACAACATGCATATTCAGGCAGCTATGCCACCAGAATCGAAGCATTTGTTCTTCCACCCATTGTACCACCTCAGCCTACAAATTCTTTCGACACGTCAGATTGGAATCTTCCTGAAAATATTATATTAGCTGATCCATGTTTCAATCAAATGGATAAAATTGACATATTGCTCGGAGCAGAATTTTACCATGAATTGATGCGCCCACAACAAATAAAGATCAATCAAAAACTGCCAATTCTACAAAACACAGCTTTGGGTTGGATCGTCACGGGTAAATTACAAGAAAGAAACGGCAACTTGGTAACTTGTGCAGTGTTTACCCCAGAATAGCAAACAACAAACCAGCTAATTGAAAAATTCTGGAAGCTTGAAGACACGAATAATACAGAACGAGCACTATCTTTGGCTGAGAAACGATGTGAGGATCATTTTACACAAAACGTAAAAAGAAACGAGAATGGGAGATTCATTGTGCGCCTACCATTCGCAGAAAATCCATCCGTTCTCGGAAGTTCCAAAACAATGGCATTCAATCGATTTTTAGCATTGGAAAAACGATTGAACCTTAATCCTGATCTTAGAACAGGATACAACAAATTCATGCAGGAGTACGAAGACTTGGGGCACATGGAAGAAATACAAGAAGACGACATTCCTAATTTACATTACGTCATGCCACACCACTGCGTACTGAAACCTGACAGCTCAACCACAAAACTAAGAGTAGTTTTTGACGCATCAGCTAAAACATCCAGTGGTTCCTCTTTAAATGACATAATACATGCCGGACCAACCGTACAAAGTGAGCTGTTTTCGGTACTGTTGCGATTTAGGACGCACAGAATTGTCTTCACTGCAGACATAGAAAAAATGTACCGGCAAATTCAAATCAATGACACGGACCAGATGTTCCAGCTCATCATATGGAGATACAACAAGCATCAAGACATAAAATATTATCGTCTTAAAACTGTAACATATAGCACGTCCTCTGCACCATACCTAGCAATAAAATGCCTTCAACATTTAGCTATTCAAAACGCTACAAAATATCCACAAGGTGCTGCAATATTACGCGATGATTTTTATGTGGATGATTGCCTCACCGGAGCTGATTCTATTAACACAGCATTAGAGTCACAACGACAACTAAGCTTAATCCTAAGAGAAGCTGGTTTTAAGCTGCGGAAGTGGTGTTTAAATCATCCTCAGTTATTAAATGGAATTGCACCTGAAGACCAGGAAATCAACTTGGACTTAGACGAGAATTCAGATTGTTCAATTAAAACACTGGGATTAATATGGCTCCCAAAGTCTGATCAATTATGTGGACGGTCACAAAAGCCAACGGCCACAAGGGTAACAAAAAGAATAGTCAGTTCAGAACTAGCCAAAATCTTTGATCCTCTAGGGATTTTTGGGCCGGTAGTTGTACGAGCCAAGATATTTTTGCAAGAGCTGTGGCAATTACCGCTTTCATGGGATGACGAGTTACCCATGAATCTTCAGAATGAATGGAATAAATTTCGCACAAATATAGAAACCCTAAACAAAATAAAAATAGAGAGATTCGTATTAAAACACGAAAACCCAGTCTCTACAGAAATTCATACGTTTGTCGATGCATCTGAACGAGCCTATGGAACAGCAATCTACATTCGTTCAACATATAAAGACAAAACTGTTTTAACCAGACTGCTATGTGCCAAGTCCCGAGTAGCACCCCATAAAAAGGCAAACGTTGCCTCGCTTGGAATTATGCGCCGCGGTATTAGGTGTTGAACTAACAAGTAGGGTAAAAGAAGATCTTCGTCTGCAAAATATAGCAAACTTTTTTTGGTCGGACTCAAAAATTGTTCTTGCTTGGATAAACTCGTCAGCAGCATCCTTTCACACCTTTGTAGCAAACAGGATAACAAAAATTCAAGGTCTAAGCGATTCACATCAATGGCGACACGTTAGTTCTAAAGAAAACCCAGCCGACGCAATATCTCGAGGAATAGCACCCGAAAACCTATCACAACATTCAATGTGGTTTTATGGCCCTCTATTTCTTTCGGGACAACGGAGTGAATGGACAACCTCAACTTCACAAGCAATTGAGACACCTTGCGACGAAGAACGTAAGGTGACGAAGCATGTTATAACAACAACCGCCTTGCAGCAAAATTATGCAGACATTATAAATCAGATAAAACACCGGAACTCATTTAAAACTCTTTAACACACGATCGGTTATGTGTTGAGATTTATTAGAAATTTCAAAACTACAAATATTTATCGGTCAACCAAAAGGGAGCTTGATGCATTCGAATTAGAAGAAGCTCTAAACATTATCATCAAGATCATCCAAGCCGCAGAGTTTGGGGAAGAACTAGAGAGGCTATCACATCAAACACCTGTACATAAATCAAGTCCCTTGTCCTCCTTAAACCCATTCATGGATGAGCATCAGATAATGCGCGTGGGTGGTCGTTTGGAGCAGTCAACATTATCGTTCAAGGCAAAACATCCTGCGATTTTAACTCATAATCACCCTATGACAAAGTTATTGATGCACAAGCTACACGAAGAGAATCGTCATTGTGGCCCACAGTCATTGTTGGCAGCATCCAGGTCACAGTTCTGGATTACAAACGGGAAATCACTGGCACGAAGTACCGTCCACAAATGCATACGATGCACTAAAGCTAGGCCGGTGCTTTTCAAACAATTAATGGGAAACCTTCCGGCAGATAGAGTAACCCCAGCACGTCCTTTCATAACCACAGGAGTGGATCCATTTTGGCCCTATATCGCAGTATTTTGTTGCTTCGCGACTAAGGCCATTCACATGGAAGTAGTATCAAATCTGTCTACAGAAGCATTCATAGGCGCACTACGACGTTTCATCAGCAGAAGAGGCCACTGTCAGACTTTGTATTGCGACAATGCTACTAACTTCGTGGGAGCAAACAATAAAATTACTGAATTAAAAGAATCAATATATTCTCAATCAGCGCAAGAGAAGATTACACGAGTATGCAGCAATCAGTCAATAAATTTTAAATTCATTCCACCAAGAGCCCCTCACTTTGGTGGACTTTGTGAAGCGGCTGTCAAATCCGCCAAGCACCTTTTACTGAGAAGTGTGTCAGCTGCATCACTTACATATGAAGAATTGGAAACAATAGTGGTTGAAATAGAAGCAATCTTAAATTCACGGCCACTGATCCCTCTCTCATCAAGCTACGATGATCTTGAAGCTATTACCCCAGGCCACTTTTTAGTAGGGGAACCCTTGACTTCAGCAGTAGATGTAAATGCGCAACCCCCAAGCATATCATTAGATGCAAGATGGAAAATAACTTCAGAAATCAAACATAAATTCTGGAAGGAGTGGACTCAAAACTATTTACATGAGCTACAGCAAAGGGGAAAATGGAAGTCTACTTCACCGAACGTCATTGAAGGCATGCTTGTTATCCTCAAGGAAGATAATACTCCAGTGCTCCAATGGCCACTGGGTAGAATCAACCGCATTTACAAAGGAGATGATGGACTTATCAGGGTATGCGACGTCAAAACAGCAAAGGGAATTTTCAAGAGGCCAATACACAGACTTGCACCGTTGTTCAACGACTCCCTCACAGAGCATTCCGGATATGACAACTCAAAGTCACAAAAGAGGCAAGGCTCAGCGGAAGTTAACATCATACAGCCAAAACGAAAGTTAGTGTCATATGCCTCCCTGGGAGTTTTCAATATGCTTTTTGTTTCACTCCTTCTGCTGCCGATAATATTAGCCTATCCAATCAATGTTACAGAATTTTCTTCCAATCCAGGATTATATTTCTAAGGCATGGGCTCGACAAAGTTGATGACAGCTACCTGGAAATTCATTATATACTACGATTTAACACCAATTTGGGATAGGAATAAGGTTCTTGAAGTAGGTATAACATCATTTTCAAGGCTCTGCAAGCTATCGGTAGCTTTTGAATCATGTGAGATGCTTTCCATTCAACTTCAACATACTTGGGACAATCTTATTCAAGAATCAGACCTGTTAATTTCAAAAAGAAACCGGAGAACTGCACTCGATATCGTTGGAAATATGGCCCATGCTCTATTTGGAGTCCTGGACTCAGATTATGCAGAGCAAATGGCTCAAACTATAACTAATGTAAAGCAAAATGAAGAGTATCTACATCTGTTACTAAAAAATCAAACTTCAGTAATAGATTCTGCCATTAACATTCTTAAGCAAAGCGAGAACAATACTGAAGTGCACTTTTCAGAACTTAAGAAAACCATCTATCAAGATCTAAATAAGGTTCAAAATGAGAATTCAAATCTACGACAAGTCCAAAATCTAATGTCTCTGGCAACTCAATTAAATACACTTGCCTCAGATTTACAAAGAATTGAAACAGAGCTGATCGCTGCCCTCACGCATACGAACCATGGCAATATAAGCCCACTTATCCTTACACCAAAACAGTTAAGGTCGGAGATTGCTAAAATTAAAGGACACCTTCCTATAGGCCGTACATTACCAGTTGAAGACACCGACTTGCTAGAACTATACAAAATTATGAACGTTAAAGGCACAGTAACTAACACAAATGTAATTTTCGTTATTGAGTTACCATTGGTGGACCAAGGAAAATTTTAACTTTACAAGGTCATTGCAATACCCACACAAATAAACAATATGACCATTGTCATAACAACTGACATTAAATATCTTGCTGTTAATAACCACCGCGATGAATACCTGGCACTAAACATACTTCAATTCAATAAATGTACTGTAGTCATAGTCGACATATACATTTGTCCAGCATTGCAAATAGAAATGGCCAAAGATTCCGGCAGTTATTCTTGTGAAATTGCTCTCTTCAACAATAAAACATCCCCTGATTGTAATTTTGGCTATATCCAGAACAATATCTCTTTTATTCCATTGCACAACGTAAACCAATGGCTGTATGCAACAACAACACCTATAGAACTAACTGCAGTCTGCGGCAATGATATCATACATATACAGGTCAAGACTTCTGGTATAATGACCATGAACTCAGCTTGTATAATAAAAGGAAAATTTCTTACCATTCGTGAAAACGAAACTAGTGTCACTACTTTACGCAACTCCTATGCAACATTTGGTAATATCACCTCAATAGGAAACCCCTCTGAAGTTAAGAAAATATTAGAACCAAACCTCGTCTTGGATACCAAATTGGACCAGCTTACCGATATTCAAAAACAACTAGGGCACATTAAGAATTCTTCACTTGAAATATATCAGCCAGCAATTCATCATCCAAACATAGGCTTCTTTGCTCTACTTTTATCACTACTCATAATCCTAACACTTACTGCCTGGCAATTTCGAATCAAATGCAACAAAACTGCCTCAGTCAACCTAACACCGGCACCTCCAAGGCCAACACCACGTCATCCTATTTCTGAAGTTTAACACTACAGGTTTTCGCTGACTGCTCAACGCGGCGGAGAATGTTAAAACATACATAATTACTTTTATTATTATTAGAAGTTGTATGTATTTTTAAAGGAATACCTTCCCTTTTTTTATTATAAATATAAAATTTTGTTTATGTAGTATTTTAAGTTCATTTAACCAATGGTTTGTTATAAATTAATATTTAATGTAATTTCTGCTTATGTTGTATTCTAAGTTCATTAACCAAGTTTTATTTACAAATTAATAAGCTTCATATAGCAATCAGTCATTTACCTTTAGATATTTTTATACTCATACAATTAATTCAGTCATTTACCTTTAAGAGTAGTATTACAATAATTCATAAAATGCAAAGTCAGGCTTTATGACAAGTGCTGAAAATGTACATTGCTAGTAATTTTAATATAGACGTATGAAATTAAAATTGTATAAAAGACTGGGAAAAATAAAGAAATTATGGCAAACAAAAATTAACTTTCTTGATTGCTAGACTAGTCTTAGTGCTGCATTATCAAACCGAGTCTGATGTGGAGAGGTGGCAACTAATATTTTCTTTCGGTAGTAGTGTATCGTGGGAAAAAGTTTTGTGGTCGGGAGTTACACTTTGTCGCAGTGGCCAGTTTCGTATAATGTAATGTTTGTCTCGGCATCGGATGTCACACTCACATAAGATTTTTGTGAATCTGCATTGTAAGCCCATAAGTAGAGCAACAACTTTTAAGTCAGCATAAATTTTCCAATTATAATCACGATAACTTAAATACTTTATCAAGGATTCGTTTGATGTTTTCGAAGGTCTCTTTCATATCTACAGAATTTGCAACTGGGACTGATGATAACTGATTTCCATTGACCAACAGTACAACTTTCCAACAGTCTCTACTTGTCAGAGTCACAAGGTACCTTAAGTTATGTCATTAATTCATTTGAATCAGGACAGAACACTTATTTTCGTCCTCCGAAATAAATAATTTCAAGGTTGCCTGTCTGGTCCTCTCCATTTTCTAGGAGATTCCACTGCTGAAATCGAGACCGAATCAGCTGAGACTTACTCTTAGACAGTTTCAAATCCCTAAAGAGAGCATTCAATTCCGACTGAATAACGAAATTAGGTTGTCGATGGGCTAAATCAACTTAAAAATTCTCATAATCTTTCCACGTTTCATTTGATGGTTCAGGCTGAATCTCAGTCTTCGAAATCTGTCTCTCATTCTAGCTTATAGGTCTTTGAGGGGACAGCAATTGGCAAAGATGCTTTGTGAGGAACTGGTCGTAGAGCTGAAGGAATATTCGAATGTTCAATAGTGTGCTTACTTTTTCCAGAGATCCCGTTGATAGAAGTCATACAATAGTAACAATCCGTAAGATGATACATGGGCACAGTAAATGACAATGATTTACGGGTCCCTTTAAGCCATTCGGCCGAGCTACTGTAACAAGTAGTGCAGCAAGTTTATGGGAACCCAATGCTTGTTTTGATCGCCAAAGTACATTTTATAAGCAGTTTTAAGAAGCTGGGAAGGTAAAGTTTAATAGTAAAACTAATTTCTTGTTTAGTTTCAATTCACAGTGGAAAAATCACAACTGTTTTACTCAATTTAGACAATATAAGAACACCGAATCCTCGTGCACAACACCGCGATGTTGATTTTACGCTCGGTAGAAATGTATTTCACTGGGCTGAAGCTAGATAAAAGTGGTAGTGCAGAGCTATAGTAAAGTTTAACAGCTAAAATTATTTTTTATACATTCAAAATTGAATTTGCTCCCCTGTTTCATACAGAACAGCACTCAAATTGTCTAAGGTCATCTGTAATCCGGAAAGGATGAAATGGGCTATTGCCTCTTTTCAGCATTTTAAGGCTCCTGGCGGGAATGGGATATTTCCAGCGCTTTTGTAAAGGTGCATTGATACACTGCCTTGTGCCTTCGCTGCCCTATTTCGGGCTAGCTTTATCTTTGGACACATTTCCCTGTTGCGGAGGAAGGTTGACGTCGTATTTATACCTAAAATGAGCAATAGGCCAGAAAATTTGGCTAAATCATTCAGACCAATTAGCCTTACATCGTTTTTGTTGAAAACTATGGAGAGACTAACTGATCTGCACATTAGATCGATGGTTTTGAATACCGCACCTTTGCATGTAAATCAATATGCATACGCTAAGGGTAAATCAACCAAGCATGCTCTGCATCATCTTATTACAAAGATCGAGAGGGCTCATGGGTCGGGTGAAATTGCGTTGTGTGCTTTTTTAGACATTAATGGCGCATTTGATAATACAGAATATGACTCAATAGAGTGCTCTCTTAGACAAAAAGGTCTTGATCACGCATCTGTGAAATAAATTAGGTCTATGCTCGAGAGCAGGGACATAACTGCTTCTATGGGTAATGATATGGTTGCTATTAGGGCAGTCAAAGGGTGTCCCCAAATTGGTGTTTTATCACCACTCCTTTGGTCAGTGGTGATTGGCGAACTTCTCCTCATTCTTAGTGAAAATGGACACGATGTTATAGGGTATGCTGATGACCTGGTTGTGATGGCAACTGGAAAATTCGGCAACATTCTCTCAGAGATCGTGGACTGTAACGACATGGCCTGGCTATCAACTGTGATAAGACTATTCTGGTACCATTTTCTCTTAGAAGAAAACTTGGTTTAGGGACAGTATCGTTGAAAGGATGGAATATTCCTTATTCGACCGGTGTCAAATACTTAGGGATTACCCTTGATAGTAAGCTAACTTGGAACCGACATGTTGAATGCGTAACACAGAAAGCCACTAAGGCGATGTGGGCGGTGAAGAGTTATGCGGGGTGCACCCGGGGCATGAGCCCGAAAATTATTATATGGATTGTTAAGCCAATTATAACGTACGGCGCAATAGTTTGGTGGCAAAATACTCGTCAGGTTGTGGCGACAGCTAAACTCTGTAAGGTTCATAGATTGCCGTGTGTTCTTGCAACAGGCGCAATGAGGCCATATCCAACCTTAGCCATTGAGGCCTTGATTGGACTACCACCCATACAAATCTTTATAAGATCGTCTGCGCAATGGCCGCTTATAGGATGGGTCTCAGGATATCTGCTCGTTGTGTCGGCAACGGGCACTCGTCTGTCTTGAGTACAATGCCCAACTTAGGACTCCTAGTTAGCATAGTGATAGGATAAACTGAACTGAGGTTCGACAGGAGTTTTAATGTCACAATTCCAAACAGGGCAGTATGGGACGAAAACGGTCCCGTTGTGGATTTCAGAAGCTTATGTTGGTGTACCGATGGATCCAAAACGGAGGATGGAGTTGGTGCTGGAGTTTTTGGGCCCAACGTAAAACCTCTTTACCCTTGGGCAAATGGCCTACTGTATTTCAGGAAGAAATACAGGCAATTACCAAATGAGTTGACATTAATTTAAACACGGGCATTAAAATTGCGCATATAGCTATATTTTCCCATAGTCAGGGAGCTCTTAAGTCTCTTCTTTTATGGGAATTCTGTTCCAGGCTAGTTTTAAAGTGCTTTGACTCATTACAAAAGCTATCCATACAGAACAAGGTTTCCATTTATTGAATACCTGGCCACAGCAGTCATCCACGGAATGAGGAAGCAGATGAACTGGCCAAGAGGGGCTCTGCTGCTTCTTTTATGGGCCCTAAGCCTTTTTGTGGCGTAAGTCGGTCGACTGTGATGTCCCTGATCAAAGAAGATGTCACTTTGACCGCTAAGGAGATGTGGCTGCCTTCTTCTGGTTTAAGACACGCCAAAGCTTTGATGTAGCTAACAAGAATACTGGTTTTCTGTTTGGTCACTTTGGACTGAACTATCCTCTGTGGAAAAGTAACCGAGTTCGTTCACCATTGTGTTGCTTGTATTTGGAAGATGACGAGACGACGACACACATTCCTTGTGAGTGAATCGTATTGTAAGACAGTAGAAGGCGTGTTTTTCATTCTGAGTTTCTGTGCTCAGATGATGTTAGGCGGGCTTCTCCAATATCTGTACTGACCTTCATACGGAGGGTCATACAGAGATTGAATTAATCTAAGTCATAGATCTATGGTACAAAAGATCCATCAGGTGTTGCAGTGCTGGTCAATTCTATTCTAAATTGAATTCAAGGCCATAAAATCATAGAAATTAATGCGGGGTGAACCTTCGAAAATGGTGGGTGATGGGGAAAAACGGAGATCATATTCGGATTTAGGAGGTCAATTTACAAAAGGATCAGTTGAATCGGTGGCATGGCTTATTCCTTGAGATTCTGTGTGATTTTTCAAAATGAATAATTATTCAATATTTTTGGTTGACTTTTCGTTACATACTTTCGGTAATTTTTCAGCTATTTTGTGGTTGTTTTATCTTTGTAAGGCTCTATAAAAAAGTTTTTGATGATTCTTCTTTATTCTGGTTTTCTGGGTAGTCCCAGAAAAATAATAATTAATAATAATTCTTTAATAGAAGGACAGTTTCAGAGAAAGTTTTCGCATTAGGTTTTATAGAAAGATAATTTTTTTGCAAATAGTATGAGGAGTTTAAAAAAAAGCGGAATTTTTTGTTAATTTATGAAAGAAAGAACATTTTGTTTTGCAAATATTTTATAGAATTAGTTTAAATAATTTCCTGGCATGGATTAAGTTTTTTTATTCAATAGAATTTGCTCTGTGAGTATTGAAGGTTTTAGATCTAACCCTTATCTGCAAACGTCGGGTGTACCACAGGGAAGCATACTTGGTCCATTGTTATTTAACTTGTTCATTAATGACATTGGTAGCTGTTTCGTTAAATATAGGTATCTTTTATATACCGATGATTTCAAATTCTTTATGAAATTAGAATCAAATAATGATGCGCATATTCTGCAAATTGAGATTAATAATCTAAGTAATTGGTGCCGGCTTAATAGTCTGAGTCCAAACATTAATAAATGTTTACATGTTGCCTTTCATAGGTCTCTGACTTCCACTGTGGTTGTCTTTAATATTAATGGTATAAATTTGAACACATAAAACTCCAAGTTGGACTTAGGGGTAATGTTTGACAGCTCGTTGTCTTTTGCAGCTCATATTGATAACATATGTACATACTTCCCAAGGCATATAAAATGTTTGGTTTTTTAAAAAGAAGTTGTTGTGAATTTATTGACCCATATACACTCAAGCATATCTATACATCTTTCGTAAGATCTAATTTAGAATATGCTTCTGTTTTTGGAGTCCTCACGTATCTAATCTGATTTCTCGTGTTGAAAGACTTCAACGTATTTTTATTAAATTTGCCTTTCGCTCGCTACCGTACTTATCTTCCGTTCCGTATGAGTCTAAATGCTTGTTTATAGGCTTACGTACTCTAAAGAACGTAGAATAGTTCAGTCGGCAATTTTTGTGTATGATATTATCAATGGTTCTATTGATTCCCCTGATTTGCTTTATATGGTACCGTTTTATATACCTCCTAGAAATCTTAGATTGGCTAAGCTATTTGATGTACCCTTCCATAGGACTAATTATGCACGTAATGGTACTGTAACACGTGCATTTGTTCAGCTCAATGAGATTAACTTTAATTTACAAAAAAGTTTCTCAATCTTTTATTGAATTCGCCACTGAGAAATCTGAGTTTAAACTCCTACTTTTTAGTGTAATAAAATAACTGTTTTAATATAAAATTAGCTGTGATTTATAAACTGTAAGATAATTTTGTATATATGTAGGTTTTACACATACTTCATTGCTAATTTAGATATTTATAAAATATAATTATAGGTATTCTGTTATCTTAGTCTGTAAGGATTTTTTGTCCATAGATTGAAATAAATAAATAAAAAAGGACAATTTCGAAAAATAATTTCGGAGGGAAATTGAAAAGGAAAATTTTCGAAGCAAAAATTTTGTATGCTAAATTGAAAAACAACTTGGGAAGAAAAATGCCCAAACTTCATTAATGTAATTTTTCAACTATATATATGCACATATATATTTACGTAAAAAAGTCTCTATCATTTTAATAACACTATGATACAAAAAAAAAAAAAAAAATATTCAGGGATTCTAATGTACCAATTCGATTTTGTTGGAGTCCATGGATGACGAAAATACCGTTGGTTTTTTTAGGTCACTTCATAAAGTGATTTTATAACGGTAAATGTAGTGAAAAACGGGGTTTCAGTTTTAAACAGGTGTAACTTCTTTGTTTCCTAACGGATTTCTTTTAACTTTCCGTTGGTGTAAAGGACCGAATATTATCTTTCAACCAAGATATATTTTTTGAAAATCGACCCACAAATGGCTAAGTTACAGTCGTTGAAGTGTAGAAAAAACCCATGGAAAAAGTATTCTTTTGTTTTCCTCAGGCCATAAGTTGCTTATGAGTTACAAAAGAATACTTTTTTAATGGGTTTTTTCTACACTTCAACGACTGTAACTTAGCCATTTGTGGATCGATTTTCAAAAAATATATCTTGGTTGAAAGATAATATTCGGTCCTTTACACCAACGGAAAGTTAAAAGAAATCCGTTAGGAAACAAAGAAGTTACACCTGTTTAAAACTGAAACCCCGTTTTTCACTACATTTACCGTTATAAAATCACTTTATGAAGTGACCTAAAAAAACCAACGGTATTTTCGTCATCCATGGACTCCAACAAAATCGAATTGGTACATTAGAATCCCTGAATATTTTTTTTTGTATCACAGTGTAATTAAATGTTTTGCTAATTTTTAGCCGAATGGCTTCAGGTAAAATGGGTGATTTGAATGGAAATCTTGGCACATGGTATTGCGTCAAGCCGAGTTCCTGCCTATCCACGCAGTGTATATATTTCTCTTAAATCGTAAAATGAAGAAACTTAAACCATAAGAAGAACTTGACGAGGTTACCTTATATGCAAAATTTTAAAGTGAATCTTCCTGAGATATGGTGGTGCAAAAAGTCCATATTTTAAGACATACTCGCTGACTCAATCACCACTGACGTACTTACCATATTGAAAAGTCACTTCTGATATAGCTAGAGTGTTCAAAGTTGGTAAACAAGTAGGTGATCAACCTAAACGAAATCTGAAAACACAGAAATATAACCAGAGAGGCAAGCCAACGTCCATAAAGCCGAAAATCAAAAAGTTAATTTGATTAAAGCTTTGCATATACGTTGCAATAATGCAAGGATATATATAAATTTCACGCGATCTGTTTAAACTATTTCGGCTTTGTAGATTTAATTATATTATTTATGGATTTCCGAAGGATAAACAATCGCCAAAGAAAAATCTAGTGTTTAAAAAATTAGGCGCAATCATGCCCATAAAATATTTTTTATTTTTTTTAATACATATTTTTTATTTATTGTATCTTCAAATATGAACTAACAATAACTTTTAAAATCTTAAATCTAAAATATAATTATTAGGCCCGACCAGTGTCGGACATAAGCTTAGTAATAGTTATATATAATACATAAGTAGTGATAGTCAAAAGGAAAAAAATAAAAGTATTTTCAAGAAGTCCCATCTGGAGTGCTATGAATAAGAGCCCTTGTGTCCCTCTTTTTTAGGCGGATGTGCCTAAAAGTTCAAAATATTACGAGCAAGCGGGTTAGGATGTGACTCGAGGTTTGTTAAATATTTGCCTGCATATTTTGCAATTTCTTCAATCACTAGTGGCATGTTTAAATCACGATGTATATTTCAGTTTTTTATATACCATGGAGCCGATGTTATTAATCGTAAAATTTTATTTTGCCTTCGTTGGATTCTCTCGACATCGGAAGCAGAAGCAGTGCCCCATAGTTGAATTCCGTAGCACCATATAGGTTTCAAAAATGACTTGTATATCAAAAGTTTGCAATCTAGACTGAGGGTTGAATTTCTACCAATCAGCCAATGTACCTGAGTTAATTTTAGTTTCATTTGGGTTAACTTAGAGTCAATGTGGTGTTTCCAAGTAAGCCGTCGATCAAGGTGTATACCAAGATATTTTACATGAGTATGTTGAGAGACAACTTGATTGTTAATCCGAATGGGTGAACAAGTATCTCTTCGTAATGTAAATGTTACTTGAACACACTTTTGTTCGTTTAACTTGATTCTCCATAAGTTTAACCATAGTTCCAGCTGGGTAATGTGTTCTTGAAGATATCGGGATGCCTCGTAAGGATTTTCATGCATACTAAGGCAGGCTGTATCATCAGCAAATGTGGAAGTGTGGATATTGCTGCTCAGAGGCATATCACAAGTATAAATCAAATACAAAACTGGCCCCAGTATACTCCCCTGTGGCACAGCGGATGAGATAGTTTCAGGCATGCTCATAAAATCTCCTTCCACAACAGTGAACTTCCGGACATTAATGTAACTTTCCAAAAGACTTACAACGTTTATTGGCAGGTATGTTTTTAATTTTAAAATTAGGCCTTCATGCCACAGTTTATCAAATGCCTGAGAAACGTCGATAAACAGCGCAGAACAATACTTATTTTCCTATATTCTTATGAATTGAACAGGTTAATGTTCGTAACGCTTTTTAAGCCAAATTACAGGTGATAATTATTAATGAACAAATAACATCAAAGTAAGTTGTAAATATTCTGACAACAACACATAGTTGAACGGAACAGCCAGCCGTTTTCGAAGCCCACTAAACTTTCCTCATCAGCGTTCTTCTGTGTTTTTGGTCCACTGTGTGTGGTGCCAGTTGATATAGATGTCTGCCTTATATACGAAATTTTATTGCAAATGGAATATGTGAATTGGTTTGATTCATTGCATTTCAATTTGCTCATGTGTTTTGTAGTGAAGGCTCAAAGTTACCATCTCTATATTTGCAACAGTCTTACCATTGTCGCTTGTTCCTTACTAACTATGCACATGTTTGTTAATTTGCTTATTTTTGTTCTACTTAAGACAAACTTTTTTGGTTTGTTACTATTAAGTATATTTTTATTTTAATTTTTGCCACAAGCCAATGGATATTAATTTTAGTTAATTTAATTATTTTTCGAACTGGATTTTGTTTCTATATTCTTATGAATTGAACAGGCTAATGTTCGTAACGTTTTTTAAGCCAAATTACATGTGATAGTTATTAATGAACAAATTTGTTTTTTTTTTTTTTCATAACAATAAGTAATCAAATCTTAAATCTAAATATAATTATTAGGCCCGACCAATATCGGACATAAGCTTAGTGATAGTTATAAATAATACATAAGTAGTGATAATCAAAAAGAAGTATTTTTAAGCAGTCCCGTCTGGAGTGTTGGGTATAAGAGCCCTTGTGTCCCTTTTTTTTAAGCGGATGTGTCCAGTAAAGCTCAAAATATTACGGACAAGCGGATTAGGATGTGACTCGAGTTTAGTTAAATATTTGCCTGCGTATTTTGCAATTTCTTCACTCACTAGTGGCATATTTAAATCACGATGAATATTTGAATTTTTAACGTACCATGGAGCAGATGTTATCAAACGTAAAATTTTGTTTTGCCTTCGTTGGATTCTCTCGACATTTGAAGCTGAAGCAGTGCCCCATAGCTGAATTCCATAGCACCATATTGGCTTCAAAAGCGACTTGTATATCAAAAGTTTGCAGTCTAGGCTGAGTGTTGAATTTCTGCCAATTAACCAATATATTTGAGTCAATTTAAGTTTCATTTGGGTTAACTTAGAGTCAATATGATATTTCCATGTAAGCCTTCGATCAAGGTGTATGCCAAGGTATTTGACTTGAGAATGTTGATTTTTTGATTGTTGATTCGAATGGGGGAACAGGTATCTTTTCTTAGGGTAAACGTTATATGAACACACTTTTGTTCATTGACTTTAATTCTCCATAAGTTCAACCATATTTCAAGCTGGGTAATGTGTGCTTGGAGATTGCGGGATGCCTCATCAGGATTTTTGTGAATACTCAAACAGGCTGTATCATCGGCAAATGTAGAAGTGTGGATGTTATTGCTCACAGGCATATCACAAGTATATATTAGATACAAGACTGGCCCCAGAATACTACCCTGTGGCACACCAGAAGATATAGATTCGGGTAAACTCATGAAGTCTCCTTCCACAACGGTAAATGTCCTATCAACAATATAACTTTCCAAAAGCTTTTGTATATTTATTGGTAGGTATGTCTTCAATGTTAAAACTAGGCCTTTGTGCCATACTTTGTCAAATGCCTGAGAAACATCAATAAAAAGGGCGGAACAATACTTCTTTTCTTCAAAAGTCCTCCTTATAATTTGAACCAATCTATGCGTTTGCTCAATAGTGCTATGCTGACTTCTAAAGCCAAATTGATGGTCGGGGATGCACCCAGTATCAGCTAAAATTGTGGACAATTTAGTCATGAGCAGCTTTTCGAAAAGCTTTGAAATTGTTGAAAGTAAGCTTATAGGCCTATATGACTCAGCCTTGGTAAGATCTTTGCCTGGCTTTGGAATCATTTTAATCTTGGCAAGTTTCCAGTTATGTGGAAAATACTGCATTCGTAAAATGGCATTAAAAATAAATAGCAAAATTCTTATTGCAATATGAGGCAAGTTCATCAGCATCTTGTTACTAATGCCATCAATACCTGGAGCTTTCTTAGGGTCGAGCTCAGCAACTATTTTTTGTAGTTCACGCATCTTAAACCTTAAGGGACGAGGGGGTAGAGAGACTACACTCGGTAAATCGGCAGCACCCGTACATGAATTGGGAGTGAATACAGATTTTAAATGCTCAGAAAATAAGTTACCTTTCTCACTATCGCTTCTTGCCCAGCCTCCAGTCGAAGTACGCAATGGTGATTTGAGATCAACGGGTCTTTTAAGATTTCTAGTAGCGCGCCATAAAGAGTAATTAGATGTTGACGTTACATCAAGACCTTCTAAATACTTTTCCAGTAATGCAGTCTTTTCCGACGATAGCAGCTCTTTGAGTCGTTTAGTACATTCTTTAAGTCTGATTTTATTTAGGGGTGATCGGTGTTGTTGCCATTCTCTTCTAGCTCTCCTTTTTTCACATACAAGACGTTCAATTTCCGTAGAATAAATTCTATTAAAGCCAGTCTGCGGATAGGAAGTAGTGGCATGTTCATCAGCCTGTTTAATATATTCGTTAAGATTGGCAATATTAAATTCAATATCATCAGGTGATCTTAGCTGAATGTTTTCTACGCAGTGACTACTAATATATTTTTTGAATCCTAGCCAGTTGACCCTGTTAATCGTTTTCGCATATGAGTTAGTTAAATCACTCCTTAGTGGGTTGAAAATTGTAACTATTGTGGGAGAGTGATCGGAGGACAGATCTACAGAGCCCTCTACGTGAATTAAGTCCCTATGGATATTTTTCGTGACGCCAAAATCTGTAACATCTGGAATTTTTCTTACGTCAGTAGGCCAGTAAGTAGGCTCCCCACTCGAAATGACATCTAAGCCCATTTTTGAAATTGTATTAAACAACGCTCTACCTCTATGTGTAACAAGACGCGAGCCCCAGTACGTATGTTTTGCATTGTAGTCACCAGCTGCCACGAAACAAGATCCAAGCGATGGAATATGTGAATTGGTTTGATTCATTGCATTTCAATTTGCTCACGTGTTTTGTAATTGTCGTTTATACCTTACTAACTATGCACATGTTTGTTAAGTTGCTTATTTTTGTTCTACTTAAGACAAACTTTTTTGGTTTGTTACTATTAAGTATATTTTAATTTTAATTTTTGCCACAAGCCAATGACTATTAATTTTAGTTAATTTAATTATTTTTCGAACTGTATTTTGTTTCTATATTTTTATGAATTGAACAGGCTAATGTTCGTAACGCTTTTTAAGCCAAATTACATGCGATAATTATTAATGAACAAATAACATCAAAGTTAGTTGTAAATATTCTGACAACAACACATAGTTGAACGGAACAGCCAGGCGTTTTCGAAGGCCACTAAACCTTCCTCATCAGCGTTCTTCTGTGTTTTGGGTCCACTGTGTGTGGTGCCAGTTGATGTAGATGTCTGCCTTATATACGAAACTTTACAATATAGCATACTTTATAAGCACCTTTGCTAATTTTGTGTAATTACCACCTCCCGATGCCGCTGTAAAATAATACGCGAAAACGTTTTTTTAATCCATTACATTAAAAATGTGTGTTGTTATTCGTTAAATGGTTACTTGTTATTAGCATTAATTACACTTACATAGAAAATCATATGGTATAATTACCATAAATATTTTTTATTGCGAAAAATATACATAGACTTATTGGATAACATTCTAAATTTATTTTTGTGTTTCTATTTAGGTCGAATTTCAGAATTCATAAAAGTTTTAAACAGCTGATGTGTGAATAAAGGGAAAAAAGTTAAGCGCATTCTACATATTTTTTGCATTGCACCCTACAATCGGAATATCTCGAGATCAGTTAATTATATTGGAAAAATTTTTTCAGGCAAAGTAAAAAGACTCTTATGAAAGCTAAAAATGCCAACATAAGAAAAGAAAATTATTTATATATATGTTTTTTATGGTACAAAACAAAATTTTTCCAAAATGTTTACTTTTTTCAGAAAATTTGCGCGCATCTTCGCATTTATGAAAGGCCTGTTAAAAATTTAAGTTTAACATGTTGCAAACTATCCTAACAATTAAATGATTTAGTTAAAACTTTCAAAATATACCGTCACAACTTTTTATAACCGCATAAGCACAAAAAAAAATTTTAAAATTGGCAATTTTCGGACACTGCTGAGTGTGGGATGCATGCCCAAAATACAAAATACTTGGCTCTTAGCATATTTTGAATAGATTGTTTTTAGCAGTATGTGGTTTAAAAGTGCATGTGTTAAACAAAGTTTTTCACAAAATTTAAAATAATGAAGATACTTTTTCTTAAAAAAACGTGCCTTTTTCAGAAAAATTTTAAAACTTTGAATTCTTTGCCTTTTCCCGATTTCACGACTGCAGATATTAATAAGTTTTTTACTTATTTTTATTTAAAATTTGATCGGAAATTTAATGCTGTCTTTTAATTTAAAATCCAAGAATAGACTAAAAAGTTGTAGGTGAAATACTAAAAAAAGTAAAGCAAAAAAAAATTTTTTTTGTTAAATGTCAAATATCTTCTAAGTTATGAGAGATACGAAAACACATCTACGGACATTATTTATTAAAAATGTTGAGTTTAGATCAAAACGCTTTATCGCAAAAAAATCGAATAAGTTTTCTAAAAGTTACAAGCCTCAGAATTTTTTTTCAGTCCCATGTTGCCAACTTAGCCCCACTGTAACTCCGGTCCAGCTTAAGTCAGACGGCTGCCAAGACATTTGTTATAAAGCCTGAGTCCCCGTCTACGGATGTTCGAAGTTTCATATAAATACAATCAGTAGTTTAGAAGTTCCAAATTTATTACCATTTATTTTGCAAAAGTCCCCACTGTGCCCTGTAGGAAATGTCACTAGTGAATCAATACTGATTCACCATTGACTTTGTCGCTAGTACTACTTACTAGTTACACCCCACGCAATGCTTTTTGCTATAGACATTTAACATGTGCTTGTCATTGAAAAGCAACTACTGACATTGGAACTACTGATTAGAAAGTTCTTTAGGGACCATATGAGGACATTGGAAACAGATAATCACTGGTACATTTTAGTAATTCTAGTATACACTTTTGATAATGAAATTGCATAGTTTGTTCGCATTTTGGTATTTTATTAAAGAAATATATAAAAAATGGAACTTATGCATAAAAACATACAATAACAGGAACTAATTCATTCATTCGTTCAGCGCATTGCCAGCAAGTAGGGATTTTGTTTGTTATTTCTATTAAATACATATACATATATATATAAAATTGTATGTTTCGCTGAATTAGTAAAGTCAAACACTTACGTATGGAGCTGAAAGTGTGACAAACTTTTAGCTGATGGCACAAAATCTTCCATAGGGTCAAACAAGTATTTCCATAATTGGCACCTTTTAATCGTTTAATTTTTTATCTTTTTTTTATATTCTTTTTGTGCAATTTTTCTAATTATCGTTGAATACGTTTAAATTAATCGTTTAATTTGATTTCTTAAATTAATTTTGATAAACACTTATATTTTGCTGAACGTCACTTTTATTTTCAACAAACCGATAAAACATTAAGAAGAAGCATAGTTGTGTGTATTTGAAAAAATGTCTTCTACGCATAGAGAACAATATTAATAGACGCTCCGTTGACAATGTCACCAAAATAGTCGACAAAAGTGGTGGCTTGGGGACACTTAACACCACGTTTCCTTCAGGGTTGTTTTTGCTTGGCTGCGATTTAAACTAAATGTGTTTGGGATGAGTCGAACAGGGAATCTCTTGACTAATAGACTAACGTGCTTACCACTCAGCTAAAGAGCAAATCATTATTGGATACGCAAATAATGAATACAGGCAAAACATGATTTCTTATGGTTCTTCTACATTTGCGCATTGCGTTATGATATAATCTAAAAATAAATTTGTTACAAAAAAACAAGCCACAATGATTTTCGGCTACTTGTTGTAATTCACACGTATACAAAACGAGCAATCAAAAAAACAACAACATCAGCACATAACCATGTCGGGTCAATCAACAAGATAATTACCAACACAAGCAAAATAAAATTAAATGATATCTTTTTTAGATTTTAATTGAACTGTAGTGAATTTTAATCAGAAATAATTTCTTAATCAGGCTTGAGTTCAGTAATTTCAATTCTTATTGAATGAAATATTTTTATTAATTAATGTGAGTATCTAAAGAAGAGAAGAAAAATTAAACTAGACTTTATTAGCTGGGGGAAATATCGATATTTTTCTGTGCAGCCACGCACTTCATCAGCACCCATGTCTATCTACTGGGGTAGAGATTATTATTAACATCAGCTATTTAACTTAAATTTCTATGAAATGGAATATGAGAATTGATTGTGTATACAATTATTGATTTACCTTTGGCAAACACATTTGTAAGTATCACTATTCATTTTCTGTTTTTCCATTTTCTATTTAGGTTAGCACGAAGTTATATCACTCTACCTATGTATTTTTTTTAAGTATGAAGTACTTATGCTTTTAGTATATTTTTTTTAAATTAATCAATTCAAAGTATCAAAACTTTCAATATTGTAAATACATAGGAATTTACTGGTTTTTGTTTGTTTTATTTAACTTATTTGGTTAGTAAATGGGGACACTGCAGTATATACATACATATGTACTGCATTAAAAATTGCAGTAAGCAGTAAATTTACTGATTACTGAAAAAATTCAGTAAATTTTTACTGATTATGAAATTTAATTTGCATTACCAGTAAAATCATAGGGACATATTCATAACGTGACCAGAAGCTTTTTACAAAAAGCGGGACACGATCGTTCAAAAAGCGGGATTTTGACGAAAATACGGCCAAAAAGCGGGATTTTTAAATAAACAACTATTTGAAAGCGGGATGTGTAATACGCACATAAAAAGTTTCGTATGTACTTAGGAAACACAGTTTTTAACTCAAAAGAATCGATTTTAAATAAACAAAAGTTTTTATTAACAAACATTTTTATTTAGTAACGTAAAATAAATAAAATTAAAGATTTTTTGACTTCATTTACAAAACAAAATACGATTTTTATACAAAACAATGTACAAAAACTTAAGGCGAATGATAGCAAGTGGCCTTGTTAGTCCATATTATCATCAACTGACTACACCAATGTGTCAAACTCTTTATAAAAAAATAAGCAAGAACTTTTTATTTTATTATTGACAGTTTGGTGAATGTCAGTTGTTATTCTCCTAATAAGCCCTCTTGGTAATAAATTCCTAAAGCAGCAGAATGTCTGCACATATAAAGCACTGTAACAAAAGGATCTTTGAGTGTGTACGTTTGTGTTTTTATTTTTTTCATTTGAGGAGCCGCCAGATCCAAAAAAAATAAACAATAACTACACTAAAAAATATTTGGAATAAATTTTTATCAGTTACATATTAATAAAAATATATTAAGAGATAAGAAATTTCAAAACTCTAAAAAGCGGGATAATGCGGGATAAAAATTCAAGGCGGGATCAACCTCAGAAAAGCGGGATAATCCCGCCTAAAGCGGAATGTCTGGTCAGGTTACGTATTCATCATAAAATTGCAGCAAGTGGCAAATTTTTTTTTGTTCTTGTTTTTGTATGCATTGCAATTAAAATAAATTCAGTAAAGTGCGACTTTGAACGCTCGCGAAGGGTTCCGTACATTCTGTTTTGAGCATTTTTTTAAATGTGGCTTTTCTGCTTTTTTGAAGTTTTTTTCAGTTTAAACGATTTTTTCAGTTTTGTCGCTTTTTTCTCGTTTTGGATTTTTTCTGTTTTTGAGGTTTCTGTTTCATTTTCGCGAATTTTTTCATTTTCGCGAATTTTGTCATTTTCGCGATTTTTTTGTTTTATTTTCATTTTGGCGTTTTTTTCATTTTGGCGATTTTTTCTATATTTGGGTTTTTTTTTCATTTGGCGATTTTTTCATTTTGATGATTTTTTTGTTTTTGAGGTTTTTTTTTCATTTTGGCGTTTTTTTATATTAGTTTTTTTTTATTTTGGCGATTTTTTTTCTGTTTTTGGGTTTTTGGGCGATTTTTCCGGTTTTTCGTGATTTATTTTAGTCCTACAAATTTTTTTTAATATGATACTTTTTTCGTTTTGCCGATTTTGTTTTGTTTTTGGCGATTTTTTTCGGTTTGGCGATTCTATAATTTTTAGTTTTACCGTTTTTGAAAACTTCAAGAGTTTTGCTCTTACGGTTTCCAAGATACAGCAAGTTGTCAAAATTACAAAGCCAGACTTGCATTAACTAATGGAACACATTTTAATTTAAAGTTTTTTAAATTGTAGTGTTAATTATTGTGCTCTGTATAAAAATACACTACCTTTAAAAATTACAAGTTTATATACGTACAATTGTATGTATATTACATGGGATTTTAACATTTTTCGTTGCTCATTCTGGTGCACCCTTTAATTTTTAACTCTCATGTATTTGTTGTTGTAGCGGCCAAATGTCTACATACTGTGCCCAAATTTCAGGTCCGTAGCTCCTACGGTTCTCGAATAAACACCCTGTGACAGACAGACGGACAGCGTAGCGAAAACAATAGGATTCCCTTTTCCCTTTGGTGTACGGAACCCTAATAAAGCAATTATCAAGTTAAATAAAACAAACAAAAACCAGCAAATTCCTATGTATTTACAATACATATTTTAAATAAGTTTGTGTTGCTTCTTTCAAACACTAATACACTCATACATAGCTCACACCGATTTAATAACGCGGTGTGGATCTTACTAAAAATTTGTGATTGTATTGTGAAAAAGATTTTTACCCCCTAGCGTATAGTGTTTAAACATCAAAAATAATTTTACTGAGGACATGTCTAGTTTTGTTCGCCAGCTCTTCATTTATAATATTGCGAAAGCTTTGAGCGCAGTTTTCTACACACATATGTTTTGTAGTTCATTCTCCCTTCTTTATTTATATAAGTATATTATATGTAGCATAAGTATATTATATGTAGCATTTCCAACAAATAACGTTTGTTGTAATTGTCCTCTATTTGTAAAATCTCTACTCCGTCTAAGTTAGGTTTATGTTTTTTCTCTGTACAGCGGGATCAAAAAACTGCACTTTTTGTGTTGATAATTTATTCTTGTTTCTTATGTGATTTATCTCCAGCTATTCTCATTTTTAGTTTATTTTTTGTTGTGCCAACATATACCTGCTTGCATACATCGGTGCCGTGGTTATGGTTTAAATTTCTTAATCCTGGATCACACGATCGGCACAATGTATCAATTTTCGTCGTCTCACTACAATAAAGGCATAAGTAGTGAGCCAAAATAGCATTATTACTTAATTCATTCTTGAATAAGTCTACCAATGCTGTGTGGTGGAGTTATGTAATAATATTTCAATTAGTTGAGAAATAAGGCAAATGTACCTAATTACTTATGACTTTATTTCAGTGAACCGACGAAAATGTGTCCATTGTGCCGATCTTTTACTTTTACGATTTCGGTGAACAGAGTTATGAGGGGGATAAAAACACGATGACTGGCTTCGAGTAAGTATACACACTGCGTGCATAGACCGTAATTCGGCCTGGCGCACTTTAGTGCGCCTAGGTGACTTAAATGCTGAACAAATACAAAATTAAAAACTTTTTTTTTTTCATATATATATTTATTTATTGTATCTTCAAAAATGAACTAACAATAAGTAATCAAATCTTAAATCTAAATATAATTATTAGGCCCGACCAGTATCGGACATAAACTTAGTGATAGTTAAAATAATACATAAGTAGTGATAATCAAAAAGGAAAAAAAGAAGTAATTTTAAGCAATCTCATCTGGAGTGTTGAGTATAAGAGCCCTTGTGTCTCTCTTTTTTAGGCGGATGTGTCCAGTAAAGCTCAAAATATTACGGACAAGCGGATTAGGATGTGACTCGAGTTTTGTTAAATATTTGCCTGCGTATTTTGCAATTTCTTCACCCACTAGTGGCATATTTAAATCACGATGTATATTTGAATTTTTAATGTATCGTGGAGCCGATGTTATCAAACGTAAAATTTTGTTTTGCCTTCGTTGGATTTTCTCAATATTTGAAGCTGAAGCAGTGCCCCATAGCTCAATTCCATAGCACCATATTGGCTTCAAAAGCGACTTGTATATCAAAAGTTTGCAGTCTAGGCTGAGTGTTGAATTTCTGCCAATTAACCAATATATTTGAGTTAATTTAAGTTTCATTTGGGTTAACTTAGAGTCAATATGATATTTCCATGTAAGCCTTCGATCAAGGTGTACGCCAAGGTATTTCACTTGAGAATGTTGAGGAATATTTTGATTGTTGATTCGAATGGGGGAACAGGTATCTTTTCTTAGGGTAAACGTTATATGAACACACTTTTGTTCATTTACTTTAATTCTCCATAAGTTCAACCATATTTCAAGCTAATATATAGTTGTGATATGCTCACAGGCATATCACAAGTATATATTAGATACAAGACTGGTCCCAGAATACTACCCTGTGGCACACCAGAAGATATAGATTCGGACACACTCATGAAGTCTCCTTCCACAACAGTAAACTTCCTATCAACAAATTAAATTTCTAAAAGCTTTTGTATGTTTATTGGTAGGTATGTCTTCAATTTTAAAACTAGGCCTTCGTGCCATACTTTATCAAATGCCTGAGAAACATCAATAAAAAGGGCAGAATAATACTTTTTTTCTTCAAATGTCCTCCTTACAACTTAAACCAATCTATGCGTTTGCTCAATAGTGCTATGCTAACTTCTAAAGCCAAATTGATGGTCCGGGATGCACCCACTATCAGCTAAAATTGTGGACAATTTAGTCATGAGCAGCTTTTCGAAAAGCTTTGAAATTGTTGAAAGTAAGCTTATAGGCCCATATGACTCAGCCTTGGTAAGATCTTTGCCTGGCTTTGGAATCATTTTAATCTTGGCAAGTTTCCAGTTATGTGGAAAATACTGCATTCGTAAAATGGCATTAAAAATAAAAAACCAAGATTCTTATTGCAATATGAGGCAAGTTCATCAGCATCTTGTTACTAATACCATCAATACCTGGAGCTTTCTTCGGGTCGAGTTCAGCAATTATAATTTGTAGTTCACGCATCTTAAACCTTAAGGGACGAGGGGGTAGAGAGACTACACTCGGTAAATCGGCAGCACCCGTACATGAATTGGGAGTGAATACAGATTTTAAATGCTCAGAAAATAAGTTACCTTTCTCACTATCGCTTCTTGCCCAGCCTCCGGTCGAAGTACGCAGTGGTGATTTCAGATCAACGGGTCTTTTAAGATTTCTAGTAGCGCGCCATAAAGAGTAATTAGATGTTGACGTTACATCAAGACCTTCTAAATACTTTTCCAGTAATGCAGTCTTTTCAGACGATAGCAGCTCTTTGAGTCGTTTAGTACATTCTTTAAGTCTGATTTTATTTAGGGGTGATCTGTGTTGTTGTCATTCTCTTCTAGCTCTCCTTTTTTCACATACAAGACGTTCAATTTCCGTAGAATAAATTCTATTAAATCCAGTCTGCGGATAGGAAGTAGTGGCATGTTCAGCAGTCTGTTTAATATATTTGTTAAGATTGGCAATATTAAATTCAATATCATCAGGTGATCTTAGCTGAATGTTTTCTACGCAGTGACTACTAACATATTTTTTGAATCCTAACCAGTTGACCCTATTAATCGTTTTCGCATATGAGTTAGTTAAATCACTCCTTAGTGGGTTGAAAATTGTAACTATTGTGGGAGAGTGATCGGAGGACAGATCTAGAGAGCCCTCTACGTGAATTAAGTCCCTATGGATATTTTTCGTGACGCCAAAATCTATAACATCTGGAATTTTTCTTACGTCAGTAGGCCAGTAAGTAGGCTCCCCACTCGAAATGACATCTAAGCCCATTTATGAAATTGTATTAAACAATGCTCTACCTCTAGGTGTAACAAGACGCGAGCCCCAGTACGTATGTTTTGCATTGTAGTCACCTGCTGCCACGAAACAATATCCAAGCGGTGAGTAAATTGATGATATCACGAAATTCGCACAAAAATTTTGTACGAAAATATTCGTAGCTTGCATATATTCTTCACTAACGTTCTCAAGGATATAGTGCTTGAGTCTTGACTTAATTAGAATTGCTGATCCACCGCATGCTCTCCCTCTCGGGTCCTTTGAATCATATAGAGTGTAACCATTTATTTTAAAGCAGCTTCTCGAAGTCAAGTGAGTCTCAGAGACCAACATTATATCAATATTTTTTTCCATGAGGAAGTGTTCAAGTTCATTTTTATGTTGCCGAATGCCGTTTGCGTTCCAGAAACATAGTTTTAACGTGTTCATGGTTTGTTGACTAATGCTTGAAGCAGAGTATTCGCATTCCCAGCATTTCTTGCATCATGCTAGTCATATTTGTTGTAAAGTTGTTTATAGTTAGCACCAGATTCTCAATAGTAGCTTCAAGACGACTAAAGTTAAAGCTAGAGTTTGCATTTGTTGAATTACTTGGCGGTGGAACATTTTGTGTGGGAATAGAACTAGTCTTAGCAGCATCGGCATACGATACACGTGAAGTAACTAGTTGGCTAGTTTGAGGAAGAGTGGCGGAGTAAGCATTTGCTGATTGAAGTGGAGCTAATTTAGATTTTTTACCCATAGCCTGTTTAACGAAAGAATATACAGGGCATCCTCTGTAGTTAGCGGTGTGATTACCTCCACAATTACTGAATCTTTTTTCTGCTTGAACTTTTGGCTTAGTACAGTTAGCAGTGCCATGCAATTCACCGCAGATAACACAAACTGTAGGTAGTTTGCAGTAAGTTTTTCTGTGGCCATATTCTTGGCAATTATGGCACTGTAGGGGACCTGAACGCTTACGTGGCTCTTCAATTGTGATTTTTCGGTGTAAAAGGTATTTTAGACTATAAATTGGGTGCGTCTCGTTTTTTAACTGTATATCATTCGGCTCCAGTTCAACACGAAATAGTGGCTGGGGGATTTTCTCTCTATTGATTATATTGGTAACATTTTTTACCTTAAATCCTTGTTCGATAAGTGCACATTTTACTTCTTCGGGCTCAACATATGAATCTATGCCCTTTAATACTATTTGTAGGCCTTTAGCACTCTTAAGTTGATATGTGTAAAAATTTGTTTTATTTTTTTCAAACTCACTAACAGTTTTTCGGAAATCTTTTTTAACATATATTTGGATTTTAGTTTCAGCAATATTACCTCGTTTAATTGGAATGATGTGAAAAGTATTTTCACCAATAGTCGAGAGTAGATTTTTTAGAAGCGCGTTAGAATTTTTTTCTCTCATATAAAGAGGTGGTGGCTTAAAAGACTTTTGCGATGATGCAGCCGGCTTGTCGTCATTGACTTGCAATACTGAAAAACGATTTTGGCGATTGGGAGATGATGCGCTGTTTTCCCTAGACATCTTTCGAGCAGATGCAATTTTAGTAGAATTTGGGCTTCGCCCGCGCTTTAAAATTGTAATGTATCTGTCCAGTCCGACTTGGACCTTGGGTTTTGGGCTGCTCTTATCTTCAGTCACAACTTGTTTAAGTGATGACCACGAGCCCGAAGCGTATGATATCGCTGAGTTAAATGTAGAAGTACTAGGCAATAATGTCAACGATTCACTAGTTGGCATTGGACAAAGCGAAGTTAATCGCTGACGAAACTGTGGGTTTGCCGTTATAAAAAGTCTATTATCAGATTTCTGATTTTTATTAAGAGCTTCAGAACTCACAGCAAGTCTATTATCAGATTTTTTATTTTTATTGTTATCATTATGAGCATCAAAACTCACAGTAAAATAGGCATTTTTGCCGTTAGAACTCACTTCACTATTTTTTTCCTTTGGGGTACTCATATAGAGTATTGCTCAAGGGTACTTTGTATGTTTTTTTTGTTTACAGGTTTTTTTTGTTTTTGTTATTTCTATGGCGTTATTCGATGTTTGATGCAAATGGTCTTGCGTAAGTGCAAGTGAAAAACATCGTAGCTTTTCTTTGGATTGTGTGTGTATTTTGTTGTTGGATTTTAACGAAAAGCTACGATATTTTGCATTTGCACTAACGCAAGAACATTTGCATCAAACATCCAATAACGCCATAGAAATAACAAAAACAAAAAAAAAACTGTAAACAAAAAAAACATACAAAGTACCCTTGAGGAATACTCTATATGAGTACCCCAAAGGAAAAAAATAGTGAAGTGAGTTCTAACGGTAAAAATTCCTATTTTACTGTGAGTTTTGATGCTCATAATGATAACAATAAAAATAAAAAATCTGATAATAGACTTGCTGTGAGTTCTGAAGCTCTTAATAAAAATCAATACGGCTTATATGTAAATATATTAGCAAAGCAAAAAAAAGCTTATTTATCAAAGTTAATATGTACTACGAATATTTTTGTATGATTTTTTTTTTTTAGTTTGTATGTAAGCAAAATTCCGCTATTTCGTCTGTTCACTATGAAGGTACAACGAGAACTGAAATTAAAAACTTGACGATAATATAAATCACAAAATTTTTTGGCTAATTTAATTTTTAAGCAATTAGCAACACATGTTTGAACGTTGTATTTAGCGATGGAGATTTGGCTTTAGAGAGTACAGAATAAAAAGCCTGATTGGTACCATTTAAAAGTAGCGCTATAGGTAACGACTGTAAATTACTTTTAATTTTTTATTGCTTATTTTATATGTTGGATCAGTTTGTTTTATCAGCTTTATCATACAAACATTTCAAATGTATTACATTCTTTTTAATAAGCTTCAAATATTTTTTATAATTTTAGGTGTTGTACCAATAAATAGCAGAGGAGAAAAACAGCGAATGCACCTGCGAGACGGGTTTTTAGCCGATCAATTGGATCCTATATATGTTGCTTATAATATGTAATCAACAAAATATCGACACACATACATATTTATTTGATATTTTAATTATATGCTATTAACTAATAAAAAAAACATACACATTTTTTCATTACTTAGTAAAGGCAAGCACATGTCGAACTACACAAAATGGCAACATTTGCCACACCATGCCTTTGTCTGTTCATGCATTGTCGTTCAAAAATGTTCGGCATGACATTGGAACACAATGATAGAAGGTGTATTGAGTATTTTTGGACATTCTCTTCATTTTGCATACATGAACATGTAAATAGCATTATGTAATTAAAAAAGTCACTATGTTTAAAAAAAAAACATAATGTCTTTTGAAAAGACTTGGTGTCGTTAAAAAGCTAGGTGATATTTAAATTCTGCGATGAACTAAAATTTACAAATAAAAAAGAAATAAATATTGACTTTATATTTGCTGCCGTATTCATAAAAATTAATTTAGGTTCAGAAAAGGTTTAACAAACAAATTTGTAATAGTAATAGTTTAATGCTGTGTAAGAGTTGAAGGCAGGATCGTCATGTAATGTTGAGAGTAGGATGTGTAACTAGCATGTAGTAGTGTGTTTGTGAAGTCCTATAGCCAAATTATTATTTTTATCCAGCTGTACAGGGTGTCCAGCTTATAACTAGGCGTTCAAAGGAACTGCCAGAAAAAGTGAGAAGACAATTTATAAACTAGGCAAGTTGTTGCCGGATTGCGTTTTTAAATTAAAGTCTGATTTATTTTTTTTTTCATATATACATTTATTTATTGTATCTTCAAAAATGAACTAACAATAAGTAATCAAATCGTAAATCTAAATATAATTATTAGGCCCGACGAGTATCGGACATAAGCTTAGTGATAGTTATAAATAATACATAAGTAGTGATAATCAAAAAGGAAAAAAAAGAAGTATTTTCAAGAAGTCCCATCTGGAGTGCTGTGAATAAGAGCCCTTGTGTCCCTCTTTTTTAGGCGGACGTGTCCAGTAAAGTTCAAAATATTACGGGCAAGCGGATTAGGATGTGACTCGAGTTTTGTTAAATATTTGCCTGCTTATTTTGCAATTTCTTCATATATGGCATATTTAAATCACGATGTATATTTGAATTTTTAATGTACCATGGAGCCGATGTTATCAAACGTAAAATTTTGTTTTGCCTTCGTTGGATTTTCTCAATATTTGAAGCTGAAGCAGTGCCCCATAGCTGAATTCCATAGCACCATATTGGCTTCAAAAGCGACTTGTATATCAAAAGTTTGCAGTCTAGGCTGAGTGTTGAATTTCTGCCAATTAACCAATATATTTGAGTTAATTTAAGTTTCATTTGGGTTAACTTAGAGTCAATATGATATTTCCATGTAAGCCTTCGATCAAGGTGTATACGAAGGTATTTCACTTGAAAATGTTGAGGAATATTTTGATTGTTGATTCCAATGGGAGAACAAGTATGTATTCTTAACGTAAACGTTATATGGACACACTTTTGCTCATTTACTTTAACTCTCCATAAGTTCAACCATATTTCAAGCTGGGCAATGTGTTCTTGGAGATGACGGGATGTCTCATCAGGGTTTTTGTGCATACTCATGCAGGCTGTATCATCGGCAAATGTAGAAGTGTGGATGTTATTGCTCACAGGCATATCACAAGTATAAGTTAACAGACAAAATATTTTTTGAATTCCCTTATTTTTATAAAAAAATTTTATTTTTTTACGTTGAAGTTATTAAATTCTCTTTTATATTTTTTGTGACCCAATTTAAACCGCTATTGCAATATGTTTCGCAATTAAAATTAATATTAATTAGCTGTTAAGAAATATAATATTCTTATTGCCGACACTACAATACTTACCTGTTAACTACCAAAAGTAAATTTCAAAGAATTGCACAGTGAAATTTGTTTATGTGAATTTATTTTATAATAAATAATTTTGTACTTTTGACTTCAGTTGTAGTCAAGTACTCAAATGAAAAATAAATCTTTCAATAACTAATTATTTAATAACTGGCGCCCAACGTAAAAAAATAAACCACGGTGAAATAATAAAAGTCATCGTAGAGGATAATCAACAAAAAAATATACCACGGTGAAATAATAAAAAGTCCTCGTATTGGATAATCAACAAAAATAAAAAAATTACAGTGAAATAAAAAATTCTTACAGTGGAAAAAAACTAATACTAGTTAGATTGAAAAATAAACTTGAAGGTAACATTGAAATAATATCCTTACAAAGCGAATAGCCCTTAAAACTAACAGAAAAACAAATCCTTGTAGAGGATCAGAAAGCAGTGATAAAGCTAAAAAATAAAATACTGTTAAATAAAAAATAGGAGGAAAAATTAATAAATACTAACGACAGTGAAGATCAATTTATTTTACATCCTTTGAACATCAGATAAAAGACAGTGAAGATAAAGAAAGTAAAGATCAATTTGTTTTACATCCTTTGAAAACCAGATAAAAGACAGTAAAGATAAAGACAGTAAAGATCAATTTGAATTAAATTACATCTTTTGAACAGTGGAGATCAAGAAAAAAAAACCACACCAGAACGAGAATAAAATCTTCAACAAAACAAGACGGAACTGAAACGAAAATCAATTATCACACAACAGCAACGACATGAAGGCAGCTGCAATCTTAATGTAGGTTAATGTAGAATTATAAAAATAAGAGGAAAAACCATAAGAAAATTTTAGTTACAGTCTTTAAAATTGAATATTATTTGCCTTAAATAAAATAAAACTAAATAAAATTTTTTTACAGATATTCGTAAGGAAAATGAATAAAGTGTTTGCACCATTTTAAAGTTTATAAAACAAAAAGCTAAGTCAGAAGCAAAATAAGTACATAGTTAACAAAGAATAAATAATAAAAATAAATATAGTAAAAAAAAATGTACATTGCAGTTTCGAAAAAAAAAACAACTAAATAAATTTTTACAATACCAATAAAAATTTATATTTTCACAACTTTTTTAACAAATTATTGTAAAGAGGAAAGGAAAGAATGGCAAACCCAAACAATTTAATCCGACCAGCGGTATTAAACCAACAAAGTAACCCTCCACCTGCCCCAGCAGGAATGAGTCAGGAACAGTTCAATCAATTACAGACGAACTTGTTAGATTCTCTAAAACAGCTATTTCTGACTGAAGGCAGGACCCTTATAAATAACGTTATTAATCCTACTGAAGAATTTGCCAATCTACCCGACCAAGCAATTGACGATAGGTATAATAATAATTTAGAAGACCTAGAAAAAGTGCCCGATATAGTGAAAAGCCTGAGAGAATTCTCAGGTAAACACACAGAATTTAGCTCCTGGAAGAAAAGTATTGAAAGGGTATTATCCTTATACAGGGTGTTTTTTAGAGGTATAGAACTTCGAATTGAAATAAAACACAAGAAAATCGTTTTAATGTCCATCAATTTGGCTTTATTGGAAGGATAATTTTATGCCATTAATGTTTAAATATGATTTCGGGCATGTGGCCGCCGCGGCTGGCTCGAATAAAGCCAATTCTACAGGTCCAATTTTCAACCACTTTTTCGAGCATATGGGGCCGTATGTTGGCAATAACGCCACGAATGTTGGCTTCCAAGTCCCCTAACGTTTCTGGTTTGTTGGCGTAGACGAGTGACTTCACATATCCCCAAAGAAAATAATCCAATGGTGTCAAATCACACGATCTTGGTGGCCAATTGACAATTGCGATGAAAATCAGCATCGAGATCAATCTCATTTTCGGCCCATACACCAAAATCACGACGCACTGCATGGTCTCGCGGCTTTAATTCTTGCACAAGCTGGATCTTGTAAGGTCGCAAGCCAAGATCTTTGCGCAAAATCTTCCATAAAGTTGATGGACAAAGCTCCAATTGCTGTGCACGGTGGCGAATCGATTCATTCGGGTCCTCTTCAACACTTTGCTCTACAGCGGCAATTGTTTCTTCGGTGCGCACTGTTCGACGTCTCTGCGGATGCGTATTATCACATAGAGTAAACGTAGTGCGAAAACGATCCATGGTTAACCGAATTAATTGCTCTGATGGACGATTATGTCGACCATAAAATGGACGGAGCTTGCGGTAAACTTCGCGAACTGAACCATTATTTTCGAAATAAATTTGCACGATTTGCAAGCGTTGTTCTTTTGTCAACCTGTTCATGATGAAATGGCAAACCAAACTAAATATTAATCACTTGACAGCTGACAAAATGGCCGCCAGTTAAAAAAGTGATGCCAACTTAAAGTTGTATACCTCAATAAAAAACACCCAATATGATAATTCCAGAGGCACACCCAAATACGACGCCATTATTATGACTATTAGAAATAAAATAATAGGTGAAGCAGACGCAGCTTTAGAAGCATATAACACACCACTTGAATGGCGAGCTATTGCAGCATGTTTGACTCATCATTATGGTGATCAGCGTGATTTAAAGACTTTAGAATACCAATTGTTGTCATTGGTACAGGGCAGTTCATCAATAAATGACTTTTATCAAGCAGTTTATGCACACCTGACTCTAATACTTAACAAAATTTCGTACATGGAAGCGAGCAATGAATCGATAAAATTATTGACCCAAACGTATAGAGATAAAGCGTTGGATACATTTATTAGGGGCCTGAAAGGCGATTTACCAAGATTACTCGGTGTTCGAGAGCCCAAGGATATCCCTCACGCGTTGTATCTCTGCAAAAATTGGACAATCAAACAAACAGGAACTCATTATTAGGAAGACACATAAGACATCAAGGACCATTACAAATGCTACCACCTAAAAGACATACAATACAGCAGGCACCAAAACAATTTGCACCTCACCTATCATACTCTCCCCAATATCCACAAAAACCCCAATTCACAACACATTTCATACAAAGACAACAAACGACATTAAACCAAGAAAACTATCAGAGAAATTATCAGCAAAACGGCCATATATTGCCTCCACGACCACCAACCAATTCCACGCCCGGAACCTATGGAAATAGACGAAAGTATGAGAACAAGACAAGTAAATTATATGAATAGGCCGGACGAAAATAGAAAATGGAAAATGCCTCAACAGTCGCAACTATCAAATCAATACGGACCACCGAATAAAGTTCAGCGCAACTACCATATAAAAACACAACCTGTAGACCATCTACCAGAAGAAAATAACTACCAATTAGAAGAGGACTTCCTGACAGAAGATAACGACCAATACAAAGAAGACTCAGTAGAATACCAAAGCAACATGGCAACTATAGATACGGACGATGACGTAATCACAGATCTTAGTGATATTCATTTTTTAGAATGAGGAGTTCCTCATTGCCGTACCTAAAATGTCAAATGAGGAACGGGAAAGTGCTTAAAATTCTTATAGACACCGGCTCCAATAAAAATTACATAAAATCCAAAATTGTACCAAAACCAGTAAAAACGAAAAACTATTCACTGCAAATTCTGTCGCAGGCAATATAAAAATTACACACCATACAAATGCTAACCTTTTCGGCCTTAACAACACAATTACGTTTTACATCCTCCCCTCACTCGCGTCCTTCGTGCCATTTTGGGCAACGACACACTTAAAGAATTATCAGCCAAACACAATATTTTACGAATCAAAAATCTAAAATTCCGACTAAAACAATTTCAGTCTCAGGATATCAATAAAATTAATATTCAAACACGACACCTTGTATTCAAACTACAGAAGAACTTTCAGATGTAATATGTTAATTCCCAGGTCTCTTCACCGAACGGAACGAAAAATTGACATACACTTCGAAGGTAACAGGCGAAATTCGTACGACCTCCGATACACCGGTTTACAGTAAATCATATCCCTATCCAATGCACCTTAAAGATGAAATAAATTCACAAATAGAAAAATTGCTTAGCGATGGTATTATAAGACCTTCACGATCCCCATACAATTCCCCTGTATGGATCGTCCCAAAAAAATTAGACCAAAAGAAATTCAGAATGGTGATTGACTATCGCAAACTAAATTCAGTCACCATTGCAGATAGATACCCAATACCAGCAATAAACGAAGTACTGTCACAATTGGGGGAGAATAAATACTTTTCAGTCCTAGATCTGAAAAGCGGATTTCATCAAATTCCTTTAAAGGAATCTGACATTGAGAAGACCGCTTTTTCAGTAAACAATGGCAAATATGAGTTTACTCGTCTGCCATTCGGACTTAAAAACGCACCTTCAATCTTCCAACGGACGAAAATATGTTTCGTCTACATAGACGACATCATCATATTCAGCAAAGACAAACAAAGTCATCTTGAAGACATAAAACTATTTTTAAAACCCTTTGCGACGCCAATATGAAAGTTGAAGTCGATAAAGGCGAATTCTTAAAAAATAGCGTCGAATTTCTCGAATTTATTGTATCTGAAACTGGAATAAAAACAAACCCCACCAAAGTGGAAGCCATCACAAGCTTTCCCGTACCAAAAACGCTAAAAGGTTTAAGATTCTTCCTTGGACTTTCGGGTTATTATAGACGCTTTGTCAGGGATTACGCTAAGCTAGCGAAACCCCTGACAAACCTATTAAGGGGGGAAGGAGGACAGGCGTCCAAAAATATTTCAAAAAGAACAGCAATAAAATTTAACACCGAAGCAATGGAAGCATTTGGAAAAATAAAAGCAGCACTCACTGAAGAAGTAATGCTTCACTATCCAGACTTTACGAAAGAATTTCAGTTGACAACCGACGCATCAGAATATGCCATAGGAGCTGTATTGGCCCAAAATGACCGACCTATAATGTTCATATCTAGAACTCTCAGCAAGACAGAAGAACATTATGCCACCAACGAAAAGGAAATGCTGGCAATGATCTGGGCCTTCAACTCTCTAAGGAATTATCTTTATGGTTCAGCCAAAGTAAAAATATTCACCGATCACCAGCCCCTGACGTACATCCTAAGCAACAAAAATAATAACAATAAAATGAAACGGTGGAAAGCTACGCTCGAAGAGCACAACTACGAACTACTTTACAAACCGGGACGAACAAACGTTGTTGTTGATGCCCTATCACGACCTCAAATAAACTCGATGACTGCTACAGCTTAGAGCGATAACACCTTGTCACACCACCTCATCCTAATAGCTAATGAACCAATTAACGTATTTAAAAATCAAATTTTCTTAAAACTAGGACAAAGCCCCTCATACGAATTTCAAATAATATTCCCCACCTTCCATCGCCACATCATTTATGAAATCAACTACACAAAAGAGAAACTAATTGCCATTCTTAAAAAGTATTTAAATCCTTCAGTCATAAATGGGTTGAACACTACTGAGTCGATCCTCGGAAAGATACAAGAAATATATCTAGAGAATTTCTATAATTACCGCACCAGATTTGCTCGAAAAATTGTCACCGATTTAATAGACGAAGGAGATCAGGAAAAAGAAATACTCAACGAACACCAACGCGCACACCGCAATGCTCTTGAAAACAAGAGCCAACTAATTGAAAGAGTTTACTTCCCACAAATGAATGCTAAAATAAAAAAAATCTTTAAACAGTGCAAAACTTGTAAGGAGCAAAAATATGAACGACATCCAGCGAAACCATTACTTAATGAAACGCCAATTCCACAATACCCTGCACAAATATTTCCTCTTGACATTTATCTTACTAACCAAAATGCCGTGTTAACAGCCATAGAAAAATTTTCTAAATATGCAATGGCAAAAATGAAATTTTAGTGAGCCTAGGACCTCCCGAAAGAGTAGTCATAGATAACGAAAAATCACTAGGGTCTGCGCCAATAGAGCATATGCTGGAAAATTAATTTGGAATTAAAATATTTAAAGCTCCACCATACACTAGCACTGTCAACGGACAAATCGAAAGGTTCCACTCAACATTCTCCGAAATAATGCGGTGCGTAAGAGCAGGAAAAATTCACGATTCTTTTAAAGAGCTGCTTGAGCTATCTGTTAGCAGGTACAATTACTCCGTGCATTCTACTACCGGAAAAAGACCAGTGGATGCATTTTTTGGAAGAATAAAACCGGAAAACCTCATGGAGGATAGGATAAAACACATACAAAAATTATAAGATAAACAAAACGCAGAATTAGAATTTCATAACAAAAATCGAACACCTCCCAAGCAATATTACGCCGGAGATACAGTCTATGTAAAAACCAATAAAAGAATAGGGATTAAACTATCACCAAGATATAAAGAAGAAAAAGTAGCCGAAAATTTCAATAACACAATTAAAACTATATCTGGTCGAATAGTCCATAAAAGCTGGATAAAATCATAACCTTTTTCTCATTTGCGGACTTCTTCTTCAAACAATAAGGGCCGAAGTACAAATTCACGACTACTCCAATTCCGAGATTGTGACGTTTCAGACAGGACGCGCTCTAATACAAAACGGAACGTTTAACCTAATACATGTAATAGACATTCGGATTTATGAACAGGAACTAAGACTTATAAGTGAACACATCAACTTTAAAATAAAGAAGTCCAATCCCCTCATGCCTCTTCTTCAGCAAGAGATGGCGGAAGTGCACTACCTGATAAACCAAATTAGACCCTTCAAAAAATCGAAAAGATCAATCAACGAAATTGGTACAGTATGGAAATGGATTGCCGGCTCCCCGGATCGGACAGATTTTGAAATTTTGGCAGATAAAATAAATGACAACTTACGACAGACAGACACCCAAACTGTTATAAACAGACTCTTTGAACGAAAACTAAACGAGCTGACAAATTTGACAAACGAGATAACTAAGAACATACAAATATACGACACAAAAAATACCGCAGCACTTAAATTTAAATTTGAATTGCAAATACTTAAAGAAGAAGTAACTAATATTGAAAAAGCATTATTGTGGTCGAAGGGTGGTATCATAAATCCTTTCCTTTTCTCTCATAACGAAATGGAAATTTTAAGCGAGTTAATTGTCGAGCAAAATTTTCCTTATAATGATTTGGAACAATGTTTAAAATTTGCCAATATTAAAGTTGCCTCTAATAATTCAATTTTGTTATATGTAATAAATTTGCCTATAGTCAACAAACCTCATTGTAAAACAATGTTAATAAAACCAATAAAGACAGGAAATTTTATTATAAAATTAGAATACGAAACTATAATATCTTGCCAAAATAAAATATTTGACGTAAGAAAACCCTGTAAAAGCTATGACAAATTAAACTTATGTCAAAAGGAAAGTATCGAAGAAATTGATCAAGAAAAGAAATAATATAAATCTATGGGAAAGTTCAGTTGCTTTAATAATATGCGCAATAATTACAATTATCATAGTTCTCAAATGCGCTGCAAAAAGAAAGAATGAACTCAAATTAACCCAAACTGGCATTCCACCGATCTACTCTGAAATTCAAAAAACGAACACCACAGAATGCAATAGTCTAGAAACATATCAACCAATTTCCTATGCAAACGGGGACGTCTGCGTCTGAGGAGGGAAGAGTTAACAGACAAAATATTTTTTGAATTCCCTTATTTTTTATAAACTGCTTAATAAACAATTTTATTTTTTTACGTTGAAGTTATTAAATTCTCTTTTATATTTTTTGTGACCCAATTTAAACCGCGATTGCAATATGTTTCGCAATTAAAATTAATATTAATTAGCTGTTAAGAAATATAATATTCTTATTGCCGACACTACAATACTTACCTGTTAACTACCAAAAGTAAATTTCAAAGAATTGCATAGTGAACAAAATTTGTTTATGTGAATTTATTTGAAGGGCATAGATTCTTATGTTGTCCCCGAAGAAATAAAAGATGCACTCGTCCTCCAGGGGTTCAAGGTAAAAAATGTGTCCAATATAATAAATAGGGAAAAGATCCCTCAACCTCTATTTCGCGTTGAACTTGAGCCAAATGATATAAAATTGAAAAAGAGTGAGACCCATCCAATTTATAATTTAAAATACCTCTTGTACCGAAAAATCACAGTTGAAGAGCCCCATAAGCGTTCAGGTCCTGTACAGTGCCATAATTGCCAAGAATATGGCCATACAAAAACATACTGCAATTTACCCTCTGTTTGTGTTGTGTGCGGCGAATTACACGGCACCGCTAGCTGCAACAAACCAAAAGATCAAAGTGATAAAAAAATGCAGTAATTGTGGAGGTAATCACACCGCTAACTACAGAGGTTGTCGTGTGTACTCTTTTGTAAAGAAGACTATGGTGCAAAAACCTAAATTAGCTCCAGCTCAATCAGCAAACGTTTACTCTGCCACTTTTCAGCAAATGAGCCAACCAGTTACTTCCCGTGTACCGTATGCAGATGCTGCTAAGGCTAGTTCTATTCCGACACAAAATGTTTCACCGCAAAATAATTCTACAAATACAAACTCAAACTTTAATTATAATCGCCTTGAAGCCACTATTGAAAATCTTGTGCAAACTATAAACAATTTTACAACAAATATGACTAGCATGATGCAAGAAATGTTGCGAATGCAGAATACTCTGCTTCAAGCAATACTTAATAAGCCATGAACACGTTAACAATATGTTTCTGGAACGCAAACGGCATTCGCCAACATAAAAATGAACTTGAGCACTTCCGCACGGAAAAAAATATTGATATAATGTTAGTATCTGAGACTCATTTGACTTCGAGAAGTCTTTTTAAAATTTATGGCTACACTATATATGATACAAAGGACCCTAGAGGAAGGGCTTGCGGTGGATCAGCAATTCTAATAAAGTCAAGACTCAAGCACTATGTTCTTGATAACATTTGTGAAGAATACCTACAAGCAACAAATATTGGCATTGAAAGTTTTTGTTCAAATTTCGTTATATCATCAATTTACTCCCCTCCCAGATTTTCAATCACTGAGAATCAATATGAGGATTTCTACAAATCTCTTGGACCTTGTTTTGTAGCAGCTGGAGACTACAATGCGAAACATACGTTCTGGGGTTCGCGCCTTGTTACACCCAGAGGTCGAGCATTGTTCAACACTATTTCAAAAATGGGCTTGGATGTCATTTCGAGTGGGGAGCCCACTTATTGGCCTACTGACATACAAAAAATTCCGGATGTTATAGATTTTGGCGTCATAAAAAATATTTCTAGGGATTTAATTCAAGTTCAAGCTTCTCTTGATCTCTCGTCCGATCACTCCCAGACGATCATCACAATTTGTAGCCCATTAAGAAGTAACTTACCTGACCCATATGTGAAGATGATCAATCGTGTAAATTGGCTGGGGTTCAAAAAATATCTCAGCAGTCATTGTACGGAAAACATTACGCTTAGAACACCCGATGATATTGAATCGAACATTGCCAATCTCAGCGAGAATATTAAACAGGCTGCTGAACATGCCACTATCTCCCATCCGCAGATTGGGTTTAATAAAATTTATTCTACAGACATTGAACGTCTCGTACGTGAAAAAAGAAGGGCTAGAAGGGAATGGCAACAGCACAGATCACCACAAAATAAAATCAGATTTAAAGAGTGCACTAAACGACTCCAAGAGTTGCTTGCATCTGAAAAAATTGCATCTCTTAAAAATTATCTGGAGGGTCTTGATGTTACACCGGCGTCTAATTACTCCTTGTGGCGCGCTGCCAGAAAGCTTAAAACGCCCGTTGAGTATAAGCCACCTCTACGCACATCTACCGGAGGTTGGGCAAGAAGCGATACTGAAAAAGGTAAAATATTTGCTGAGCACTTAAAATCCGTTTTTACGCCAAATATATGTACTGGTGTTGCTGATTTGCCGAATATAGTCGCTCTACCCCCTCAACACATAAAGTTTAAGACGCGTGATTTACAAAAATTAATTGCCGAACTCAACCCGAAGAAAGCTCCGGGTATTGATGGAATTAGTAATCAGATGCTGATGAACTTGCCTCGTATTGCAATGAGAATCCTGTTATTCATATTTAATGCTATTTTACGACTGGAGTATTATCCACACAACTGGAAACTTGCCAAGGTTAAAATGATTCCAAAGCCGGGCAAAGATATAACAAAGGCTGAGTCATATAGGCCAATAAGTCTACTATCTACAATGTCAAAGCTTTTCGAAAAACTGCTCAAAACAAAATTGTCCCCAATTCTAATTAGTAGTGGGTGCATACCAGACCATCAATTTGGTTTTAGATATCAGCATAGCACCATTGAACAAACTCACAGATTAGTTCAATTTATAAGAAGAACTTTTGAGGGAAAAAAGTATTGTTCTGCGCTGTTTATTGACGTTTCCCAGGCATTTGATAAAGTGTGGCATGAAGGCCTTATTTTAAAATTGAAGACTTACTTACCAATAAACATTTTAAATCTTTTGGAAAGTTACATTATTTCCCGTAAGTTCACTGTTGCGGAAGGAGACTTTACAAGTAGGCCTGAAACAATTTCATCTGGTGTGCCACAGGGGAGTATACTGGGACCAGTTTTATATTTAATTTATACTTGTGATATGCCTGTGAGCAGTAGTATCCATACTTCCACATTTGCCGACGATACAGCCTGCCCTAGTATGCATGAAAACCCTGATGAGGCATCCCGCAAACTCCAGGAACACATTAGCCAGATGGAGCTTTGGTTAAACTTATGGAGAATCAAGGTAAATGAACAAAAGTGTGTTCAGGTAACATTTACTTTACGAAGAGATACTTGTTCCCCCATTCGGATTAACAATCAAGTTGTTTCTCAACATTCACATGTGAAATATCTTGGTATACACCTTGATCGACGACTTACATGGAAACACCACATTGATTCTAAGTTAACTCAAATGAAACTTAAACTAACTCAGGTACATTGGCTGATTGGTCGAAATTCAACACTTAGCCTAGACTGTAAACTTTTAATATACAAGTCGCTTTTAAAGCCAATATGGTGCTACGGAATTCAACTATGGGGCACTGCTTCAGCTTCAAATGTAGAGAAAATTCAACGCAGGCAAAATAAAATTTTACGCATGATAACATCGGCTCCATGGTACATCAAAAGTTCAAATATACATCGTGATTTGAATATGCCACTAGTGACTGAAGAAATTGCAAAATACGCTGGCAAATACTTAACAAAACTCGTGTCACATCCTAATCCGCTTGCCCGTAATATTTTGAACTTTACTGGACACATCCGCCTAAAAAAGAGGGACACAATGGCTCTTATTCACAGCACTCCAGATGGGACTTCTTGAAAATACTTTTATTTTTTTCCTTTTGATTATCACTACTTACATATGTATTATATATAACTACTACTAAGCTTATGTCCGACATTGGTCGGGCCTAATTATATTTTTTAGATTTAAGATTTGAATACTTATTGTTAGTTCATATATGAAGATACAAAAAAAAAAAAAAAAAAAAAAAAAAATGTGAATTTATTTTATAATAAAGAATTTTGTACTTTTGACTTCAGTTGTAGTCAAGTAATCAAATGAAATATAAATCTTTTAATAACTAGTTATTTAATAAGTTATATATTAAATACAAAACTGGCCCCAGAATACTACCATGTGGCACACCAGAAGATATAGACTCGGGTACACTCATGAAGTCTCCTTCCACAACAGTAAACTTCCTATCAAGAATATAGCTTTCCAAAAGCTTTTGTATGTTTATTGGTAGGTATGTCTTCAATTTTAAAACTAGGCCTTCGTGCCATACTTTATCAAATGCCTGAGAAACATCAATAAAAAGGGCAGAACAATACTTCTTTTCCTAAAATGTTCTTCTTACAACTTGAACCAATCTATGCGTTTGTTCAATGGTGCTATGCTGACTTCTAAAACCAAATTGATGGTACGGGATGCACCCATTATCAGCTAAAATTTTGGACAATTTAGTCATGAGCAGCTTTTCGAAAAGCTTTGAAATTGTTGATAGTAAGCTTATAGGCCTATATGACTCAGCCTTGGTAAGATCTTTGCATGGCTTTGGAATCATTTTAATCTTGGCAAGTTTCCAGTTATGTGGAAAATACTGCATTCGTAAAATGGCATTAAAAATAAATAGCAAAATTCTTATTGCAATATGAGGCAAGTTCATCAGCATCTTGTTACTAATGCCATCAATACCTGGAGCTTTCTTAGGGTCGAGCTCAGCAAATATTTTTTGTAGTTCACGCATCTTAAACCTTAAGGGACGAGGGGGTAGAGAGACTACATTCGGTAAATCGGCAGCAGCCAGTACATGAATTGGGAGTGAATACAGATTTTAAATGCTCAGAAAATAAGTTACCTTTCTCACTATCGCTTCTTGCCCAGCCTACGGTCGAAGTACGCAGTGGTGATTTAAGATCAACGGGTCTTTTAAGATTTTTATTAGCGCGGCGTAAAGAGTAATTAGATGTTGACGTTACATCAAGACCTTCTAAGTACTTTTCCAGCAATGCAGTCTTTTCCGACGATAGCAGCTCTTTGAGTCGTTTAGTATTCTTTAAGTCTGATTTTATTTAGGGGTGATCTGTGTTGTTGCCATTCTCTTCTAGCTCTCCTTTTTTCACAAACAAGACGTTAAATTTCCGTAGAATAAATTCTATTAAAGTTAGTCTGCAGATAGGAGGTAGTGGCATGTTCAGCAGCCTGTTTAATATTTTCGGTAAAATTGGCAATATTAAATTCAATATCATCAGATGATCTTAGCTGAATGTTTTCTACGCAGTGACTACTAACATATTTTTTGAATCCTAGCCAGTTGACCCTATCAATCCTTTTCACATATGAGTTAGTTAAATCACTCCTTAGTGGGTTGAAAATTGTAACTATTGTGGGAGAGTGATCGGAGGACAGATCTCGAAAAAATAAAATCTAAATTTAACATTTAAGAAATTTATTATTCGACATATTGTCAAGTTTATTTTAATTTTCAATTTATTTGCTGGTGGTTCAGCGATGTCTACTGACGATTTGTTACAGCAACAATGAAATGCATATACATCGCTGAACCACTAGCAAATAAATTTTAAATTAAAATAAACTTGACAATATGTCGAATAATAAATTTCTTAAATGTTAAATTTAGATTTTATTTTTCATTTGCCTTGTAATTACTTTTATTGTTATCCAAAGGATTTCTAATTGTATGAAGGTGTAGAAAAATAGAATAGATTCATATCGAATATAAATTATTTGCTGGGTTTTGTATAAGTTTCTAAGCCTCTTATGCTTATTTTTCTTTTTTGATTTTCAAAAATATTATTATTTGTGAATTCTCAAATAGTTTTTGAAGGTCTGTACATAAGATAAGAGGTTTTTGACTGTTCAAAATGTGTGGTTGAAGTCTACTGACGATTTGTTACAGCAACAATGAAATGCATATAGACATCGCTGAACCACCAGCAAATAAATTTCAAATTAAAATAAACTTGACAATATGTCGAATAATAAATTTCTTAAATATTAAACAACGCTCTACCTCTAGGTGTAACCAGACGCGAGCCCCAGTATGCATGTTTTGCATTGTAGTCACCTTGCCACGAAGCAAGAACCAAGCAATTTGTAGAACTTCTCAGACTGATCTTCGGTAACTGAAAATCTGGGAGGTGAGTAAATTGATGATATCACAAAATTCGCACAAAAACTTTCTACGAAAATATTTGTTGCTTGCATATATTCTTCACTAACGTTCTCAAGGATATAGTGCTTGAGTCTTGACTTAATTAGAATTACGATGAATATTTGAATTTTTAATGTACCATGGAGCAGATGTTATCAAACGTAAAATTTTGTTTTGCCTTCGTTGGATTTTCTCAATATTTGAAGCTGAAGCAGTGCCCCATAGCTCAATTCCATAGCACCATATTGGCTTCAAAAGCGACTTGTATATCAAAAGTTTGCAGTCTAGACTGAGTGTTGAATTTCTGCCAATCAACCAATGTATTTGAGTTAATTTAAGTTTCATTTGCGTTAACTTAGAGTCAATATGATATTTCCATGTAAGCCTTCGATCAAGGTGTATTACAAGGTATTTCACTTGAGAATGTTGAGGAAACGTATAAACGTTATATGAACACACTTTTGTTCATTTATTTTTATTCTCCATAAATTCAACCATATTTCAAGCTGGCTAATGTGTGCTTGGAGATTGCGGGGTGCCTCATCAGGGTTTTTGTGAATACTCAAACAGGCTGTATCATCGGCAAATGTAGAAGTGTGTATGTTATTGCTCACAGGCATATCACAAGTATATATTAAATACAAGACTGGCCCCAGAATACTACCCTGTGGCACACCAGAAGATATAGACTCGGGTACACTCATGAAGTCTCCTTCCACAACAGTAAACTTCCTATCAAGAATATAGCTTTCCAAAAGCTTTTGTATGTTTATTGGTAGGCATGTCTTCAATTTTAAAACTAGGCCTTCGTGCCATACTTTATCAAATGCCTGAGAAACATCAATAAAAAGGGCAGAACAATACTTTTTTTCTTCAAATGTCCTCCTTACAACTTGAACCAATCTATGCGTTTGCTCAATAGTGCTATGCTAACTTCTAAAGCCAAATTGATGGTCCGGGATGCACCCACTATCAGCTAAAATTGTGGACAATTTAGTCATGAGCAGCTTTTCGAAAAGCTTTGAAATTGTTGATAGTAAGCTTATAGGCCTATATGACTCAGCCTTGGTAAGATCTTTGCCTGGCTTTGGAATCATTTTAATCTTGGCAAGTTTCCAGTTATGTGGAAAATACTGCATTCGTAAAATGGCATTAAAAATAAAAAACCAAGATTCTTATTGCAATATCAGGCAAGTTGATCAGCATCTTGTTACTAATGCCATCAATACCTGGAGCTTTCTTCGGGTCGAGTTCAGCAATTATTTTTTGTAGTTCACGCATCTCAAACCTTAAGGGACGAGGGGGTAGAGATACTACACTCGGTAATCCGGCAGCACCCGTACATAAATTGGGAGTGAATACAGATCTTAAATGCTCAGAAAATAAGTTACCTTTCTCACTATCGCTTCTTGCCCAGCCCCCGGTCGAAGTACGCAGTGGTGATTTGAGATCAACGGGTCTTTTAAGATTTCTAGTAGCGCGCCATAAAGAGTAATTAGATGTTGACGTTACATCAAGACCTTCTAAATACTTTTCCAGTAATGCAGTCTTTTCCGATGATAGCAGCTCTTTGAGTCGTTTAGTACATTCTTTAAGTCTGATTTTATTTAGGGGTGATCGGTGTTGTTGCCATTCACTTCTAGCTCTCCTTTTTTCACATACAAGACGTTCAATTTCCGTAGAATAAATTCTATTAAAGCCAGTCTGCGGATAGGAAGTAGTGGCATGTTCAGCAGCCTGTTTAATATATTCGTTAAGATTGGCAATATTAAATTCAATATCATCAGGTGATCTAAACTGAATGTTTTTTACGCAGTGACTACTAATATATTTTTTGAATCCTAGCCAGTTGACCCTATTAATCGTTTTCGCATATAAGTTAGTTAAATCACTCCTTAGTGGGTTGAAAATTGTAACTATTGTGGGAGAGTGATCGGAGGACAGATCTAGAGAGCCCTCTACGTGAATTAAGTCTTTATGGATATTTTACGTGACGCCAAAATCAATAACAGCTGGAATTTTTCTTACGTCAGTAGGCCAGTAAGTAGGCTCCCGACACTAAATGACATCTAAGACCATTTTTGAAATTGTAGTAAGCAACGCTCTACCTCTAGGTGTAACAAGACGCGAGCCCCAGTACGTATGTTTTGCATTGTAGTCACCAGCTGCCACGAAACAAGATCCAAGCGATTTGTAGAACTTCTCATACTGATCTTCGGTAACTGAAAATCTGGGAGGTGAGTAAATTGAAGATATCACGAAATTAGCACAAAAATTTTCTACGAAAATATTCGTAGCTTGCATATATTCTTCACTAACGCTCTCAAGGATATAGTGCTTGAGTCTTGACTTAATTAGAATTGCTGATCCACCGCATGCTCTCCCTCTCGGGTCTTTCGAATCATGCAGAGTGTAACCATTTATTTTAAAGCAGCTTCTCGAAGTCAAGTCAGTCTCAGAGACCACTATATCAATATTTTTTTCCGTGAGGATGTGCTCAAGTTCATTTTTATGTTGGCGAATGCCGTTTGCGTTCCAGAAGCATAGTTTTAACGTGTTCATGGCTTGTTAACTAATGCTTGAAGCAGAGTATTCTGCATTCTCAGCATTTCTTACATCATGCTAGTCATATTTGTTGTAAAGTTGTTTATAGTTAGCACCAGATTCTCAATAGTAGCTTCAAGACGACTAAAGTTAAAGTTAGAGTTTGCATTCGTTGACTTATTTTGCTTTGGAACATTTTGTATGGGAATAGAACTAGTCTTAGCAGCAACTGCATACGATACACGTGAAGTAACTAGTTGGGTAGTTTGAGGAAGAATGGCGGAGTAAGTATTTGCTGATTGAACTGGAGCTAATTTTGGGTTTTGACCCATAGCCTGTTTAACGAAAGAATATACAGGGCATCCTCTGTAGTTAGCGGTGTGATTACCTCCACAATTACTGCATTTTTTTCTCCTTGATCTTTTGGCTTAGCACAGCTAGCAGTACCATGCAATTCACCGCAGATAACACAAACTGTAGGTAATTTGCAGTAAGTTTTTGTGTGGCCATATTCTTGGCAATTATGGCACTGTACGGGACCTGAACGCTTACGTGGCTCTTCAACTGTGATTTTTCGGTGTAAAAGGTATTTTAGACTATAAATTGGGTGCGTCTCGTTTTTTTTTAACTGTATATCATTCGGCTCCAGTTCAACACGAAATAGAGGCTGGGGAATCTTCTCTCTATTGATTATATTGGTAACATTTATTACCTTAAATCCTTGTTCGATAAGTGCACATATTACTTCTTCGGGCTCAACATATGAATCTATGCCCTTTAAAACTATCTGTAGGCCTTTAGCACTGTTAAGTTGATATGTATAAAAATTTGTTTTATTTTTTTCAAACTCACTAACAATTTTTCGGAAATCTTTTTCATCATATATTTGGATTTTAGTTTCATCAATATTACCTCGTTTAATTGAAATGATGTGAAAAGTATTTTCACCAATGGTCGACAGTAGATTTTTTAGAAGCGCGTTCGAATTTTTTTCTCTCAGATAGGTAGGTGGTGGCTTAAAAGACTTTTGCGATGATGCAGCCGGCTTGTCGTCATTGACTTGCAATACTGAAAAACGATTTTGGCGATTGGGAGATGATGCGCTGTTATCCCTAGACATCTTTCGAGCAGATGCAATTTTAGTAGAATTTGGGCTTCGCCCGCGCTTTAAAATTGTAATGTATCTGTCCAGTCCGACTTGGACCTTGGGTTTTGGGCTGCTCTTATCTTCAGTCACAACTTGTTTAAGTGATGACCACGAGCCCGAAGCGGATGATATCGCTGAGTTAAATGTAGAAGTACTAGGCAATAATGTCAACGATTCACTAGTTGGCATTGGACAAAGCGAAGTTGATCGCTGACGAAACTTGTGGATTTTTATTAAGAGCTTCAGAACTCACAGCAAGTCTATTATCAGATTTTTTATTTTTATTGTTATCATTATGAGCATCAAAACTCACAGTAAAATAGGCATTTCTGCCGTTAGAACTCACTTCACTATTTTTTTCCTTTGGGGTACTCATAAAGAGTATTCCTCAAAGGTACTTTGTATGTTTTTTGTTTACGGTTTTTTTTTGTTTTTGTTATATCTATATGTAAAAATATTATCAAAGCAAAAAAATGCTTATTTATCAAAGTTAATATGTACTACGAATATTTTTTGTATGATTTTTTTTTGTTTAGTTTGTATGTAAGAAAAATTCCGTTATTACGTCTGTTCACTATGAAGGTACAACGAGAACTCCCATGTTATAAAATATGTTTGATTATTTTTGAGTGTAAGTTATAATAATTTTTTTTTTGTAATTTCTTTCTTTATATTATTTGTTTACAGATAAAATTTTGTTACGTATTTATTATTTTCTTACAGTTTATATTAATAGTATTCTTATGAATTTATGTTTTTGTACACATATAATTATCCTAGAATTTATATTTATAAATTTTTGTAGGGTTTCAAATTATTGTAGTGCATTTGTTTTGGTTTTCATTCATATTTTATTGTAGTATTTACACCGTTTCTACTTAATATTTTATAAGGTCCCTTATATTGATTGCTTTGATTTTTCTTTCTATTTTCTACTTTAACTAGTACTAAATCTCCTATCTTTAAATTAAGTCTATTTTCATATTTATTGTTTATTATATATTTTCTTTTGCTTTTGCTGATAAGTCTCTAGCTCTTTTTAGTGTAAATTGTAATTTAAGTCGTAGTTCTTGTGCGTAGTCATCATAGTTATAAAATTTTGTATTGTTGTCTACAATGTCAGATGGTAGGGATGGTAATTTTCCGTATACTAATTCATATGACGAGTAGCCTGTGTCAATGTGTGGTGCCGTATTATAGGCAAAAGTAAAATATAGAATCCACTTATCCCACTCATAATGTTAATATAAATTCGTTAAGTACCCTGTGATTTCGTTCAATTGATCCTAGTGTTTCATGATGATAAGGTGTTGAAAAATTTTGTTTTATTCCTAATAACGAACGTATGTTACTCATTATTTCATTTTTAAATACTTTAAATTGTCCGTATTTTAAAATAAATTGTTCAACAAGTGTTTTGGCAGTTGTAAGTGCATCTTTTGTCGGCATTGGGTGAGCAACGACAAATTTTGTCAGTTCGCACTGCATGGTTAAAATGTATCGGTAATCATTTGAAATACGAAGAGGTCCTACGGTGTCAATTGAAATTACTTCAAAACTATTGTTTGGTGTGTCTGTTAGTGTAAGGGGTTCCTTAATGTGTTTTGTTTGTTTATTTTTCGTACATTTGTCGCAATATGACACAAATTTCTTTACCATTTTTGACATGTTTTTCCAAATATATTTTTGTTTTAACTTGATGATAGTTTTTCTAATTCCTAAGTGGCCTGCGTGTGTGACATTGTGGTATTCGTCAATTAGTTTGTATTGTAATATTGCATCTGTTATTTTTGTTGGGGCATTGTATATTAATATTTTTAGTTGGGGACTTTTGTAATTTATCTTTATCTTGGCATATGCTTCTTTTATTTCTTCTTTTGTATATATTTTAAATATTTCATCATTATTTGATAGCGCTAATTCTTTTATATTTTCTTTCTTCATTTTAGATATCAGTTTCCTCAGAATCGAATCTAGTTTCGCTGAGTTATCGCTGAATCTTGCTAGCTTATTAATTTCATTATTCATATTTTGGGTATGTAACTTCTTCATAGTCGAATCTGGTTTCGATGAATTATCATTACATCCTATATTCATATTTTTGGTACGCAATTTCTTCATGTTCGAATGCGGTTTCGATGAATTATCATTACGTCCTATGTGTATAATATTATTTTCAATAAATATATCTTTTTCTTTTATATTTTCAAGCTTCTTAAATTTCAATTTCTTCATATTTTTGATGTCATTAATGGATATGCATTCCCATATTTGAAGTTGGTCAAGCTTCTGAGAATCACATTTTTCCATATTTCTTTCTGTTGCGCGCGCATTATTTTCATTTATCTTATTGTTAGTTGCCTCATTGTTTTCTTTTATATTTGCCTCATTAGTTTTATTTTTCATTGCCCTTGTAGTTACTAATATTTTTTTCTTTTTCATCGTTTTCTTATGGTATCATTTGTCTTAATATGTCAGAGAAAATTTTTATTCTTGAAAGTGCATCAGCATTAGTGTTCATTTTTCCTTTCTTATAAATAATTGTAAAATCATAATCACTTAAATGTAGTCTAATTCTTGTCATTTTAGATGAAGGGTGAAAAGAGCGAAATTAAAGGTCTGTGGTCTGTTACTACTATGAATTGTCTTCCATATAGATAAGGTTTAAAATAATTTATTCCCCAATGTTGTTTTTTAAGACCAGAAGTGATTTACTTGGGACATTTAATTACAAAAGACGGTGTAAAAACAGACCCATCTAAATATGAAACAATAAAAAATTATCCAATACCTAAAAACACAGACGAAGTAAGACGATTCATTGCATTTTGCAATTATTACAGAAAATTCATACCTAATTTTGCTGACATCGCTAAAGATCTAAACGCACTTTTAAAGAAATCGACAGAATTCAAATGGACAGAACAATGCCAACATGCCTTCGAAACACTAAAAGAAAAACTAATCAACCCACCTGTATTACAATACCCAAATTTTGAAAAACCTTTTATACTAACAACTGACGCTTCAAACTACGCGTTAGGTGCTGTACTATCACAAGGAGAAATAGGACAAGATTCACCAATTTCATATGCAAGTAAAGCATTACAAAAACATGACATGAATAAACCAGTCATTGAAAAAGAACTGTTAGCAATACACTGGGGAATAAATTATTTTAAACCTTATCTATATGCAAGACAATTCATAGTAGTAACAGACCACAGACCTTTAATTTCGCTCTTTTCACATAAGAACCCTTCATATAAAATGACAAGAATTAGACTAGATTTAAGTGATTATGATTTTACAATTATTTATAAGAAAGGAAAAATGAACACTAATGCTGATGCACTTTCAATAATAAAAATTGACTCTGACATATTAAGACAAATGATACCATTAGAAAACGATAAAAAAGAAAAAAATTATTAGTAACTACAAGGGCAATGAAAAATAAAACTAATGAGGCAAATATAAAAGAAAACAATGAGGCAACTAACAATAAAATAAATGAAAAGAATGAGCTCACAACAGAAAGAAATATGGAAAAATGTAATTCTCAGAAGTCTGATCAACTTCAAATATGGGAATGCATATCCATTAATGACGTCACAAATATAAAAAAATTCAAATTTAACAAGCTTGAAAATATAGAATAAAAAGATATATTTATTGAAAATAATATTGTGCACATAGGACGTAATGATAATTCATCGAAACCAGATTCGAACATGAAGAAATTGCATACCAAAAATGTGAATATAGGATGTAATAATAATTCATCGAAACCAGATTCGAATATGAAGAAGTTACATACCCAAATTATGAATAATGAAATTAATAATGAAATTAATAAGCTAGCAAGATTCAGCGATAACTCAGCGAAACTAGATTCGATTCTGAGGAAACTGATATCAAAAATGAAGAAAGAAAATATAAAAGAATTAGCGCTTTCAAATAATGATGAAATATTTAAAATATATAAAAAAGATGAAATAAAAGAAGCATATGCCAAGATAAAGATAAATAACAAAAGTCCTCAACTAAAAATATTAATATACAATGCCCCAACAAAAATAACAGATGCAATATTACAATACAAACTAATTGACGAATACCACAATGCCACACGCAGGCCACTTAGGAATTAGAAAAACTATCATCAAGTTAAAACAAAAATATATTTGGAAAAACATGTCAAAAATGGTAAAGAAATTTGTGTCATATTTTGACAAATGTACGAAAAATAAACAAACAAAACACATTAAGGAACCCCTTACACTAACAGACACACCAAACAATAGTTTTGAAGTAATTTCAATTGACACCGTAGGACCTCTTCGTATTTCAAATGATTACCGATACATTTTAACCATGCAGTGCGAACTGACAACTGTCGTTGCTCATCCAGTGCCGACAAAAGATGCACTTACAACAGCCAAAACACTTGTTGAACAATTTATTTTAAAATACGGACAATTTAAAGTACTTAAGTCAGATAGAGGAACAGAATTTAAAAATGAAATAATGAGTAACATATGTTCGTAACTAGGAATATTTTTTTTTTTTTAAATACATATTTTTATTTATTGTATCTTCAAATATGAACTAACAATAAGTATTCAAATCTTAAATCTAAAATATAATTATTAGGCCCGACCACTGTCGGACATAAATTTAGAGATAGTTATAAATAATACATAAGTAGTGATAATCAAAAGGAAGGAAAAATAAATAAAAAATAAAAATTATTTTCAAGCAGTCCCATCTGGAGTGTTGAGTATAAGAGCACTTGTATCCCTCTTTTTTAGGCGGACGTGTCCAGTAAAGTTCAAAATATTACGAGCAAGCGGATTAGGATGTGACTCGAGTTTTGTTAAATATTTGCCTGCATATTTTCCAATTTCTTCAACCACTAGTGGCATGTTTAAATCACGATGTATATTTGAGTTTTTTATATACCATGGAGCCGATGTTCACAGAAAAAAAAAATTTGTAAATACAATTAATTTTTTTGTTATATCAATTAAATAATTAATTGATTTTGAACCTACAACGATATTTGTAAATACAATTAACAAAATTGTAAGATGAGAGCAAAAAATTTTCAATTAAATATTTTGTTATATCAACAATATATTTTGTTGACTATATTTCTTTTTTTAATTAAATTCATTGTTATATCAACAATTTATATTGTTAAAAAAAATTTTTTTTTTCAATTAACTATTTTGTTATAACAACAATTTTAATGGTTGACTAAAATTTTATTTTTAATTAAATTTTTTGTTGTATCAACAATTTTAATTGTTAAATAAAAATTTCTTGTTAATGAAATTTTTTGTTGCATCAACAATTTATGTTGTTGGAAATAATGTATTTTTTAATTAAATATTTTGTAATATCAACAATATTTATTGTTGACTAAAATTTTGTTTTTAATTGAATTTTTTGTTGTATCAACCATTTGTATTGTTGAAAATAGAGAATTTTTAAATAAAATTTTTATTAATTTTTATTAATAGTTACCTTTTTTGTTAATATTCCAATAAAATTTTGTTTTATTTTTTAATATTTTTAATTTATTTTATTAATTTATTTATGAATGTGGAAACTTTGACATTTTTTTGTATTTGGGAAAACAGAGAAAACTTGTATGAACAGGTATAAACTTTAATATTTTTTTAATCAATTTACTAGTTCACTTATAAATGTGGAAACTTTTACATTTTTTTTGGTATTTGGAATTTCATAGAAAAAAATTTTAATGAACAAGTAAAAAAGTTCTGACTGTTTAGGAAATTCCAGATTAAATAGAAATATAATTTTGAATAATATGTCCACGGCGGACAGGGAACTCATGATGGGGTAGCGTATTCCATCAAAATAAACATTAATAGATTTAATGTTTGTTATTTCTCCCACTACTAATAGGAGTGGTTGTATGGATACTGACTGCAGCTTGAGCAGCTTAAACTTTGCTTCCATTTCCTCAGCGGTCTTGCCAATCAGGGCAAACGATTGTTGAGAGTCAGAAATTGTATATTTCTTTCACTGCTTCGATCCATTGGGCTCTGTTACAACTGACAGTGGTGGCGGAAACATATAGTGCAGAAACCAAAATGAAGGAAATATTTTTGACTCTAAAAATAAAAATGTTATGTAGCATAATTTCAAATGTAATTGGATGTAGCCTTACCTTCGTTGCTGCTAATTTGACGCAATAAAGTGGAGATATTAGCTGAAGAAATTTTTGACTGCAGTAAACTAAAAAGATTTTCACCATAGTCCACCCATTTCTTTTTTAAGTCCTTTGAAAGGGAAAACTTTTGAAAACATTTTGAAAAAGTGCATTGATATAAATCACTGTCCCTAACAAAGCGGCAAGAGCTTAAATGCTTAAATAATTCCCTTGGACACATAAACAGCTTGTTGCATATAAAACAATTTATGGTATTACTTGCCATTTTTTTTAGTTTTTTCTTGTATTTATATACTTATGGATTAATCTCTTGCATAAATTAACGACTTAACACAACCACTATCTAAAGCAAACTATGACTTTAAAAGTTTAAATTATGTTTAATTCTTTAAGATGTTTAGGGATGTTTGGAGCAGAGCTAAAAAATAAATGAGAAATAATTTGTTATTTAAGCGTATTGGTGTTTGTCTTGCTTGTTGATCGGTACAACTTACAGTTGTGCTGCTGTTGTTGTTTCTATTGATTGATCGTGTTGTATACGTGTAAATCACAACAACTATCCGATAAACATCGTGGCTCTTGAACACAAATTGAATGGTTTCGTTTAAAGAGAATTCCTTTTAGTGAATGTATGTATAAGAAATAAAATGTTGGAAATGCTGAATAAGAAGGAAAAGTTAAACATTTATGTTACTAGGCGGTTTAACTTATATATATATATATATATATATATATATATATATATATATATACATATATACATATATATATATGCTCTTCCTTTAAAATATGAAATGGAAATATACAGACACTATATAACTACATAAGCACGTATGTATGTAAATATCATATACTTACCTACAAAGTATACACACAACCATATGTATCATACAAATTGTTGAATTTTGGCTTCATATACAACAAAACATATAATTGCGTCAGTTTGTTGAAAAAAAACCGTTGTTTGTTATATCAACAACTTAAGTTGTTATATTAATGAAATATTTGTTTGAATATAAATTAAATATTAACAATTTCTTTTGTTGGTTGCATTTTTATGATATTTTTTTCTGTGTTATTAATCGCAAAATTTTATTTTGCCTTCGTTGGATTCTCTCGACATTGGAAGCTGAAGCAGTGCCCCATAGTTGAATTCCGTAGCACCATATGGGTTTCAAAATAGACTTGTATATCAAAAGTTTGCAATCTAGACTGAGGGTTGAATTTCTACCAATCAGCCAATGTACCTGAGTTAATTTTAGTTTCATTTGGGTTAACTTAGAGTCAATATGGTGTTTCCAAGTAAGCCGTCGATCAAGGTGTATTCCAAGATATTTCACATGAGTATGTTGAGGGACAACTTGATTGTTAATCCGAATGGGTGAACATGTATCTCTTCGTAATGTATATGTTACTTGAACACACTTTTGTTCGTTTACCTTAATTCTCCATGAGTTTAACCATAGTTCCAGCTGGGTAATGTGTTATTGAAGATATCGGGATGCTTCGTAAGGATTTTCATACATACTAAGGCAGGCTGTATCATCAGCAAATGTGGAAGTGTGGATATTGCTGCTCAGAGGCATATCACAAGTATAAATCAAATACAAAACTGGCCCCAGTATACTCCCCTGTGGCACACCGGATGAGATAGTTTCAGGCATGCTCATAAAGTCTCCTTCCACAACAGTGAATTGCGGGCAGTAATGTAACTTTCCAAAAGACTTACAACGTTTATTGGCAGGTATGTTTTTAATTTTAAAATTAGTCCTTCATGCCACACTTTATCAAATGCCTGAGAAACGTCGATAAACAGCGCAGAAAAATACTTCCTTTCTTCAAATGTTCTTCTTATAAATTGGACCAATCTATGAATTTGTTCAATGCTGCTATGCTGACTTCTAAAACCAAATTGATGGTCCGGTATGCACCCACTACGAACTAGAATTGGGGACAATTTTGTCATGAGCAGTTTTTCGAAAAGCTTTGACATTGTTGATAGCAGACTTATTGGCCTATATGACTCAGCCTTGGTAAGATCTTTGCCTGGCTTTGGAATCATTTTAACTTTGGCAAGTTTCCAGCTGTGTGGATAATACTCCAGTCGTAAAATGGCATTGAAAATAAATAACAGTATTCTAATTGCAATACGAGGCAACTTCATCAGCATCTGGTTACTAATTCCATCAAAACCCGGAGCTTTCTTCGGGTTGAGTTCAGCAATTACTTTTTGTACATCACGCGTCTTAAACTTTATTAGTTGAGGGGGTTGAGCGTCTACATTTGGCAAATCAATTACACCAGTACATGTGTTTGGGGTAAATACGTATTTCAAATGGTCAGCAAATATGTTACCTTTTTCAGTATCGCTTCTTGCCCAACCTCCGGTAGATGTGCGCAGAGGTGGTTTAAACTCAACGGGTGTTTTAAGCTTTCTAGCAGCGCGCCATAAAGAGTAATTAGATGCTGGTGTGACATCAAGATTTTCCAGATAGTTTTTAAGAGATGCAGTTTTTTCATGTACAAGCAGCTCTTGGAGTCGTTTAGTGCACTCTTTAAATCTGATTTTAAGTTGTGGTGATCTGTGCTGTTGCCATTCCCTTCTAGCTCTTCTTTTTTCGCATACGGCACGTTCAATATCGGTAGAATAAATTTTATTAAACCCAGTCTGCGGATGAGAGGTAGTAGCATGTTTAGCAGCCTGCTTAATATTTTCCTTAAGGTTGGCAATGTTAGTTTCAATATCATCAGATGTTCTTAGCGTAATATTTTCCGTGCAATGACTACTAAGATATTTTTTAAATCCCAGCCAATTAACACGATTTATCAAATTCGCATATGGGTGAGGTAAGTCACTTCTCGATGGGCCACAAATTGTAATGTAATTGTGGGAGAGTGATCGGACGAAAGATCTAAAGAAGCTTCAATTTGAATTAACTCCCTAGAGATATTTTTCATAACGCCAAAATCTATTACATCCGGAATTTTACGTATGTCAGTAGGCCAATAAGTGGGCTCCCCACTCGAAATGACATCCAAGCCCATTTTGGAAATTGTATTGAACAACGGTCGACCTCTGGGTGTAATAAGACGCGAACCCCAGAACGTGTGTTTAGCATTATAGTCGCCGGCTGCTATGAAACAAGGGCCCAGAGATTTGTAAAAATCCTCATATTGATTCTCAGTAATTGCGAATCTAGGAGGGGAGTAAATGGATGATATGACAAAATTAGTGTAAAAATTTTCGACACAAATATTCGTTGCTTGCAAATGTTCTTCACAAATGTTATCAATAATATAATGCTTGAGTCTTGACTTTATTAAAATTGCTGATCCACCGCATGCTCTTCCTCTCGGGTCCTTTGAATCATATAAGGTGTAGCCATAAATTTTAAAAAGACTTCTCGAAGTCAAATGAGTCTCAGACCCCAACATTATATCAATATTTTTTTCCGTAAGGAAGTGCTCAAGTTCATTTTTATGTTGGCGAATGCCGTTTGCGTTCCAGAAATATATTTTTAACGTGTTCATGGTTTGTTAACTAAAGCTTGAAGCAGAGTATTCTGCATTCGCAGCATTTCTTGCATCATGCTAGTCATATATGTTGTAAAATTATTTATTATTTGCACCAGATTATCAATATCGCTTCAAGGCGATTGAAATTAAAATTCGAATGTGTATTTGTTGAATTATTTGGTGGTGAAACATTTTGTGTATGAATAGAATTTGTCTTAGCAGCATCGGCATACGATACACGGGAACTAATTGGTTGGCTCCCTTGCGCAATAGTGGCTGATAGAGCATTTGCTGATTGGGCTGGGGCCAATTTAGGTGTTTGCCTCATAGTCTGTTTGACGGAAGAGTACACTTGACAACCTCTGTAGTTAGCGGTGTGGTTACCTCCACAATTACTACATTTTTTGTCACTTTGATCTTTTGGTTTATTGCAACTAGCAGTGCCGTTTAATTCGCTGCTCACAACACAAACAGTAGGTAATTTGCAGTAAGTTTTAGTATGTCCATATTCTTGACAATTATGGCACTGTACGGGTCCTGAACGCTTGTGTTGTTCTTCAACGGTTATTTTTCGATATAAGAGATATGTTAAATTATATATTGGATGGGTCTCATTTTTTTTCAATTTTATATCATTTGGCTCAAGTTCAACGCGAAATAGAGGTTGAGGGATCTTTTCCCTATTTATTATGTTAGATAAATTTTTTACTTTAAAACCCTGGAGGACGAGAGCATCTTTTACTTCTTCAGGAGCAACATAGGAATCTATTCACTTCAACACAATCTGCAGACCTTTAGCACTCTTGAGCTGGTATGTGTAGAAATTTGTTTTACTTTTTTCAAATTCAGAAACCATTTTTCGAAAATCTTTTTCTTCATAAATTTGAATTTTCGTTTCATCAATATTACCACGTTTTATTGGAACAATGTGAAATTTATTCTCACCAATGACCGAAATTAATTTTTTAATAAGAGCGTTTGAGTTTTTTTCTCTTAAATAGATTGGTGGCGGCTTGGAGGTTTTGTTCGCAGATTCAGCGGAGTTGTCATTGTCATCTTGCAATATTTTAAAACGGTTTTGCCGATTAGTAGAGGATGCTTTGTTATCCCTAGACATTTTTGGACCAGATGCAATTTTAGTAGAATTTGGGCTTCGCCCGCGCTTTAAAATTGTAATGTATCTGTCCATTCCGACTTGGACCTTGGGTTTTGGGCTGCTCTTATCTTCAGTGACAACTTAAGTGATGACCACGAGCCCGAAGTAGAAGTACTAGGCAATAATGTCAACGATTCACTAGTTGGCATTGGACAAAGCGAAGTTGATCGCTGACGAAACTGTGGGCTTGCCGTTAGAAAAAGTCCTATCAGATTTTTGATTTTTATTAAGAGCTTCAGAACTCACAGGAAGTCTATTATCAAATTTAAATTGTTACCTGAGGTGTTATATTTGTGTACACATTTTTAGACTGAATTAATGGCAAAGGAATACATATTATATACCGTTGAATAGACAATTATATCTATTATTGTAATAACACAGACAAAAATTAAGAAACATTTGCAGTAAAGAAAATTAGATCAGTAATTTAGACAAAAATAAAAAATGTAGAAAATTAAAATTTTTAATCAAAATTGGATTTTTTTAATGCATGATTTTTATTTATTGTATCTTCATATATGAACTAACAATAAGTGTTAATGCACGAGCATTATTTATTTTAAGTTCAATAAACCTTAACACACATGGCCAATACATTTATTTACTTTTACTTTATTCTTGCCTACAATTGTAATTTAATATGGCACACTTTTCCTAAATTAATACATAATAATGCACAAGAATCATTTATTATTTCATTTAAGTTCAATAAACTGTTGCACACTTGGCCTAAATTAATACATTTTTTATTACAATTTATTTTTATTTTTACTTTTCCTACAATGTAATTTAATACCGCACATTTTAATACAAGTCATTATTGCAATTTAATTTGTTTTTTTTTATTGCTGCAAAATTTATGTAAACTAATCATATTTCTTTGATAAAACTAGTATATAAGACTAAGAAAATTCTGAATAAAATAATTCTTAATTTGAAACTAAAAGAAACGGTCTTTTCAATTAAGATAAGCAACTCGGTTCAAGTGCTGTTGTTGCGCCAACTAAATTAATTTACCTCCAAGTTAAAGTGCTTGAGAGGTCATACAATAAACCAAAACTCTTCAGGTTTATGCGCCTGTAAGAACATTATTATTCTAAAAACATTGAAGTAGTCTTCCCATTTCTTTGAGCTACAAGTGCTTGGAAGAAAGCCCAAGGCGAAGATTCTCAACATTTTGGTGACCCCGACGTGATCCTGTTACAAGAGGAGGACGTCTAAATTCATTACTCAACATATCACCAGTTCAGCAATACATTATTCGAGTGGAAATACTAGCAGCAGTGATAGCCAGCTAAATATAATCCACAATGGTATCATTCGAAGAATTGATTCAAAGGCAAAAGGTTCTTGGGGATTACATCGAAACGATCATCAGAAATTACAAGAAGGATTCCCAAACCAGAAAGGAGTCGGTGAGCTACTTTCAAGAGAGACTACGCAGACTAGACGAAGAATGGATGACATTCGAGACAAATGACAACCAGATTTGGCTACTTGACGACAAACCTCAAGAACACCGCTATTTCACGGAAGATTATTATTCTGCAATACAGAAAGTTGTTGAACAATATAAAACCATATTTGAAAAATCTATGATGAAGGTAAAGTCAACTTCAGACAAAACTCCACCACAAGAAGGCTGTGAGGTGTTAGTAGCTGAGACGAATGAGTTTATAAAGCTCAAACGTCGACAAGCGGTAATGATGTCTTCTTTAGAACGGTTGCTTAATGACGAATATACTCATCAGAACCGAAACATCGCATTAAACATATGGCAAGGTAGTGAAGCCATACATTTCCAAATATTTGAGCTCTATGACAACTCAGAGCAACTAGGCTACGACTCCGTGCGCTTTATACAAATCGAGACTAAATTGCGAAAGGTAATCAATACTGCAAGCACGATTGAACAATCTCAGCAGAACATCAGTGATCCAGATTCCTTGCCTATGCCAAAGGTCGCACTACCAAAATTCGATGGAAATCACCTCAAGTGGCAAGAATTCTATGATATATTCTTATCTCTGGTGATAAAGCGATCAATGCCTAAAATTCAAAAGATGTGGTATTTAAAAACACAGTTAGTAGGAGAAGCAGCAAATTTGATAAAACACTTCGCTGCCACTGAAGAAAATTTTGACGCTGCATGGACCATGGTGGTGGAGCGGTATAACAACAAAAGATTACTGGTCAACAAGCTTGTGCAAGAGTTAGTAGATACCCCAATTAAAGGCCATACTGACAACTACAAGTCGCTCCATGACAGAACTAAGGAGTGCCTTTTAGCTCTTCAAAATTTTCAGCTGGATACGAAATCATGGGATCCAATATTATGCTACCTACTACTAAAGAAATTGGACCAAGCAACGCGTCTCCGATACGAGCAAGCACTGAAGAATCCTCGGGAGGTTCCGACAATCACAGAGTTACTGGAGTTCTTGGAAAGAAATTTCCAATCAATGGAAGTGTTTTCTGAAAAAATGCCGCATTCAAAATCAAGGGTCTGTACGTCCATCACCACAAAGCAAGTCAACAATTCATGTGTTATGTGCAAAAATGGAAATCATCCGTTATTCGCATGTACCAAGTTTCGTCAGTTATCGACATCAGCGAGACTACAATTCATTCAAAAGCAAAAATACTGTGTGAACTGTTTGAAGCCCGGTCACAATTCTAAAACCTGTATATCAAGGGGTTGCAAGGAATGCAGTAAAAAGCATAATACATTGCTGCACTTGCAAAGCACAAATCAAGGCAATAACCCAGCAAAATCATCAACACCAGCAACAAACATTTCAAACAACAAAGATCTGCAAGGCAATCATTTATCATCTGGAAATCAAGACGCCATATCACTTACAACGTACAACAAATCCAAAAGTCCCAGCTACGTCCTTCTGAGCACAGCCATGATAAAAATACGAGCTAATGAGAAAGAGATACAATGCAGAGCACTTCTCGATTCAGGATCCCAATTGAATTTCGTCAGCGAACGTCTAGTAAAACGTCTCGGAATTTCAACTAAACCAACATCAATCTCCATTAGTGGCATCGCTTCTAGTGACACTAGAGTAACACGCCGAGTAAACGTAGCATTACATTCAAGAATCAATAATTATACCGCACGGCTTGAAGCAGCGGTCCTTTCGCACATAATTTCACCTCAACCATCAGAAGTTATCAATATAGATCATTGGCCAATTCCAAAGAATATTATGCTAGCAGACCCACAATTTAATCGTCCTGACAAAATAGATGTTCTACTTGGGGCAGAATTTCATCACCAACTACTGTCAGGTGGGCAGATTCAACTAGGTAACGATTTGCCCATTTTGAATAACTCTTTACTTGGCTGGGTAATTTCTGGGAGAATTAGAGGACATGAATCATCAATTGCAGCATGCGGAATATGTACTGAAGACGACGTTAATTTGGAAGAAGCTATTGCTCGGCTCTGGGAACTGGAAACTATCAGCACATCTGACAGATGTCTTTCGATGGCTGAAAGACAATGTGAAAACCATTTTTCACAAACTCACTCCATTGACAAAAATGGAAGACTCGTGGTCAAAATTCCATTCTGCACCAGCTCAAACACTCTTGGCGAATCCCATGGAGTAGCTTTCAACAGATTTCTATCATTAGAAAGGCGATTATCAAAGACTCCAGAAATCAAAGCTCAATATATAAATTTCATGAAAGAATATGAAGCATTAGGGCACATGGCCCAAGTAGACATAAACTCTATGCAAACACCAAATTACTTCATTCCTCACCACTGTGTACTTAGACCTGAAAGTCTAACAACAAAATTACGAGTAGTTTTTGATGCCTCCACTAAAACTACTAACGGAGCTTCATTGAACGACATAATGTATACAGGACCCATAGTACAGAGTGAATTATTTTCTATTCTACTACGATTTCGGTGTCCACGATTTGTCTTCACAACCGACATCAAAAAAATGTACCGCCAAATAGTAATGCACCCAGATGATAGAAACTTTCAAATAATCATTTGGAGAGAAAATCCGACCAAGCCAATAAGGTATTATAAACTAAATACAGTCACATATGGAACGAGATCTGCACCTTATTTAGCGACAAAATGCTTAGAACAAATTGCTAAGACAAACATGATACGATACCCACATGGAGCTCAATTTTTACTCGAAAACTTCTATGTAGATGACGGTATTGGCGGAGGGGATGACTTGCACACTGTTCTAGCAATTCAGTCAGAACTACAACACATATTGCACCAGCATGGTTTTGAATTACAAAAATGGGCAGCAAATCATTCAAAACTACTTCAAAACGTTGCCGAGGAACAACAAGAGGTTAATTTTGACTTCGATAGTGAGAATAACCATATTGTGAAAACTTTGGGCTTAACTTTGGGATGCCACAACATGATAAATTGTGTGTGAAAGTATGCCTAAGGGAGATTAACCACATAACAAAACGCACAGTTAGCTCAGATTTAGCTAGTTTGTTTGATCCTTTGGGACTACTATCGCCGATTGTAGTTACCGCCAAAATATTCATCCAAGAACTATGGAAGAAAAAGTTAGACTAGGATGAAGCACTGCCAGAAAATCTTCATTCAACTTGGGTTACATTCAGACAAGAGTTAGAACACATAAAAGATCTAAGAATCACGCGACATATTTTCGAAGGACATGTGACATCCAACATACAAATTGATGCCTTTGCAGACGCATCAGAAAAGGCATACGGCGCAGCAGTCTACATTAGATCAACAACGAAAAATAATCAGATTATTGTGAGATTATTATGCTCAAGGTCCCGAGTCGCACCTCTAAAGCGTCAAACTTTACCTCGTCTCGAACTCTGTGCAGCACTATTAAGCGCTCAGCTCACCTCAAGAGTGAAGAATGACTTAAAATATAAGGATGTTCCTACTTATTTATGGACAGATTCAGAGATCGTCTTGGCCTGGATCAATTCACAATCATCATCACATCAAACATTTGTGGTAACAGAATAGCTGCAATACAAGAATTGTCAATAGCAGAACAGTGGCGACATGTCAGCTCAAAAGATAATCCTGCAGATATCTTGTCCCGTGGAATCTCTCCAAGAAAACTCGCATCAAACAATTTGTGGTTCTACGGACCCATATTTCTACATAGACAACAGGAGATATGGCCAAAGGAAGTCTCCAAAGCAAATATCATCGATCAGAATTCTGATATAGAGCGAAAAAGGGTAGCAGCAGCACAGCGAGTGATCCTAGAGATAGTGTGATCTACAACATTAAACATAATGGCTCATTCAGAACTCTACAACGAGTAGTTGGCTACATTGTGAGATTCATCAACAATACAAGAAGAGGCAATCAACAATCCAAGCTATTATTATCAGTTCCAGAACTGGAACAAGCTCTTACTTTGATTGTACGGGCAATGCAACACTCAGATTTTGACGAAGAACTAAAACACCTAATAAGGTACAAGCAAGTAAGCAAGAATAGCCCATATAATAACCTTGCCCCATTTTTGGACACCAACGGCATCATCTGAGTGGGAGGAAGATTAGAAGCATCAGGTCTTCCGTATGACACCAAACACCCAATGCTAATCCCTTATAATGACCCGATATCAAAATTGCTGATGCAGATGGTGCATGAGGAAAACCGTCATTGTGGTCCTCAGGCACTCTTATCACACATAAGACAAAAATACTGGCCAATCAAGGGAAAGTCAATGGCCCGATCAATTGTCCAACATTGCATAAAATGCTCTAGAGCTAAACCAAAACTTCTTACTCAAATTATGGGAAATCTGCCATCTACAAGAATCAGTCCAGCTCGACCCTTCATTAACTCTGGAGTTGACTTTTGTGGTCCATTTTGGGTCCACTATAAGAGCAGAGGAAAGAGGCCTCAGAAGGCTTACATCGCGGTATTTTGCTGTTTTGCTACAAAAGCAGTGCACCTAGAATTAGTTAGCAGTTTAACAACAGATGCATTCATAGGGGCAGTAAAAAGATTCATAAGCAGACGAGGCCATTGCAAAAACTTATACTGTGATAATGCCACCAATTTTGTTATTTCTATATGTAAAAAAATATTAGCAAAGCAAAAAAAAAAGCTTATTTATCAAAGTTAATATGTACTACGAATATTTTTTGTATGATTTTTTTTTGTTTTGTTTGTATGTAAGAAAAATTCCGCTATTACGTCTGTTCACTATGAAGGTACAACGTTAAATGGCATTAAAAATGAATAGCAGGATTATAATAGCTATACGAGGCATCATTATCAGCATCTGGTTACTAATTTCATCAATACCCGGAGCTTTTTTCAGGTTGAGTTCAGCAATTAGTTTTTGTACATCACGCGTCTTAAATTTTATTGGTCGAGGGGGTAGCGCAACTTAATTTGGCAAATCAACAGCACCAGAACATGTGCTTGGGGTAAATACGGATTTTAAATGCTCACCAAATATTTTACCTTTTTCAGTATCGATTCTTGCCCAACCTCCTGTAGATGTGCGCAGAGGTGGTTTAAACTCAACTGGTGTTTTAAGCTTTCTAGCAGCGCGCCACAAAGTGTAATTAGATGCTGGTGTGACATCAAGACCTTCCAAATAATTTTTAAGAGATGCAGTTTTTTCAAATGCAAGCAACTCTTGGAGTCGTTTAGTACACTCTTTAAATCTGATTTTAAGTTGGGGTGATCTGTGCTGTTGCCATTCTCTTCTAGCTCTTCTTTTTTCACTTACGAGACGTTCAATATCCGTAGAATAAATTCTATTTAAGCTAATCTGCGGATGGGCGGTAGTGGCATGTTCAGCAGCCTGTTTAATATTTTCATTAAGGTTGGCAATGTTAGATTCAATATCATCATGTGTTAAACGTTTTTCACAAATGTTGTCAATAATATAATGCTTGAGTCTTGACTTTATTAAAATTGCTGATCCACCGCATGCTCTTCCTCTCGGGTCCTTTGATCATATAAGGTGTAGCCATAAATTTTAAAAAGACTTTTCGAAGTCAAATGAGTCTCAGACCCCAACATTATATCAATATTTTTTTCCGTGAGGAAGTGCTCAAGTTCATTTTTATGTTGGCGAATGCCGTTTGCGTTCCAGAAATATATTTTTAACGTGTTCATGGTTTGTTAACTAAAGCTTGAAGCAGAGTATTCTGCATTCGAAGCATTTCTTGCATCATGCTAGTCATATTTGTTGTAAAATTATTTATAGTTTGCACCAGATTATCAATAGTAGCTTCAAGGCGATTGAAATTAAAATTCGAATGTGTATTTGTTGAATTATTTGGTGGTGAAACATTTTGTGTATGAATAGAATTTGTCTTAGCAGCATCGGCATACGATACACGGGAACTAACTGGTTGGCTCACTTGCGCAATAGTGGCTGTTAAAGCGTTTGCTGATTGGGCTGTGGCCAATTTAGGCGTTTGCCTCATAGTCTGTTTGACGAAAGAGTACACAGGACAACCTCTGTAGTTAGCAGTGTGATTTTCTCCACAATTACTGCATTTTTTGTTACTTTGATCTTTCGGTTTATTGCAACTAGCAGTGCCGTGCAACTCGCCGCACACAACACAAACAGTAGGTAATTTGCAGTAAGTTTTAGTATGGCCATATTCTTGACAATTATGGCACTGTACGGGTCCTGAACGCTTGTGTGGTTCTTCAACGGTTATTTTTCGATATAAGAGATATCTTAAATTATATATTGGATGGGTCTCACTCTTTTTCAATTTTATATCATTTGGCTCAAGTTCAACGCGAAATAGAGGTTGAGGGATCTTTTCCCTATTTATTATGTTCGATACATTTTTTACTTTAAAGCCCTGGAGGACGAGAGCATCTTTTACTTCTTCGGGAGCAACATAGGAATCTATGCCCTTCAACACAATCTGCATACCTTTAGCACTCTTGAGCTGATATGTGTAGAAATTTGTTTTACTTTTTTCAAGTTCAGAAACCATTGTGCGAAAATCTTTTTCTTCATAAATTTGAATTTTCGTTTCATCAATATTACCAGGTTTTATTGGAACAATGTGAAATTTATTCTCACCAATGACCGAAATTAATTTTTTAATTAGAGCGTTTGAATTTTTTTCTCTTAAATAGATTGGTGGCGGCTTGGAGGTTTTATTCGCAGATTCATCGGGTTTTTCATTATCATCTTGCAATATTTTAAAACGGTTTTGCCGATTAGTAGAGGATGCGCTGTTATCGCTGGACATCTTTGGAACAGATGCAATTTTAGTAGAATTTGGGCTGCGCCCGCGCTTTAAAATTGTAATGTATCTGTCCATTCCGACTTGGACCTTGGGCTTTGGGGTGCTCTTATCTTCAGTGACAACTTGTTTAAGTGATGACCACGAGCCCGAAGCGGATGATATCGCTGAGTTAAATTTAGAAGTACTAGGCAATAATGTCAACGATTCACTAGATGGCATTGGACAAAGCGAAGTTGATCGCTGACGAAACTGTGGTTTTGCCGTTAGAGAAAGTCTATTATCAGATTTTTATTAAGAGCTTCAGAAGTCACAGCAAGTCTTTTATCAGATTTTTTATTTTTATTGTTATCATTATGAGCATCAAAACTCACAGTAAAATAGGCATTTCTGCCGTTAGAACCCACTTCACTATTTTTTTCCTTTGGGGTACTCATAAAGAGTATTCCTCAAAGGTACTTTGTATGTTTTTTTGTTTACGGTTCTTTTTTGATTTTGTTATTTCTATATGTAAAAAAATATTAGCAAAGCAAAAAAAAAGCTTATTTATCAAAGTTAATATGTACTACGAATATTTTTTGTATGATTGTTTTTTTGTTTTGTAAGAAAAATTCCGCTATTACGTCTGTCCACTATGAAGGTACAACGAGAACTAGGAATATAACAAAATTTTTCAACACCTTATCATCATGAAACACTAGGATCAATTGAACGAAATCACAGGGTACTTAACGAATTTCTATTAACAACCGCAAATGATTATGAGTGGGATAAGTGGATTCCATATTTTACTTTTGCCTATAACACGGCACCACACATTGACACAGGCTACTCGTCATATGAATTAGTATACGGAAAATTACCATCCCTACCATCTGACATTGTAGACAACAATACAAAATTTTATAACTATGATGACTACGCACAAGAACTACGACTTAAATTACAATTTACACTAAAAAGAGCTAGAGACTTATCAGCAAAAGCAAAAGAAAATATATAATAAACAATAAATATGAAAATAGACTTAATTTAAAGATAGGAGATTTAGTACTAGTTAAAGTAGAAAATAGAAAGAAAAATCAAAGCAATCAATATAAGGGACCTTATAAAATATTAAGTAGAAACGGTGTAAATACTACAATAAAATATGAATGAAAACCAAAACAAATGCACTACAATAATTTGAAACCCTACAAAAATTTATAAATATAAATTCTAGAATAATTATATATGTAAATAAATATAAAATTCATAAAAATACTCTTAATATAAACTGTAAGAAAATAATAAATACTAAACAAAATTTTATCTGTAAGCAAATAATATAAAGAAAGCAAATAAAAAAAAAATTATAACTTAGACTCAAAAACAATTAAACATATTTTATAACATTTTAAAATTTTATATACCAAAATAACATTATTTATATTTTTTTTATATACACTAAAAACATTATTATTTTAAGAAAATCATATATGTACATTAAAAACATTTTTTTTAATGTAACTTTACTATGAGAATGGTAAGAAAAATTACTTACATAATTTTTCTCTTAAGGTTGAGGGTGTAGTGTACCTCACTTACTGTAATACACTGTATCAAAATATAATTGCATTGCAACACAGTTTATTGTATTAATTAACAAAACGCTTACTTTATTAAATTTAAATGACAAACTTTTGCTTTCATTACAAACTTATTCTATTATAGATGGTCAGCAAAAGTAAATACATAAAGAAACATAAAAATAATAAAATGTAAAATAGTGTATAAGTACAGTTAAACATTCAATAAATCATACTTTAATTTGTGAATATAAACTGGCAACAACTTGCCTTGTTTCAATTAAATTCTCAAAATCTTTTGGCACCTCTTTTGAGCGCCTACTGATAAGCTGGTCTCCCTGACAGCTGTATAAACAAAACAAGGGACTATAGGGCCATATTAAGATAGGGCCATACTGAGCACATCCTACAAATAACCTTTACATGGCGATCCTACCTTTACAGTACTTGCTCGTTTATTATTTCAGTATGTGCATGAGGTAATCTGTAGTTTTTTATGTACACTGGTGTATTGTCTGACGTCATGATGTTCTGTGTGTAAAAATTGTTGACGCTTAATTTTTCGTCTTCGAGGTGAAAAACATTTTGATATTTCCTAAAAATTTTTATTAATTCTGTCTTTGCATAATTGTCATTATTATTTATTTGCAAGTCATTTAGTATTTGTTCAAAACGTTTGAGGTTATTAACATTATTGTAATTTAATATTTCATAGTTTTTAAGTGGGTCAGTTTGGAGTTTAATTCCTTTTTAAATTATTTCATCATATGTTGTATTTAATATTTTTAAATGAGTCATGCCGTTTTTCGGTGGTATTGAATTACTAAAAAATACGCCTGGTTTTAATTCATTATTAAAAATTACGCTATCTTCAGTTAAGTTTAATTTTAATGCTTGTATTATTTCTGTTCTTGGTGGTATTTTTATTTGTAGTGACGTAAATGATTTTGTATGCATTGGAGGTGTTGTATTATTTGTAAATATGGAAATTGAGAATGTTTCGTTATCTATTTTGCAAAGGTATTTCTTGAGAAAATCTCTACCTATTATTCCGTCTGTTTCTATGGGAAAGTCTGAATCTACTATATGAAATGGGTGTAAGCATATTTCATTTGCTAAATTTAGTTCTATTTCCCAGTAAAAAAAATTGGAAGTCATTCTAAAGGAAGTACATTTTCATTGCTTCCAAAAAATCGATATTTTTAATTTGCCAATAGTTAGCAGAAAACCAAGTAGAAGTTTATTTTAGTCATACAAAACCTTGTAATTCCTCTCTAGTTTTAGAAATTACTCACCAGAATTTTAAAAAAATCGATTTTTTTGAAGAAACTTATGAACTAATTTTGGTCTAAAATTTTAAAGTTATTTGCTTAAATTTACATGAAAATACTGTTTCGCGTTTAAATTGCTATAAAAAGAAACTAATTGTTAAAATAGGTAACTATTAGCCATTTTTCCTAGATGAAAATATTATCATAGAACACAAAAAAGGAAATTTTTCTTAAAATAGCTTCCAATTCGGTGACCAGGCATCGAAAAAGAGAACTTCTTGCAATGACAACCCCATGTAAAAATCATTAGATCGGATCGAAATTTGCATTACTTCCAGATCGCAAACTCTACATTTTCATGACTTTTTTGGAGTGTCTTTTTTTACTGGGTTTCTATTGTACCTAGTGAATGGATTTCTTCTGTAGTAATGCCTGTTAATTTGCATCTTTCTTCTTCGTTTAAAAATTCATATTGGAATTCATTTTGCATTCGACAAAGTGATATGTCAGCTCCTGTGTCAATAAGAAATGTGAAAGTTTTATTTTTGTACTTAGTGGTTATGAAATTTGTGTTTTTATCAGATACTTTGTGTATTTTCAAATTTGGCTGTCCGGAATATCTCTGTATTCCGAGCCTAATGCGTTTCCCGAATCTTGTATTGTATGTCTGTTGCTGTTATTTCTGTATGTGTTTTTTTGTCTATCTCTTTTAAAATTATTACTGTTCCCATTCCTATTATTGAAGGTGTTATTTCTAGTATTTGGATTATTGTTTCTATTAAAATTTTTATTGTTTCTATTGTTATTAAAATTGTTTCCTCTATTAAAATTGTTATTTCTGGAGTTAAAAAACTTATTGTTTCTGTTATTATTGCGATTTGTGTTGTTAAAATTACTGTTATTTCTATTCTGATTTATATTATTAAATATAATTCTCTGATGCATAATATGTGCTTGGGCATTTGAATTGTTGGATTCTTCTGCAATTTCTAAAGCTTCTGCAAATATTTTTACTCTGCTTGCTTCTATTGTTTTGACTATTTCTTTATTGGCTAATCCATTTTTAAATGCGTTAAATGCAATGATACCATTTGATTGTATTATTGTATTTCTGCTTTCTTTACCTGTGCTTAATATTTGTAACTCGATTAATTCTGAAATTAAACTTTCAATTTGTCTGCAAATTTTCCTATGTCGCCTTGTTGTTTTATTTTATTTAAGTCATTTAGGATGCTATTTGGTGTTAGTTTTGTCTTATAATTTTTCTTTAGTTCTTTTATTAATTCTTCTTAATTGTTTGGTATACTAGTTTGCTTTATGCTAGGAACACAACTGGGACGAACGACGAATTTTTCGGTGCGAACTTTCGTCATAAAAAATAAAACACATGTGTGCATATGAAAATGAACACAACACCACCGTACAACGAAATTCGTCGTGCGTGACGAATTCTGAGATAGGTTTATTTCTAATTTGTACGCCGACGAACGAAGAAAAAACAATTTTCTCTCTCTCACTCTCTGTCTTTGTACACAAAACAGTCAACTTTATCAAATATAAGAGAGGAATTCGCTGCGTAAATTCGTCGTTGTTGTGCTTCACACGACGAATTTACGCAGCGAACTCATATCGACGATTTCGTCGACGTGGACGAAATTCGTTCGTCTCAATTGTGTTCCTAGCATTATTCTGTTTTATACTTTTTTATCTAATCTGGTTTTAAAAATGAATTGAAAGAAATTGTGTTTCTTTGTATCATCTATGGTTTCTTGCATCAATTCCAAATTGGCTATGAATGGGTTAAGTTCTTCCTTTCTACCAGAGTAAATGGGAATTAATTTTGCAATTGATGCAAGCTCTGAAGCGTTCATTGACATTGTTGCAGTTGATTGTGTCATGTCTGAGTTTTTCGAAATTTTTCTAATTAATTGTTGATGTAGAGAGCTAGGTATTTCTAATTCTAATCCTTTTCTTGTTGATATTTTTGAAAGTTTATCTCTTATATCTAAGAAAAATGCGTCGGCTCTTATTCTCTTATTTCTTCAAATTTGGTTATTAAATTCTGTATGTGTTTTTCAATTGTCTCGTCTTTTGTTGCTCTATCAGTGTTTAAACATTTATAGGACTTATCAAAATTTTCTTTTATCAATCTAATTTTACTAACAATATTTTGCCATTCCATTGATTTAAAAATGTATGTTTATTTAATTTTGTTTTCTTTTAAAATTAAATTTTATCTAAATTGTCACTACGGCTAGCATACTTTTTTCTCAGGGATCTTTTGTGTAAGATATATAATTTAATTAATATATTTAATGCACTTAATATAACTTATATTAACATAAGTATAAGTACTGAATCTATTTGTTTGGTGTGGTCTACAATTTCAACATTATTTATAACATTAGCGTTTGGGTTTGCTATTTTTGATGATTTTCCTCCCATTTTTACTAATTTGTATTGATTTAAAAAATATTTCTTCTAAATATTACATTTTCGTAATAATAAAATTGTCTCTAATTCTGTTTTTGTTGGGTTCAATACCTCCTCTTTATCGGGAGTTCCTTCAATTCCTAAATCTTTCCACAGTCGAGTCAACCATTGAATAGATTATTGAATTTGTTCTTCAGTGTTTTCTTCTTGTAAGACCTGATTTTCTTTTAACATAGGCAAAGAGTTCTGTTTATGTTTCGGTTTTAACATTTTTCTATGTGTCCTTAATAATATATAAATTTTATATAAGTTTTCAAAATTTATTTAACAAAAGTATAATTTTCTTTTTTTAGTAATTTAATTTGATTTTTATGTTGATTTTTTCTTTTTGGTGAGTAGCTAAATTTAACTTATTATAGAGTACTGCTATTTCTTTACGTTTTTGGAATTTTTTTCTCCTCGCTTCTTCTTTTGTACTTCTGGTTTTTCTTCCTTTGGTTTCTTATAGGTTTGTTGTCTTCTCCTGTATTCTTCTATGCTGATGGGCTTTGGGCCAGCATTAAGAAGTGTTTGTTGGTGTGTATATTGGTGCAGCTATTGCTGTTGGTGAAGGTTTGTATTCTGTTGATTTGTATTTTTCTTCTAGGTATTTTTCTCAGCGTGAAAAAATTTCGTCTTTTTCTTCTGACATGGATGTAATGTTGTTTTTAGGAGTTGGTTTTGATCTGGGTTGTCAGTGGATTGGATTTGCTATGTAGTAGTAGTACTAGTCTCAGGGTAGTGATTACAGAGGTTTCAGCTTTTATTTTTTCACAAGGTTTTTGTCAGCAGGATCGCCATGTAATAGTTTAACGGTGTGTAAAGGGTGAACGCAGGATCGTCATGTAATGTTGAGAGTAGGATGTGTAACTAGCATGTAGTAGTGTGTTTGTGAAGTCCTATAGCCAAATTATTATTTTTATCCAGCTGTACAGCTTATAACTAGGCGTTCAAAGGAACTGCCAGAAAAAGTGAGAAGTCAATTTATAAACTAGGCAAGTTGTTGCCGGATTGCGTTTTTAAATTAAAGTCTGAATTATTGAACAAATTTCCCTGCTTATATACTAGTTTTACAAATCTTTATTTGCCTTTCTAACCTACGTTTAGTATTTACAATTATATTTTGTTTCTTTCTTCACTATGACAATGGTAAGCATTATTTTAAACGACCAATCAAAAAAAAGGGATTTGGTAATTATTAATTTATATTGTGACTCAAAAGTATGTCACTCAATTTCTTGCATTCAGCATTCTTATTCTTTTGGGCTGTGTTGCAATGCTTGTGCATTGAACTGCTATTACAGCAATGCAAGAAATTTTTGTTACAGTGCATTACTATAAGTATGGTACACTACACCATTAAAATTTGTTTTGTAACTTTTTGTAAGCCAAAATAATTTTTTATAAATATGGCAGTTAGTATTTAATGTATGTATGTATGTGCATAAATATTAGAAATATTTGCTTGTTTTATTGGTTAGACACCGTCTATATGCATTTCGTTCCTGCTCAAGTAGACTTCAACTCAAAATTTTTTAAATAACCAGAAAAACTTAATTTGTTTATAGTAAGACTCTAAATATGCTATTGAGAATCACATATACAAACATAATAAGTTGAAAATCCTCAAACAAAGATTTATCCAAAACAATATCATTATTAAATTTTGCATAAATTTTTTTTAAAGCTAATTTTTTTAAACCCAAATAATGGCTTAAATAAAATCTTTTTGTAGGTTTAAATTTCATCTTTATTTAATATTTTTGGCTACTTATATTGAAAACCATACATGAAAGTTTATCTCTTATATCTAAGAAAAATGCGTCGGCTGCGACTTTGTGTGAAGTTGTCAGTCGATTATAGTTTACGTTTAATATTACTCTTATTTCTTCAAATTTGGTTATTAAATTCTGTATGTGTTTTTCAATTGTCTCGTCTTTTGTTGCTCTATCATTGTTTAGACATTTATAGGACTTATCAAAATTTTCTTTTATCAATCTAATTTTACTAACAATATTTTGCCATTCCATTGATTTAAAAATGTATGTTTATTTAATTTTGTTTTCTTTTAAAATTAAATTTTATCTAAATTGTCACTACGGCTAGCATACTTTTTTCTCAGGGATCTTTTGTGTAAGATATATAATTTAATTAATATATTTAATGCACTTAATATAACTTATATTAACATAAGTATAAATACTGAATCTATTTGTTTGGTGTGGTCTACAATTTCAACATTATTTATAACATTAGCGTTTAGGTTTTCTATTTTTGATGATTTTCCTCAGATTTTTACTAATTTGTATTGATTTAAAAAATATTTCTTCTAAATATTAAATTTTCGTAATAATAAAATTGTCTCTAATTCAGTTTTTGTTGGGTTCAATACCTCCTCTTTATCGGGAGTTCCTTCAATTCCTAAATCTTTCCACAGTCGAGTCAACCATTGAATAGAATATTGAATTTGTTCTTCAGTGTTTTCTTCTTGTAAGACCTGATTTTCTTTTAACATAGGCAAAGAGTTCTGTTTATGTTTCGGTTTTAACATTTTTCTATGTGTCCTTAATAATATTTCAATTTTATATAAGTTTTCAAAATTTATTTAACAAAAGTATAATTTTCTTTTTTTAGTAAATTAATTTGATTTTTATGTTGATTTTTTCTTTTTGGTGAGTAGCTAAATTTAACTTATAATAGAGTACTGCTATTTCTTTACGTTTTTGGAATTTTTTTTCTCCTCGCTTCTTTTTTTGTACTTCTGGTTTTTCTTCCTTTGGTTTCTTATGGGTTTGTTGTCTTCTCCTGTATTCTTCTATGCTGATGGGCTTTGGGCCAGCATTAAGAAGTGTTTGTTGGTGTGTATATTGGTGCTGCTATTGCTGTTGGTGAAGGTTTGTATTCTGTTGATTTGTATTTTTCTTCTATTAATTATCTAATTATTAATTTATATTCTGACTCAAAAGTATGCCACTCAATTTCTTGCATTCAGCATTCTTATTCTTTTGGGCTGTGTTGCAATGCTTGTGCATTGAACTGCTATTACAGCAATGCAAGTAATTTTTGTTACAGTGCATTACTATAAGTATGGTACACTACACCATTAAAATTTGTTTTGTAACTTTTTGTAAGCCAAAATAATTTTTTATAAATATGGCAGTTAGTATTTAATGTATGTATGTATGTGCATAAATATTAGAAATATTTGCTTGTTTTATTGGTTAGACACCGTCTATATGCATTTCGTTCCTGCTCAAGTAGACTTGAACTCAAAATTTTTTAAATAACCAGAAAAACTTAATTTATTTATAGTAAGACTCTAAATATGCTATTGAGAATCACATTTACAAACATAATAAGTTGAAAATCCTCAAACAAACATTTTTCCAAAACAATATTGTTACGTTTTTATTCTCTGTTAGAAACGCGTTTCCGTAGATTCGTAGATTTGCAATAAATAAAAGACCCCAGTGTACTTATTAGGGTTAAGAATGATACAATATTTATTAGTCAATAAATACTGCTTATGCTAAATCTAATTCAAGAGCTTAAATCATAGATGTTCAAGCATCTCTTTCCCTATAACGCGTTATAGGAAAGCAAGAAAAAAACAAATTCTGCTTACGCAGCAAACAAATACGTACACGAAAAAAAAATGTTGCTCTCTTTAGGTTTTGGCTTCTCTTTAGCATAGAGCAGGGATGGATAACAAGTATTTTTAAGTTTTATCTATATTTTGATGTATTTTTTATTAAAAAAACAATGGCTAGGTAAATGTAAAACACAATAAAATATAACGAATTGTGCATTACCATCAACATTTTCTTTAAAGAAGAATTCTATTTCGTAATTTTCCTTAAACATTTTACGCGTGAATTATGTTTTTAGTGTAACCGATTTATTTTTTAAAAAAGAAAACTAATTTTATTTCTTTTCTTTAAATTTAATCACTTCTCGACCGAACCGGAGGAACAAGACTGACTTATCCTAATTAAAAGTCTTTCTTATTGACTAAAATTATGGTTTTGTTTGTTAGTAAAAAAATGTTAATACTGCATTTTCGTTTGGGAACGGAAATGCAATAATTGCCATTTGACAATATCCATTGCAAATTAATTTATTGGTGAAAAGTTAGTTAAATTGGGACGGTTGCAATTCTCAGAATTGCGACCGAAAAATATACTTTGTTACATTTTCTTCATTTAGTGCTTTAATTTAGTAATGAAGTTAATTCTTCTATATTAAATTGGGACGGTTGCAATTCTTGGAATTGCGACCGAAAAATATTTATGATTTATGAATTTAATCATATTTTCTTTAAACAAATCGGAAATGGGTTTAATATTACATTTTTATTTATTTATTAGTAATTATATTTGCAATAAATTCGTCTATAGCGTCATTCTTAATGTAAGTATTAGTGTTTGTTTTTATATATTTAACTTCTCCCTCCTTTAAATTAGAATTCTCCTGAATTCCTTTATTTAACATTAGTTTAATATATCTTTGCTTTATAATTACAAAAATTAAGATAATAATAATTATTAATAGGAGATTGAGTCCATAGGATATATTACTATGATATTTTAGTGCTTTAATATTTTTAAGATTATTGTTATTTAATGTTTTGATTTCTTGAAATGTTATTTTATGTGAAAAGTTTTTTTCTATGTGTATATTTTCAATTATTTGTTTTTCTTCCATGTTTTCAATTATATTTGAAAAATAATAGTCTTTTACTCTAACTGAACAATTATTGAAATTTATGAGATAATTTCCGTTTAGCATAATGTTTTCAAAATTACAATTTTGATTGATACTAATATTTATTGCATTCTTAATTATAACTGTATCTATATCTAATTGTATAATTTCTAAGTCGTTATTCTTTATTAATTGACAGTTATTTTTTATTAGACAGTGATTGCTTAATTTTAAATTCTTTAAATGTTTATTTTCTTCAAACTTGTATGTTTTATTTTCAAACTCAATTGTTTGCTCTATTACAGAGTCTATCTCGTCATTGTGATCATTCGGTAGTGGAACAATATATTTAAGCTTAAGAGTTACAAATGTTTTGGGTATTTTTATCCCAAAAATTAAACATGAATTATTAAAAAATGTAGTTCCTATCTGAATATATTTTAGCTTATTATAATCTATTGCATATTTTTCTATTTCATTATAAGTCAAAATACTAGGATGTGCAATTCCATATTTTGCGGATATTACATTATCCTCTAAATGTTCTATTCTATTTTTAATTAGTTGTATATTTGATAGTTGTTCTAAATATATGTGTTTATCATTTTCGGTTTCTAAAAATTTATTGATAGAATTTAATTCTCTTTCTATTATTTTTCTGTCATTTTTGACGATAATTTTTAAATGGCTTATAGTTTCATTAAAATAGTCATTAATTAGAATTTGTTGGTTATTATTTTCTTTAAGTTCGTCAATACTAAAAAGATGTTTCTGAATATTTTGTCTGTCTTCGTCGTCCATAGTCCCGAATAACCATTTCGATATACTGCCTATTCCGTTAATTAGTCCTCTTCGTTGTCGGTTTTGTTTTGGTATTAAAGTAACTAATTTGTTTCTTGCATCTAACAATTCTAATTGAAGTAAATGTTTATTTTTTATTTTCAATAAACTGATATTTTCTTTCATCTGGTTTAAAATGTTTTCTATTTCGTGTAAATTTACTATATGTAGTATTATGTCCGATTCCTTAACTATATCTATGTTTTTCATGTAGATGTTTATAAATCCTGCTTGTTCCGTAAGTCGTTTGGTAGTCAGTTCTCCTTTAGTCATCGGTGTCCACATTATTACTAGCATGAAGATGGTCATTATCTGTAAATTTTAACGGTCTTTTAATATTACTCGGGTGTATTCCTTCTAGTTTTGCTTTTTTTTATTTCGGTTGTTCTTTATGTCTTAGTGCTTTATAGTTTTTTATGAATCCCTCATCTCTTGTTTCCCTGTACTCCTCTCTTTTTAAATTGAGTCTATCAATCTTCTTTTCCTTACATTCTTTTAAATTTTGCTTGATTTTATCTAAATTTATACGTCCTTCCTGTACTTCTTTTGGTGTGTATTTTATGCTAGTGTGAAACCTTTCATTGTAATTTCTTATTGTTCTTTGAATTAATTGCTGTATCGGTAACTCTCTGTTTGTTTGATATAAAATTCTAAATTTTTCTGATATGGTGTTATGAAATCTTTCTATATCTGAGTTTCCCGTGTGGCTATTTGGTTTTGTTAGGTGTAACTCTATCCCTTGCTCTATTAGAAATTCTTTTATCCTTAATGCTTTAAATTCGTTATCTGCTATTATTTTATTTGGTTTTCCTATTTTTGTAATGTGTTCTTCTAATTTTTCTATTATGGTTACGTGGTTTCTGTCGCTTAGCGAATAAGCAGCTCCAAATTTAGAAAACTTATCGATTATTGTTAGAAAATGATGACCTTTTATTACATATGTATCGATATGAATAATTTGGTTTTTATTCGACGGTGTCTCGGTAAACTGAAATTTATTTTTAATTGGGTGCCTATCATATTTTACCTGTTGACAAAGGTCACATTGATTTATTACTAGATGAATTAGTTCCATAAGTTTTGGAAAATATATCCTATTTTTAATATTATTATAAGTTTCATTGATTCCCGAATGTATGCTTTCTCTTATGTGATAAAACGATATTTGTTTAACTGCCTCTACTTCCGTTTCAATATCTTGTGCCCTCATCGTGCACTTGATGAATTCAATTTGTTTATCGTTTGAATACATATCTCTCAGTTTTTCCTGTACTAAGTTATAGCTATGATCTGAAAGTTCTGAATATATGCCTATCTTTCCTTTTGTGATATAATTCTTAAATATATCACCCATTATATTAAAGTCACATTCGGCTTTATAAATTATTCTTTTTCCATGTAATGTTTTTGACTCCTCTGTCTTATTATTGGTCAATATTATCTGAATTTTGTATTTATTAACTATTTCCTCTTTTATAAAGAAATGATCTAAAAGATTCTCATCGGCAGAGTGATTTGTTATCATTGATACGTTATCTTCCTCAATATTGTGTATTAAATTTAAATTGGATTCGGTATCGTTCAATTTATTTTCGTCCTTCTCATTTTCAAGTCTACTTAGAAAATCTGCTACTCTATTTTCTTTTCCTTTGATATATTCGATTTCAAAGTCGTACTCTCCCAGTTTCAGTAGCCATCTTTGATGTCTTGGGGACATATCTTTTCCTCTGTATTTTGAATGTAGAAATTTGATCGGTTGCTGATCTGTAAGGATTTTAAATTTTCTTCCATAAAGGTAAGGTCGTAGATACTGAACGCCCCACAATATGGCGAGAAATTCTTTATCTGTAGCAGAGTAGTTTCGTTCATGATTATTTAATGTTCTTGATGCGAAGCAAATTGGGTGTCCCTCTTGGGATAAAACTGCGCCCAGGGCATAGTTTGAGGCGTCTGTTGTTAACGTGAATTGTTTTTCGAAATTTGGATATCTCAAAATTGGATGCGAAATGATTAGTAATTTAAGTTTTTCAAAAGCTTCTATATATGTTGGGTCTAGAGTATTTATTTTAACTCCTTTTTTCAAATATTTTGTTATAGGTTGCGCAATTTTTGCGTAATCTTTCACAAATTTGCGGTAATAACCGGTAAGTCCTAAAAAACTTTTTATTTGTTTTTCGGTTTTTGGTAAAGTTAAGTCCTGAATGGTTTTAATTTTATTGGGGTTTGGTTTGAGTCCTTCCTTTGTTAGTATATGGCCTAAAAATTCTGTCTCTCTTTTCATAAAGTTGCACTTGTCAATCTGTATTTTTAAATTAGCTTGTTTCAAAACTCTGAAAATGTCCGTTATAGATTTTATATGTTCTTGAAGAGATGTACTAAATATAAGAATGTCGTCTAGGTAAACCACACATGTTTTGTTAATGAAGTCACGTAGTATTTCATTCATAAGTCTTTGAAAAGTTGCAGGGGCATTTTTCAACCCAAATGGCATCCTTATGAATTCATATAGTCCATGTGGTGTTACAAAAGCTGTTTTTTCCCTATCTTGTTCCCTTATTAAAATCTGATGATATCCTTTCGCGAGGTCTAAAGTTGTGAAATACTGAGCTCGTCCTAACTTGTCTAAAATTGAGTCTATATTTGGTAGTGGGAATTTATCGTCAATAGTCACTTCGTTGAGTTTTCGGTAATCAACTACGATCCTATATTTTTTTCTCCTGAATTGTCAACTTTTTTCGGTACTACTATCAAAGGGCTTGAATATCTTAAGCAACTTTTTCTTATTATTCCCTGTTCTTCCATTTCCTGTATTTGTTTCCTTACTTCCATTTCGTGTTGTGGGGGGTACCGATATAGTTTAGAGTTTATCTGTTCATCTGTCACCGTTCTAATTTCGTGTAGGATCTCCATTGTGCTAGTTAACTGATCACCTTCTTTAAAAAATAGTCCTTTGAAATTATTCAAAACCTTTACTATTGCGTCATATTCTTCTTTATTTAAGTGGTCTAATTGTATTCTGTTCCAATCAAAGTTAGTTGCTTCTAATGTACAAACTTTTACATTTTTATACGGGTTTATTATAAAACTAGTTTTTTTATTATTAAAAGATATTTGTCCTTCTACTAAATCCACCATTGTGTTGAAACAATTCATTAAATCAATCCCAATAATGAACTCATATTTTCTTCCTTTTAATTTAGTCATTTTCCATTTAATTTTCGCATTTTTCTCTACATTAAATTCTAAAGGTGCGTCTGTCATTACTTCAAATCTAATTATATCTTTTCCATTTATCGTACTAAATTCTAATGGCTCTCTTAGTAGTATTTTCTCAAATCCTTTTATATCTTGATCAATTAAACTTATATTTGCACCGGTGTCTATTAGTGCATTATATTTCTTATTTTTAATTGTTATTGTTATGATGGGTAGGTAGTCTGATGTCGTTCTAAAAAAACTGATCCTGGCTTTGTCGGGATGACACAGGTCTGGTTCCGAGTGTCCTGCCAATTGATCGTAGTTTATTTCTTCACAATTATGTTCAAAAAATCCGTTTCGTTCTTGCCTAGGTTGCGGCAAGCGATATTGGCTGCCTTCTGCTCTAGGGTTTCCTAACTGGGCGGTTTCTTGATTCTTATTATTTACCTGATTATTTTCATTATAATTCGCTTTATTTATTTGCCTATTCATTTGAATATTGTCTATTTCCATGGGTTCATTTTGGCTTTGCCTGGGTTGATTCCAACTGTTTTGGTTAAAATTTGGACCAGGGTGTCCTGCCTGTGTGAACCTTTGGAAATTACCTGAATTTGGATATTTATTGAAATTGTTGATTCTTCCATTATTATTCTGCCTATATTGTCCTGAATTATTCATATATCTATTATTATATTCATTATTATTGTAATTATTATTGGATCTAAAATTAAAATTGCCCTGTCCTTTGTTCTGATAAATCTGATTTCTATTGTAATTAGGGTTTGAACTATTATGTTTATTTGCTTGTTTAAAGGTACTGGGATAATTTCCGCGAAATTTTCTAAATTCCTGCCTAATACAACTATCTTCATATCTACGTTTCATCATTATTTCTATTATTGTACTTAGATCTCTTTCTGGGTATATCTTGTCTAATAGAATTCCTTGGGTTATTTCTTTGGCTATATTAACCAGTAAACTGTCTACGTTGGACAAATCTATACACTGATCATCTTGATAATATACACTTAATTCATCATTTCTATATTTAAGATTTTGTAATTCTACAGCTAATTCACTTACGGTGTTAACTCGAAGTTCATTAATTTTCCTATAGATTTGGTGAGGTTCCAAGTTCGGGCGGTATCTCAGCTTCAAAGTCCTTTTTATTATCTGCCAGTTGTCTGGTTGCTGTATGTTGATGACTACATTTTTTGCTTCTCCTTGTATATTACGGTAGAAAATGGCCTTTGTGGCTTCCCTCTTCAGTTCCTCGTCTTCTATGTTGGATAGCAGATACTCCACGCTGCTAAAGAAGGAGTTTATTGTTATGTCTCCTATACCAGTAAATGTTGGTAGATATGCTACATTTTTATAAATTCTCTCGAGCTGATTGTGTTGTGGTTGAAATTGTTGTTGTTGGGGTTGTTGTTGTTGAAACTGTTGTTGTTGAAATTTTTGTTGTTGCACCTGTTGTTGTTGCTGCAGTTCCATGAATGCTGTCCTCAGGCGTTCCAGTTTGGCATCTTTTCTGGCCAGCTCCTCGATCAGATTTACAGTTGCAATTTGAGGCTGTTCCTCCGTCATTCTCTTTTGGTCGAATTCTCGTTGTCTTCTAGCTTTTAGATTGATTTTGAAAATTTTAGCAGCTTTTACTGCTTTCTGTGGTTCACTTTTACGCAAGAAATGTTCACTGCACTTTTAAAGGTGTTGGCTTGAAATTTTAACTAAGCTTTCACTGCTTTCTTTTTTGTGGTGATTCACTTTCACGTTAAAAATGTTCACTGTACTTTGATGGTGTTGGCTTGAAGTTTTTATATCTAAGCTTTCACTGCACCAATGAATTGTTTTTGTTGAAGGTTACGAATCACTGAATCCTTAAAAAAAAGGATCCTACCGACTGCGCCAATTATGTTTTTAGTGTAACCGATTTATTTTTTAAAAAAGAAAACTAATTTTATTTCTTTTCTTTAAATTTAATCACTTCTCGACCGAACCGGAGGAACAAGACTGACTTATCCTAATTACAAGTCTTTCTTATTGACTAAAATTATGGTTTTGTTTGTTAGTAAAAAAATGTTAATACTGCATTTTCGTTTGGGAACGGAAATGCAATAATTGCCATTTGACAATATCCATTGCAAATTAATTTATTGGTGAAAAGTTAGTTAAATTGGGACGGTTGCAATTCTCAGAATTGCGACCGAAAAATATACTTTGTTACATTTTCTTCATTTAGTGCTTTAATTTAGTAATGAAGTTAATTCTTCTATATTAAATTGGGACGGTTGCAATTCTTGGAATTGCGACCGAAAAATATTTATGATTTATGAATTTAATCATATTTTCTTTAAACAAATCGGAAATGGGTTTAATATTACATTTTTATTTATTTATTAGTAATTATATTTGCAATAAATTCGTCTATAGCGTCATTCTTAATGTAAGTATTAGTGTTTGTTTTTATATATTTAACTCGTGTGTTGTTGTCTCAACAAGTAATAAACAGAATGTGATTCACAAAACATTTCCACCTCTGTTAAAAGTAAGCAGAGGTTTTGCTCTGCTCCACACACAAACGCAAGTGTGTTTATGTGTTAATGCACATCACTGGCTTAAATACAAACACAAAGATTATTCAAATATTCTCAACTGGTTACCACTACTCCTTCCTCGCTGTTGTATACGCACGTCTTAGACCACTGGCTGCTCTAGTGTTGACACTATTCTGCTTTCTCTGTTGCTCGTCACACACAAGACTCACTCTGCCGACACTTCCAGTTGATACACCAATAACAACTCTATGGCAGACTCTCACAGTTGATACAGTAATCAGGACTCGCTGGCTTCACTTACACGTCCTTATCAGCTTCCACTGCTCCCTTACTCTACAGTCAAGGGTCTCCACAATAACCTCAAATCACGACAGACTCTAACTGTCACTATAGACTGTACTATAGTCTCTTCAATTTCCAACTCACGTATTGTAAAGCACAGACTCAAATATCAACTCACTGTTGCATCACAAATCACGGACTGCGCACAACTTAATTGTCAACTCACTTGATTAACAACAGACTTCTTATTAGCAACTGCACTTATTCGCAACTGAGCTCCTTCACAACTGAGCTTCTTCCCAACTGACTTATTCGCAACTCACTTTTGATCGCGACTGAACTGCTGTTGGATGCGTCAACCCCTTTTTATACTTCGCACAACAACCACTAGAATTTTCATGCAAAGTCTAGACCGAAACATCATTATCTTCAATGTTGTTTACAAAGCGCGTAATTAAGTTCATGTGGTAACTATGTACATACGTGTGTATATGCATACATCATTAAGTGGTTGTTTACTTTTATTTCTGCCTTTCGCTAGAATTGCCAGGCATGTATGTATGTATGCATGTAGCTATGTCTATCTTCATAACAAGCAGAAGCTTGTAGTTGTTGTTGGTTGTTTACGTTTAATCACGTATGTATGTGTACGCATGTGCATATAGTTGTTTGCTATAGTGCTTGTATGTATGTGAATACGTGTGTACGTTTAGTTCTTCTGGATGTTTCTTTACATTGACTCTGTTCGAATATTTTGCACAACACTTACATTAACCCGACGGCCATTTCCGTAACAATATCATTATTAAATTTTGCATCAATTTTTTTTAAAGCTAATTTTTGTAAACCCACATAATGGCTTAAATAAAATCTTTTTGTAGGTTTAAATTTCATCTTTATTTAATATTTTTGGCTGCTTATATTGAAAACCATATAAAAAAAGTTGCGTTATTAATGAATGGTATTGTGATTTATTTATTTTGCACAACACACTTGCATGACTTGTTTCCAACCCTTAAAAATAAATATTTTAGGATGTTCGAATTAAGTTTTTAAAAATTTAATAATTGTGGTTTTACCACAATAAATAAATGCAATAAAATGCACGTGTGTACTGCTGTGTGCACATCCAAAGTTTTGTGATTAAAGCACATATATATATTTGATAGGCAGGTAACTTAGAAAGGCCCACATACTTTAAAAAAATATCTGTGGTAAGCATTTTTTAATTTTATTACCTTTTTTTTACTTTATTTTTCCTGATTAACTCATTAAAATTTTTTTGACATGTTCAATTAGTAAAGGAAATATTTGCATATGACAACAAACATTTGCATATGAAGGTGTTATTCCTAGTATTTGGATTATTGTTTCTATTAAAATTTTTATTGTTTCTATTGTTATTAAAATTGTTTCCTCTATTAAAATTGTTATTTCTGGAGTTAAAAAATTTATTGTTTCTGTTATTATTGTGGTTATTACTGCGATTTGTGTTGTTAAAATTACTATTATTTCTATTCTGATTTATATTATTAAATATAATTCTCTGATGCATAATATGTGCTTGGGCATTTGAATTGTTGGATTCTTCTGCAATTCCTAAAGCTTCTGCAAATATTTTTACTCTGCTTGCTTCTATTGTTTTGACTATTTCTTTATTGGCTAATCCCTTTTTAAATTCGTTAAATGCAATGATACCATTTGATTGTATTATTGTATATCTGCTTTCTTCACCTATGCTTGATATTTGTAATTCGATTAATTCTGAAATTAAACTTTCAATTTTGTCTGCAAATTTTCGTATGTCGCCTTGTTGTTTTATTTTATTTAAGTCATTTAGGATGCTATTTGGTGTTAGTTTTGTCTTATAATTTTTCTTTAGTTCTTTTATTAATTCTTCTAAATTGTTTGGTATACTAGTTTGCTTTATTCTGTTTTGTACTTTTTGATCTAATCTGGTTTTAAAAATGAATTGAAAGAAATTGTGTTTCTTTGTATCATCTAGGGTCTCTTGCATCAATTCCAAATTGGCTATGAATGGGTTAAGTTCTTCCTTTCTACCAGATTAGATGGGAATTAATTTTGCAATTGATGCAAGCTCTGAAGCGTTCATTGTCATTGTTGCAGTTGATTGTGTCATGTCTGAGTTTTTCGAAATTTTTTAAATTAATTGTTGATGTAGAGAGCTAGGTATTTCTAATTCTAATCCTTTTCTTGTTGATATTTTTGAAAGTTTATCTCTTATATCTAAGAAAAATGCGTCGGCTGCGACTTTGTGTGAAGTTGTCAGTCGATTATAGTTTACGTTTAATATTACACTTATTTCTTCAAATTTGGTTATTAAATTCTGTATGTGTTTTTCAATTGTCTCGTCTTTTGTTGCTCTATCAGTGTTTAAACATTTATAGGACTTATCAAAATTTTCTTTTATCAATCTAATTTTACTAACCATATTTTGCCATTCCATTGATTTGAAAATGTATGTTTATTTAATTTTGTTTTCTTTTAAAATTAAATTTTATCTAAATTGTCACTACGGCTAGCATACTTTTTTCTCAGGGATCTTTTGTGTAAGATATATAATTTAATTAATATATATATTGTTACGGAAATGGCCGTCGGGTTAATATAAGTGTTACGCAAGAGTATTCGAACAGGGCCAATATAAAGAAACATCCAGAAGTATTTAAATAAATAACTAAACGTACACTCGTATTCACATACAAGCACTATAGCAAACAACTATATACACATGCGTAGCACATACATACATTCGTGATTAAACGTAAACAACCAACAACAACTACAAGCTTCTGCTTGTTATGAAGATAGACATAGCTACATGCATACATACATACATGCCTGACAATTCCAACTAAAGGCAGAAATAAAAGTAAACAACCACTTAATGATGTATGCATATACACACGTATGTACATAGTTACCACATGAACTTAATTACGCGCTTTGTAAAAAACATTGAAGATAATGATGATTCGGTCTAGACTTTGCATGAAAATTCTAGTGGTTGTTGTGCGAAGTATAAAAAGGGGTTGACGCACCCAACAGCAGTTCAGTCGCGATCAAAAGTTAGTTGGGAATAAGTCAGTTGCGAAGAAGCTCAGTTGCGAATAAGTGCAGTTGCTAATAAGAAGTCTGTTGTTGTTAATCAAGTGAGTTGACAATTAAGTTGTGCACAGTCCGTGATTTGTGATACAACAGTGAGTTGATATTTGAGTCTGTGCTTTACAATATGTGAATTGAATTGAAGAAACTATAGTACAGTCTATAGTGACAGTTAGAGTCTGTCGTGATTTGAGATTATTGTGGAGTCCCTTGAGTAAAGAGTAAGGGAGCAGTGGAAGCTGATAAACGTGTGTAAGTGAAGCCAGCGAGTCCTGATTAGTGTATCAACTGTGAGAGTCTGCCATAGAGTTGTTATTGGTGTATCAACTGTGAGTGACGGCAGAGTGAGTCTTGTGTGTGACGTACAAAACAGAGAAAGCAGAATTGTGTCAACACTAGCGCAGCCGTTTGTCTGAGACGTGTATATACAACAGCGAAGAAGGCGTAGTGGTAACCAGTTGTGAATATTGAAGTAAACTTTGTGTTTGTAGTTAAGCTCTTGAATTGGATTAGTATAAGTTTTATTTATTGATTAATAAAGGTTGCATCATTCTTAACCCTAATTAGTACACTGGGGTCTTTTATTTATTGCAAATCTTCGAATCTACGGAAAAGCGTTTTTACAGAGAATAAAAACGTAACAATATATAATTTAATTAATATATATATATATATATTTGTTTGGTGTGGTCTACAATTTCAACATTATTTATAACATTAGCGTTTGGGTTTGCTATTTTTGATGATTTTCCTCCCATTTTTACTAATTTGTATTGATTTAAAAAATATTTCTTCTAAATATTACATTTTCGTAATAATAAAATTGTCTCTAATTCTGTTTTTGTTGGGTTCAATACCTCCTCTTTATCGGGAGTTCCTTCAATTCCTAAATCTTTCCACAGTCGAGTCAACCATTGAATAGATTATTGAATTTGTTCTTCAGTGTTTTCTTCTTGTAAGACCTGATTTTCTTTTAACATAGGCAAAGAGTTCTGTTTATGTTTCGGTTTTAACATTTTTCTATGTGTCCTTAATAATATTTAAATTTTATATAAGTTTTCAAAATTTATTTAACAAAAGTATAATTTTCTTTTTTTAGTAATTTAATTTGATTTTTATGTTGATTTTTTCTTTTTGGTGAGTAGCTAAATTTAACTTATTATAGAGTACTGCTATTACTTTACGTTTTTGGAATTTTTTTCTCCTCGCTTCTTCTTTTGTACTTCTGGTTTTTCTTCCTTTGGTTTCTTATAGGTTTGTTGTCTTCTCCTGTATTCTTCTATGCTGATGGGCTTTGGGCCAGCATTAAGATGTGTTGGTGTGTATATTGGTGCAGCTATTGCTGTTGGTGAAGGTTTGTATTCTGTTGATTTGTATTTTTCTTCTAGGTATTTTTCTCAGCGTGAAAAAATTTCGCCTTTTTCTTCTGACATGGATGTAATGTTGTTTTTAGGAGTTGGTTTTGATCTGGGTTGTCAGTGGATTGGTTTTGCTATGTAGTAGTAGTACTAGTCTCAGGGTAGTGATTACAGAGGTTTCAGCTTTTATTTTTTCACAAGGTTTTTGTCAGCGGGATCGCCATGTAATAGTTTAACGGTGTGTAAAGGTTGAACGCAGGATCGTCATGTAATGTTGAGAGTAGGATGTGTAACTAGCATGTAGTAGTGTGTTTGTGAAGTCCTATAGCCAAATTATTATTTTTATCCAGCTGTACAGGGGGTCCAGCTTATAACTCAATTTCTTGCATTCAGCATTCTTATTCTTTTGGGCTGTGTTGCAATGCTTGTGCATTGAACTGCTATTACAGCAATGCAAGTAATTTTTGTTACAGTGCATTACTATAAGTGTGGTACACTACACCATTAAAATTTGTTTTGTAACTTTTTGTAGGCCAAAATAATTTTTTATATATATGGCAGTTAGTATTTAATGTATGTATGTATGTGCATAAATATTAGAAATATTTGCTTGTTTTATTGGTTAGACACCGTCTATATGCATTTCGTTCCTGCTCAAGTAGACTTGAACTCAAAATTTTTTAAGTAACCAGAAAAACTTAATTTGTTTATAGTAAGACTCTAAATATGCTATTGAGAATCACATATAAAAACATAATAAGTTTAAAATCCGCAAACAAAGATTTTTCCAAAACAATATCATTATTAAATTTTGCGTAAATTTTTTTTAAAATCTAATTTTTTTAAACCTACATAATGGCTTAAATAAAATCTTTTTGTAGGTTTAAATTTCATCTTTATTTAATATTTTTGGCTGCTTATATTGAAAACCATATAAAAAAAGTTGCGTTATTAATGAATGGTATTGCGATTTATTTATTTTGCACAACACTCTTGCATGACTTGTTTCCAACCCTTAAAAAGAAATATTTTAGGATATTCGAATTAAGTTTTTAAAAATTTAATAATTGTGGTTTTACCACAATAAATAAATGCAATAAAATGCACGTGTGTACTGCTGTGTGCACATCCAAAGTTTTGTGAGTAAAGCACATATATTTTTGATAGGCAGGTATATTAGAAAGGCGCACATACTTTAAAAAAATATCTGTGGTAAGCATTTTTTAATTTTATTACCTGCATTTTTTACTGAAAGACAATTTTTACTTAATTTTTCCTGATTAACTCATTAAAATTTTGTTGACATGTTCAATTAGTAAAGGGAACATTTGCATATGACAACTATTTACCTAAATAAAGCGTAAAAGTTGTGTATGAAGTGAAATTTTCTTATTCTGCATCTTAACCCGTTCAAGATAAGTGCTTTTTTAAAACGATAACTCAGTGAAAATGAACAGTGCAAAAGAAATAAAACTAAAAATTTATAGTGGTATATATACTACAGCGAAATGAACCGGAAGAAGCGATATTTCAGTATATTTGAAGAAATCAGAAACAACGATGAAGGTGTTAAAAACTTTGTAGCATGTTCGCGGTGTAAAAATGTTTATACATTTATTTAGAAGTGTATGTCAAATCTCTCCCGTCATAGCTGCTTTAAAAAGAAAGAGCAACTTTTTATTCATATGGAGTCCGTAATTGACAGTGTTGCCAATTTATGTGTAATTACACATATCATGTGTAATTTTTTTTGTCATGTGTAGCTCATGTGTAATTGGCTGCATGTGTAACTCATGTGTAATTTATCGTTTTTGAGCACTACTTTTTAATTATTATTTTTTTTAACAGTTTTCAAAACTTGCATTTGAGAAAATAAATGTATGTATCTACATCCTTTTCTATCACATAAGAATATTCATTGTGATATTTTGCAACTTTGCATTACAAATATAGTACAATTATAGTTGTGCCATCCAGCATAAAGAAGAATAAGGACGAATCACAAACTTATAAAATTCTTATGTGTTTCCCCGGTTTTTGTTACAAGAAATAAAAAAGTCTTAATATTCTTGGCAAAAGTTACAAATTTAATTGAAAGTAAGTTTAATTTGATTAATAGATTCTTTAATAACTGGTAAGTTCACCGTTCAAGTATTTTTTTTTTTGTTCTGCAGATACATATGTACAGGGAAACCAGAAATATGCTCTAAAAAAAGGGTTTTATGCGCATTCAATATGCACTTAAAACTTGAAAATATGCACTTAAAATTAAAAAAATATGCCCTTAAAAATAATATAAATTGGTTTATTTTGTAAATGAAAATATATTTTTAATTCAAAAATTAAACATCATTTGCATTGCGATGCTAGCCTCTCAATCCAGAAGTTGTGAGTTCGATTCCCGCCATAAACCCTGGCTGCATTACGCAGACAAGCTAATAGTTTCGCGGGTTGTGTTTGACAAAAATAAAATATATAAAATAAGAGAGAAATAAAATAACCAGAAAAGGAAACAATATTTATAAAAATAATTTGGGTTTGAAGTGCACGTTAAACCAAAATTGCTATTCAAATTTTGACTAAAGCAAATAATACAAATTATTTTTTTTATTGCTAGCGTAAAAATTTAACTTCAATTTCAAAAGAGATTACGATATTAGAATTAAAACGTTGGAACTGTATTTAGGATAAATAAAACAAGATTTTTCCTTAAAATTTTTAATGCCTGACACATCTAAATAAACTTTTATACATTGACAATGTTCCTTCAACGTCTAACCGGGACACAGCGTCCGTCACAAGCAAAACTGGATTTTTATTGAAACTAAAGTTCGAAATAAAAAATTTATACACTACATGAAACATTGGAAATGAGATTTCCATGGCGAAAAATAAAAATGAAAATTTTGTCCAACACATAAGCTTGTAAGCATATTAAAATCAAAAAATTTTATTAAGTGGCAAAATATGCTCTAAAAGCGTAAATTATGCTTTAAAAATTCTAAAATATGCTTAAAATATGCGTGTAAGACTGATATATGCAGAAACATGCATTAAAGGGTAAAATATGCAAAAATATGCACTAACAAATCGATGCCAAAATTCATAAAAAGTTCTGAAACGGATAAATAAAAGGTTGGCTCATAAAAATAAATGAGAATGGGAAAGATGCTGAATTCTGCTGCATTAATAATAAATTTATGTGCCACAAGCCAGTTCTTTCAATACACATGCAAACAAATTCCCACCAAACTGCTGCTTCTGCTATTAAATCCACAACCAACATTACCAAAGCCTTACAGAATTCAATATCGAAAAATGGATGCGTTAGGAAAGCTGAGCTAAGAATGTTGGAACATTAACTACTAACCATTTGGCATTTAGATTAGTAGCCGATCTTATTCCAGTGCTAAAGTCATGCTTGCCTTCATAGAACAAAAGCAACAGCTTTGGTGAAAAATGTTGTAGGCCCAAGTTTTTCTGAGGAGCTATATTATAAATTGCAGAAAACCGTATTTTCCATAATAATAGATGAAACAACAGACGTCAGCAAAACGAAGCAGATAGCTTTTACAACAATTTATTATAACGGTGAAACATCCCGGGTACATTCCTCTTTTTTTGATTTGAAAGGGAGTGAATCATCGACAGCGAAAGAAATGTTTGAGCATCTCAAAAGCACAATTATAGAAAAAGGTATTCCTTTTGAAAATTTAGTTGGATTTGCATCAGATACACCTAATGTAATGTTTGTCCAGTATAATTTAGTAGCTAAATTGTTAAAAGACGAAAAGCCAGATATTGGTTTGGTAGCGTCGAGGACCTGTCTAAAGCTTCCAACATATTTAGAAGCAATCTTGGATCTTATTTTAACAAGAGCTATGTTCGCCAGAAAAAGCTTAAGGAATTTCAAGAATATTTTCAAACTGGGTTTCATAAAATATTGTCCCCTGCTATTAAAAGATGGATATCATTACATTAATATGTTAAGCGTGTTTTAGAGCAATACGAAGCTCTAAGAAGTTTTTTAAGGCCAGAAGTTTTTGAAAATCCCTCCAAGACTACCGAATCAATGCTCCTGGCATTAGATGATAAAAAAACAAGCACTTATTTTGAATTTTTATCGTATGCCTTAGATATTTTAACTTCATTTAATACTCTTTTTCAATCAGAAAATTCAGTTTTGTATAAAATGAAATCTGAAATAATGCACATAATGCAAACTTTGTATTCAAATTACATAAAAATGCTTATGGGAAATCAACCATTCGGATGAAAATATGTATATTAACGAATACGATATACATATATATTGGTTTTGCTGCTCATGAATCTTTGACGACAGTCCCTAATTCTAAAAAACAAAATTATACTTCGAGATTGTCGGGAGTTTTATATCGAGACAATTCGTCAAATAAAAACAAGATTTGATTTCAGTGACGATATTTATACAATTGTGGATATTGTTGATCCCAAAATTACCCAATCTTTTCAACCTAAATCATTGCATTTATTTAAAAAAAGATTTACATCTTTCAGTATTGATTTGCAGAAAATGGATTTTGAAAAATTTGGGCTTCATAGTAATTTAGACCCAGAAGCATATTGGAAAAAGGTTTAGAAATTAAAGAATTCGTTGGGGGATAGATTATTTCCTACTTTACAAATATTAATTAACTATATTTTTATTTTACTCTTTTCGAACGCTGCTGCAGAGAGAACATTTATTAATCTAAAAGATTTCAATACAGATTTAAGAAATAAGCTGCGTTCTGATACGATTTCATCGACTTTATTTACTAAAGAAGGAAAACATAGAAATGGTGGACCAAATTTTGAACCTGCTCAAAAAATGATTAACAATAAGTGAAATCTTTAAATACCTGGAAAAATTCAAAATATTTGATCTCAGTATAAACGTGATGTATTTTACGTTGCTTATTTCTAAGCTATAAATTACTATATAAAATAGTATGAATTTTTGTTTCGTTTTTGACTGTTTATGAAATAAAAAAGCCATGCATATTTAATTAAAAAAAAACTAAAAATCGCTATTTTTAAACAAAAAAGGCTTATGTTATTAAATTCAAAGCAAAATACGTTATTTTGCACAAAAAAAAAAAGAAAGCATGTGTAATTCGTAATTTCATGTGTAATTTTGGCATGATCCATGTGTAATTTAACATTTCGTTGGTGGCAACACTGGTAATTGACCTTAATATTAAGGATTTTCATAAAATTGCACTATTTTTATTTCCACCAGCAAATAAACTGCAAAATTTCTCGGAAAGTGAAACGAGCAGCATTCATGAAAAGTGTAAGGAAATGCTAAGAACTTATGAGGATACGTGGACAATCTCAAAAGTTCCAACTGAATCTACAAGTGGTCATGATGATCCTCCTATGGATTTTGTTCAATCCACAGCAATTCCCACATATGAAGATGTAGTAACTAATGCAATTTTGAGGTATGAGTATCAAACAATATTATACCACAGAGAATTTTATCCATTGGAGTGGTGGGAAGCTCGAAAAATGGAATACCCCTTGCTATACAAGCTAATCTGCTTAATATTAGTGACTCCAGCCGGTTTTGCGCCATCAGAAAGCATTTTTTCTAAAGCTCGGCACTTATTTTCTGAAAAACGTTCATTGCTAGGAAAAAACCCATCTAATGTAAATAAAATTAGGTTTTTACACAAAAACTTAGATTTAAATGACCTGCATGCTTTTAATTTTAATGAGGAATAGAATATTTTTGTTTGTCAAAATTGGCGAAAACAGTCGTTAAGACTTTTGTTGCCGCCATTACAGAAAAAATAATCAAAATCAAAAAATCATTTGCATACTTTGTTAATTTTGTCGTTTATAATATACTGTTACGGAAATGGCCGTCGAGTTAACATAAGTGTTACGCAAGAATATTCGAACAGGGCCAATATAAAGAAACATCCAGAAGTATTTAAATAGATAACTAAACGTACACTCGTATTCACATACAAGCACTATAGCAAACAACTATATACACATGCGTAGCACATACATACGTGATTAAACGTAAACAAGCAACAACAACTACAAGGGTCTGCTTATTAAGAAGGTATACATAGCTACATGCATACGTACATACATGCCTGACAATTCCAACTAAAGGCAGAAATAAAAGTAAACAACCACTTAATGATGTATGCATATACACACGTATGTACATAGTTACCACACCAACTTAATTACGCGCTTTGTAAACAACATTGAAGATAATGATGTTTCGGTCTAGACTTTGCATGAAAATTCTAGTGGTTGTTGTGCGAAGTATAAAAAGGGGTTGACGCATCCAACAGCAGTTCAGTCGCGATCAAAAGTTAGTTGGGAATAAGTCAGTTGCGGAGAAGCTCAGTTGCGAATAAGTGCAGTTGCTAATAAGAAGTCTGTTGTTAATCAAGTGAGTTGACAATTAAGTTGTGCGCAGTCCGTGATTTGTGATACAACAGTGAGTTGATATTTGAGTCTGTGCTTTACAATACGTGAGTTGGAAATAGAAGAGACTATAGTACAGTCTATAGTGACAGTTAGAGTCTGTCGTGATTTGAGTTTATTGTGGAGTCCCTTGAGTAAAGAGTAAGGGAGCAGTGGAAGCTGATAAACGTGTGTAAGTGAAGCCAGCGAGTCCTGATTAGTGTATCAACTGTGAGAGTCTGCCATAGAGTTGTTATTGGTGTATCAACTGGAAGTGTCGGCAGAGTGGGTCTTTTGGTAACGAGCAACAGAGAAAGCAGAATTGTGTCAACACTAGCGCAACCAGTGGTCAAAGACGTGCGTATACAACAGCGAGGAAGGAGTAGTGGTAACCAGTTGTGAATATTGAAGTAACCTATGTGTTTGTATTTCAGCTCTTGAATTAGATTTAGATTAGTGGTATTTATAGTAAATAAAGATTGTATCATTCTTAACCCTTAAGTGTATACCTGGGCCTGGCCAGTCCCTTTTTGACTTTTTTCCAGTTTTTTCATATAACTATTAAATTTATTATAACGAAACTTTATGTATTCCTCAATGGAACGGTTTTTAACAAGAAAATGAGAAAAAAATTTTAATTTTAATACCGTGGTTTTGCCAATTGGCCAAATGAAATTTTTGTGCATATTGTATCCACCTGGGTCTAGCCAGACCCAACCAGTTATATATTAAAGTCAATGCTAAAACAAGCAAAAATCTTTAATATTTATTCTAAAGTAAAAAAGCAAAAGCAAATTCTCTGAGAACCCAAAAGCAAAAACACAAAATATAAACTCATAAACAATATAACTCTTCAAATGTATATGAAAAAAAAATTTTTGATTTTTGTTCACAAGTTTTATGCAGGGAACACAACTGGGACGAACGACGAATTTCGTCCACCCCGACGAATTCGTCGATTCGCTGCGTAAATTCGTCGTGTGAAGCGCAACAACGACGAATTTACTCAGCGAACTCCTCTCTTGTATTTGATAAAGTTATTGTGTGTGTAAAGAGAGAGAAAATTGTTTTTGCGTTGTTTGTCGGCGTGCAAAATAGAAATAAATCTATCTCAGAGTTCGTCACGCATGACTGATTTCGGTCTATTATTTTATATGACGAAAGTTGGCACCGAAAAATTCGTCGTTCGTTCCAGGTGTGTTTCTAGCATTATGCTAGAAACACACCTGGGTGCGAACTTTCGTCATAAAAAGTGAAACACATTTGCGCATATGAAAATGAACACAACACCACCGTAGTACAAAATTCGTCGTGTGTAACGAACTCTGAGATAGGTTTATTTCTATTTTGTACGTCGACGAACGACGAAAAAACAATTTTCTCTCTCTCTCTCTTTGCATACACAATAAACAACTTTATCAATTATGACAGAATTCGGTGAGTAAATTCGTCGTTATTGTGGTTTATACGACGAATTTACTCAGTGAATTCTTAACGACGAATTCGTCAACGTGAACGAAATTCGTCGTTCGTCCCAATTGTGTTTATAGCATAACTCAGCAAAATTAGGTTTTTGTTTTATATTAGAACAGAAAGAGAATTACAGTTACTTTCTGATTGAAAAAATAACGAGAACGAAGAAGATAACCAAAGAGAATCAGCTTCAAAATCGTTTTTTATGGTAAGGATGGAACAGAGTGGTCAAAATCACCACCGGCTCTAAGTAAATTTGTCCCGCATAATATATTGAGAGGTTCCGGGGGCCCAACTTGCACAGATGTTGGTCCATTAGATATATTCAACCGCTTTTTTACATATAAAATAAAAGAAATAATAATAATTGAGACAAATAGAAATGGGAAGAAATATTACGAAGAAAACAATCAACATTAGAATCCAATAACAATGTCGGAATTGTAGGCTTTTAAAGACGAAATACAAGATACTTTGTAAAAACTGCAAAAGTCCTGTGTGTCTTCAGCACTTAAAATGCGAGTATATTTGTTTTAATTGTATAAATTGAAACCAAAATATATATTTTTCTTTTCCATCTTATAAATTATCTTAATGAATTGTTTTTTCTTTTTATTGTAATGTAATGTTATTCCATTATTTTTTTGTTTAAACCCCTTTTTTTATTAATTCATGGCTTTTCTTAGTAAGAACTTTTAAAAATACTATTAATTTTCAGTTAAAATACAAGTGGTCCCAGCCAGGCCCAGGTGGCAGTTTGTGCCAAGCAAATTAGGTGGCAGTAGAGTGGTAATGGGGGCGGACGACATGTTTTGGGAATTCAAAACCGGGAAAAATCAAAAATGGTGGCAACCCTGTTACAAATGGGGGGATTTTGGGGATTTTCATGCTGAGATTTTTTTTTTGGTTGTGTGTGTGTATGTGTATGACTTTGCTTCTTTGTTTATGTGTATGTATGTATGTATATGTGTGTGTGTGTGAGTGTGTGTGAATGTGTTTATGAGTGTGTGTTTTTGTATTTACTTGTGTGTACAGCTTTTGTTGTTATTGTAGAGAAGCGTTGTGCTTACAGTGTATGGATGTATGCATGTATATATATATGTGGGTGTGTGTGAGTGTGTGTGTGTGTGTGTGGGTGTGTATGAGTATGTCTTTTGTATTTACTTGTATGTCTGCCGGTATCCGATACTTTTGTTGTAGTGGCAGACAATTATTATACCCAGTAGGAAATGTTGATGGTGAAAATGTGCTGACTAGCTTTTGACTAGCTTGTCACCAGTACTACTATATAATTATACCCCATACAATACTTTGAAACCCTACTAATAAAAATACAATTCACTAGGTAGTGACTACGTAGTTCTTAGGGGGTCATGAGACATACTAACCAGACAGTTATTTACTGATACATTTCTATAATTTACGAACATACAAATGTATGTGTATTGACAATTCCATCTCTCTCCTTCTTTTATAGTGACGGATAGAAGAAAACTTTTTATACCAAAGTTTTAACCAGAATTTTAGTGTTGACACAAAGACACTTGCTCCCAGTCTGACTGCAGGGTAGTTACAAGCGATCTATGTATTTGTATGTATGTAGTGATTGTTATCGTTGGTATGCTTATGTAGGGTTATTGTATTGCATTTATGTTTGCGATCTCTGGGGAAATAATCTAATAGCTACAGAGAGTGGCAACCATGTTGTCAATGGAAGTGGGTAGGGAATGTATTTGGTAATGTATGTATGTATATTTTGTTGTATTAATGTATGTGATTGTATCTATTTTTACTTTGAAGAATATCATTGCTTGTGTGTATTGTTTGGCCTGCGAGAGTTTGTCATACATATTTACAAATGAATGTGTATATGTTTTCTACGCTATTGACGTTGCTATTCTTATGGAGATAGAAAATATTGTGTTGGTATATGTTTTATATGTACAAGTGAATTTTAGATGTTAAATAATTTGAATCAAATCAGGTTGATAGCAGATTTTTTGAATAGGGGTAATGATATTTTTATTTCAGTAGATTTTACTTTAATGTAACAATTATAGGAAAAAGCTTTTGGAGACATACACCAAAACTTATAGAAGCATCTACTTTTACGCGCCCCGATTTTACTCATACCTTTGTATTACAAACTGATCCTAGCGATTTTGATCTGGGTGTTGCTGTGTATATGAATTTCATCATATATGTATCGTAATACCATCAGATAAATTAGATTTGCCGACTACTACACGATTATCATATGAATTATGGGAATTTATATGTATGTGTGTGTGTGTGTGAGTATGTATGTATGTGTGTGTGTGTGTCTGTGTGTATGAATTTCATAATATTATAAAATTTCATTATGTATGTTTGTGTTTGTGTATTACGTCATCACCTCTTTGTGTGTCATGCCAGACATTTAGTAGTATAAAATATTAGCATATAGGTATCAGAACTTTTTTTTAATCGTAGTATGTTTTTATACTCAAGATTGCTGGGTATTTTGTCATGCTTAAAATTGTCCAGCTTTAAAGTCTGCCTGCGAGAAATTTGTTTATATTACAGATTTTGTTTATTTAACTACGTCCAGCTTCTTTGGCTGAACTTCTTTTCATACGATCATGGGAATTTATAGTTTCTCTGTCCCTAATAAGTTAGTTTAGCTTTGGTATATGCTTTGAATGTAAGTGTGATTGTTAAGATCTAATAAATACTTGAGTATTGATAAGAAATTTGATATTATGTGTACATATGTATGTACATATCTACAAATTGATTTTATTCGTTTGACTCCGTGCTTGAATACATTTTTTTGTTTTTGTTGTTGTTGTAAATATTCACCAGGTTTTTTATGTATAGATGTGAAATATCTTCATAGTTTTTTTATTTGAAATTAAAAAACGTTGTTTTAATTTTTATCTGTATTTACTTAAAAGTTTGTGAGGATTTTCTGTTTTAAGTAAAACTGAATTCCTTAAGATACATACTTTATAGTAAAAGTAACTATAATAGAAATATTTCCTTTATTTAATTTACATTTGTTTAAAGTTGATGCCACCTAATAGTCATTCTTAGAAATATTTTGATATAAAATTTTATCCAGCCGTAGGCTTTTTCACCACCTTTTACATTTATTTTAGAACATCTTGCATTGCCTTTTATACATTTACAAACATTTTTAAATTAAACTAATCCGGCAGTCCAGCTTAGGTAATGACTTTTTTTTTTTGCTAGCCAGCTTGCTTCTTTTTTTATTTTTTATTTTTGTGGATAAACATTTAAAATCAAAAGGGAGTTTAATATTGAAATTATTATATTCTTAATTGTTGAAAACAATCGCTACTTCTTTTGCGATAAAATTATTTGAATTACTTTTGAAACCTTGTACATCTATGAAAATTATGTTATTTTTTATATTGCTTAATTAATACATATTCTAGTATATGATCATGAATAAGAATACAGTAAGCTGATTTTTTTTTATTTTTTTTTGTTTACTATTTCAAATTAAAATTTTATTCAATTGTCCCCGCTACTGAATAAAAGGAGCTTTTATCTTAAACTCTGGTACAGTTAAAAGCGATTGAGATTCTTTCATATAGTAGCTTTGTTGGAATCTTAGATACATATAATATATAGATTTACATAACGTTTATTTATATATTTTATTTTAAGATCAGCATCATATGGATATGAGACTGCACTTAAATGTACTTTTAAATTAGTTAATTCATAATGAACAATTTTATTTTCTTTTTGACTAGCGATCAACAGAAAACGAAGTCGTTTTCTTACAATTTAGGTAACCTCTCAACTGATCCTCTAGTATACAATATGACTTTGTATTTCAGCATTTCTGTCTACTTTTTGGCAGCGTTAGGGATAATTAAATTTTAAACTTTTTATTCTTCAAATTGTGTTACTTCATACTGATAATATGTTTACATTAATAAGGTAAGAGTGTATGTTTATTTTATGAAAGGTGAGGTCCTATGGCTTTTATTTGATGTTCTGTGATTTTTTTTTCTCATTTTACTAAAGTTCAGCGTATTGCGTATATATTTCTAATATATTTAAGTGAGCTTTTTGTATCTGTCAGACAGAGTGAACGTATCAGTTGGTCAGTCAGTCTCTCTTTTTATTTTATTAATTTTTTCTCCTAATGTGTCACTACTATTTTTTCAGATTTTAGTACTTGAAATAGAAAATATTTATATAATTAAAATATGTAAATATATGTATGTACGTACAAATTAGTTCATATACAAAAAAAAAAAAAATACATCTTTAATAATCAACTATTCTAGAAAATCGATCTAAAATAACACATTTACCTCCATCACCAATTCACCGTCAGTGTTTTCATAAAGTGTTAGAAACATTGGAATATCTATGTTTGGGAGAATTTTTACTTCAAGTGTTTCTATATAAGATTTGATGGTTGACCCCTTGACGTTATTGTGGTTAACGTAGGATGGGTTGTATCGCATTCAGATGTAATCATTTCTCACTTAGAAAAGGTCCGCATCACCATCAATCATACCTGTATACAATACATTCATGAGTTGAGTTGATCCAGATACAATTGCTGTCTACAAATTAATGATTAGAATAAAGCTTTCTCATCACCTTCTAACAGGTTTAATATTTTGCTAGCATGCATGCTTTAGCATGCTTCTATCGATAATGATGCGAAAGTCCGACATTTAGTGGTGTTTCAATTAAAAATCTATACTATTAGAATTACGAATTCACTCTTTTGAATTTTTAACAAAGTAGATACATATGTATGTATTTCATTTTCCACAAAGTCTTAAAATTTCTTTGCTTATAAAAGTATGACGTGAGGAATTTTTTTAAATTATACCTGCTTCGGCATGCTTTCAATATTTTTTCGGTAAATTTATTTCATATTCATACAGATATAAAGTAAGATCTGTTTACATTCCATTTTACAATTTACGCATGCTTCAGCATGATTCTAGTTGAAGTCGGTAATTATTTTGTAAGTTTATTTGATACCCATTCATACACATGTACATTGTTAAAGATTGGATATCAAAGTACAATTTCCTTAGTTTATCTAGAAATGAACAGAGTGAATATCTATTATAATAACCATATTCACACTTTAAAATTTTGTGTGCTAGAGCTTTCGAAATGGAAAATGTACAGCTTTTACTATAAAAAGTGATAATATGATGTGTTTCTGAATATTTTGAACTCTTAAGTTTCCAAAATATTTCATACAGACCATCAAGTTTAAAGAATTCCAGTACATTAAGCTAATTATCTTCCCTGAGACCTAACATTCCTAATCAATCCCTAAAAAAAAAACCAACACAAACTAGATTTTTCCTGTTTAATTTTATTTATATTTTCATTAAATTTCATCATTTTGTACATCTTCAAATTAATGTATACTGTATTTTGCACCTTTTTCTCATTCGTTGAGTTAACTTTAATCGCAAATATTTTAATGATGAGAGAAACTTTTCTATTTCATGCACTGAGTAAATCTTTATATATGTATATCATTCCACTTATATGAATCATTAATGCTAAATTCTTAGCACATAATTCCTTTAAATGATCTATTAAAACATTTTACTATTGATGCTTTCATATTAAGTAATTTTTAATCCTCTATTTATGCATGAATTTTGCAGTGTTTATTAAAAAATTCTTTACCATCATCTATTTGTAAGTTTTTTTGGTACTCATACCATTTCAAAAATATTTTCCATTGCCTTGGTTTTTTCGAGTGCAGCTTTTATTTTCAACGATACTCACCATATAAACTTTAAGAATGTGTCAGTTACAGTCTACAAAAATCAATAATTTCTATTTTCTGTAGAATAGCCACCCACTTCATCTAAATCAGATCCATAAAAGATCATCTATTCCATTCATTACATCACTACAATGCACAAACAATTTTCGAAATTTATTATGGAGTTCGTTTACTAAATTTCTTTTTAAAGACATTGAGTTGTTTTACAGTTTTTTTGGAGAGTGTTGTGATCTACTTGATACACTTTCAGCTATTTATACTAAGATTTAGTTAATTTTCCAGTCTATAAATTCTAGTTCAGCTGTTCAATTTGTTTGTCAAAAAGATGATTTAATTTTTAGAATGTCTTTTTCAATTTAATGACTGTCTTCTATCTATAATTTTATATCCTTGAATTATATTAATGCCTTAAGCTTTATTAAAAATTCATCCTTTAGTTTCTCGATTTGAGATTCTAAAAACAATTTACTGATAACATTGTTCACAGTCAGTGAATGCTGATGATTCTGTATGTATGTATTGGTAGAAATTATATATTTTATTTAGTTTGCAAAATCAAATTTGTCATAGTATTTTCACGTTTTATCAATCATAAAAGAAAATAAACCCACTGTTAAACCCCTTATTTGACCATCAACTTGTATTTTATCTTTATTCAGTTTTAGATTTCGATCACTAAATTTCCTTTCATTATTGAAATCTTTAGGTGAGCCATAGTTTGTATCTAATTCATTTTTTCCTTCCAAGACTAATAACTCAATATAAGTATCTTCGCTGTTGGAAGGCTGTGAGTAAAAATCATCTTCATCATATTATAAAATATTGTTCCTTTTGAAAGTTTCTTCAACTTCTTTCTATCTAGACTGATGGTTTTTGAGGCTTTAATACTTATATTATTTTCAGGTTCTATATTGTTTTTACTTTGTTCTTTCTTGTGTATTCCTTCAATATTTTTAGAACTATTTATGAATTCTTTGAGAGATTCTGTTATAGGATCAAATATATCTCTTAGTTGTTCACGTGTATCTATTTCACCAGTTTTTATACTACGAAGCTTTTTCTTCAAGACACTTCTTATCAGAAAATATTTTCCGATATCGTACAGCTACATTATTTTATTTTTTCTATAATAAGAGATAATGGTTCCTAATCACAGTCAAAACAAAGTATATTTTAAGAGTTTAAAACCAATATTGTCATACAAAATACTGATTTTAAACTGTTAAAATATACTTTGTTTTACTAACCAAATTTTTTGTAACTAAATGCATTTCATAAATATTGCCGAATACTCATACTCAAAACAAATGATATTTTTATGATGTTTTGATTGTGAGTATGGAGCATTATCTGTTATCATAAAAAATAAAATAATGCAGCTACACGATTTTAGAAAATATTTTCTGAAATCGAATAGCTGTATTATTTTATTTTTTGTAATAAGAGATAATATTTATAAAATGTATTTAGTTACACAAAAGCGGTTAGTAAAACAACCTAAATATAGGATGGTACGAAATTTTGATGAGTCATCAAACGTTAGCTCAAAAATAAATCATAGTTCCCTTCTATCAATTTCTATTCGTGCAAGAATAGTTGGCCTGTCAAATTGCTAAAAAAATAAAAAAATAAAAAATAAAAAAATAATAAAAAAATGTTATGATTGGTTGGCTAGACAGTTCTAATGGACTAAAACTTGAAAACGTCTTCATATTTATACTCAAAATCTCTCTAAAAACCTAAATATGAATACCTGTAGAAATTTATTTCATTAATGAAAGACATGAGTATTACACATTTATTTATTTTAAGAAGGCTAGAAGTAATACCAATATGGTATTTAACCATTTTGTGAGAAGCATATTTTTGTATGGCGTAAGATAAGCATGTTGATGCATTCTACTAATGTCAAACTAATACCAGAATCACCAAATATTTGATAGGAAATAATCATAATGTAGTTAGAATGTTTAAGTAATATGAGAAAAATATAAATCGTGTTGGAATTAAAAATATGGAATTTTGATTATAAGGAAAGATACTGAATTAAGTGTTGATCGTCATAGAACACAATTTGACTACATAACAGTATAGTTTTTCGCATTTTATCTGGTCTTAAACTTCATTCATCTAAATGTTATAAGTGTCCAGCTACTTGTAAACTGATGACCCAATTTGAAACAGATAATCTGATCTGAATATCTGAACAGCTCCTGATAACCTGATCTGTTTTACAGATCAGCTGCCTGACAACCTGATCTGAAAACTAGACCAACGCCTGATATACTGATCTGCAAACCAGACCAGGTCCTGATAAGCTGATCTTAAAATCAGACCAACTCCTGATAAGCTGATCTGAAAACCAGATCAGGTCCTGATAAGCTGATCTGAAAACCAGACCAGCTCCTGATAAGCTGATCGGAAACCAGATCAGGTCCTGATAAGCTGATCTGAAAACCAGACCAGCTCCTGATAAGCTGATCTGAAAACCAGATCAGGTCCTGATAAGCTGATCTGAAAATCAGATCAGGTCCTGATAAGCTGATCTGAAAACCAGATCAGCTCCTGATAAGCTGATCTGAAAACCAGACCAGCTCCTGATAAGCTGATCTGATAGCTGATACCTCTTATTTGCTATTATTAAACATGGATGAGAAAATTTTAAAACAGTTGGTGTTGATAAGAAGTGTCTTGAAGAAAAAGCTTCGTAGTATAAAAACTGGTGAAATAGATACACGTGAACAACTAAGAGATATATTTGATCCTATAACAGAATCTCTCAAAGAATTCATAAATAGTTCTAAAAATATTGAAGGAATACACAAGAAAGAACAAAGTAAAAACAATATAGAACCTGAAAATAATATAAGTATTAAAGCCTCAAAAACCATCAGTCTAGATAGAAAGAAGTTGAAGAAACTTTCAAAAGGAACAATATTTTATAATATGATGAAGATGATTTTTACTCACAGCCTTCCAACAGCGAAGATACTTATATTGAGTTATTAGTCTTGGAAGGAAAAAATGAATTAGATACAAACTATGGCTCACCTAAAGATTTCAATAATGAAAGGAAATTTAGTGATCGAAATCTAAAACTGAATAAAGATAAAATACAAGTTGATGGTCAAATAAGGGGTTTAACAGTGGGTTTATTTTCTTTTATGATTGATAAAACGTGAAAATACTATGACAAATTTGATTTTGCAAACTAAATAAAATATATAATTTCTACCAATACATACATACAGAATCATCAGCATTCACTGACTGTGAACAATGTTATCAGTAAATTGTTTTTAGAATCTCAAATCGAGAAACTAAAGGATGAATTTTTAATAAAGCTTAAGGCATTAATATAATTCAAGGATATAAAATTATAGATAGAAGACAGTCATTAAATTGAAAAAGACATTCTAAAAATTAAATCATCTTTTTGACAAACAAATTGAACAGCTGAACTAGAATTTATAGACTGGGAAATTAACTAAATCTTAGTATAAATAGCTGAAAGTGTATCAAGTAGATCACAACACTCTCCAAAAAACTGTAAAACAACTCAATGTCTTTAAAAAGAAATTTAGTAAACGAACTCCATAATAAATTTCGAAAATTGTTTGTGCATTGTAGTGATGTAATGAATGGAATAGATGATCTTTTATGGATCTGATTTAGATGAAGTGGGTGGCTATTCTACAGAAAATAGAAATTATTGATTTTTGTAGACTGTAACTGACACATCCTTAAAGTTTATATGGTGAGTATCGTTGAAAATAAAAGCTGCACTCGAAAAAACCAAGGCAATGGAAAATATTTTTGAAATGGTATGAGTACCAAAAAAACTTACAAATAGATGATGGTAAAGAATTTTTTAATAAACACTGCAAAATTCATGCATAAATAGAGGATTAAAAATTACTTAATATGAAAGCATCAATAGTAAAATGTTTTAATAGATCATTAAAAGGAATTATGTGCTAAGAATTTAGCATTAATGATTCATATAAGTGGAATGATATACATATATAAAGATTTACTCAGTGCATGAAATAGAAAAGTTTCTCTCATCATTAAAATATTTGCGATTAAAGTTAACTCAACGAATGAGAAAAAGGTGCAAAATACAGTATACATTAATTTGAAGATGTACAAAATGATGAAATTTAATGAAAATATAAATAAAACTAAACAGGAAAAATCTAGTTTGTGTTGGTTTTTTTTTTTTTAGGGATTGATTAGGAATGTTAGGTCTCAGGGAAGATAATTAGCTTAATGTACTGGAATTCTCTAAACTTGATGGTCTGTATGAAATATTTTGGAAACTTAAGAGTTCAAAATATTCAGAAACACATCATATTATCACTTTTTATAGTAAAAGCTGTACATTTTCCATTTCGAAAGCTCTAGCACACAAAATTTTAAAGTGTGAATATGGTTATTATAATAGATATTCACTCTGTTCATTTCTAGATAAACTAAGGAAATTGTACTTTGATATCCAATCTTTAACAATGTACATGTGTATGAATGGGTATCAAACAAACTTACTAAATAAATACCGACTTCAACTAGAATCATGCTGAAGCATGCGTAAATTGTAAAATGGAATGTAAACAGATCTTACTTTATATCTGTATGAATATATAATTTAAAAAAATTCCTCACGTCATACTTTTATAAGCAAAGAAATTTTAAGACTTTGTGGAAAATGAAATACATACATATGTATCTACTTTGTTAAAAATTCAAAAGAGTGAATTCGTAATTCTAATAGTATAGATTTTTAATTGAAACACCACTAAATGTCGGACTTTCGCATCATTATCGATAGAAGCATGCTAAAGCATGCATGCTAGCAAAATATTAAACCTGTTAGAAGGTGATGAGAAAGCTTTATTCTAATCATTAATTTGTAGACAGCAATTGTATCTGGATCAACTCAACTCATGAATGTATTGTATACAGGTATGATTGATGGTGATGCGGACCTTTTCTAAGTGAGAAATGATTACATCTGAATGCGATACAACCCATCCTACGTTAACCACAATAACGTCAAGGGGTCAACCATCAAATCTTATATAGAAACACTTGAAGTAAAAATTCTCCCAAACATAGATATTCCAATGTTTCTAACACTTTATGAAAACACTGACGGTGAATTGGTGATGGAGGTAAATGTGTTATTTTAGATCGATTTTCTAGAATAGTTGATTATTAAAGATGTATTTTTTTTTTTTGTATATGAACTAATTTGTACGTACATACATATATTTACATATTTTAATTATATAAATATTTTCTATTTCAAGTACTAAAATCTGAAAAAATAGTAGTGACACATTAGGAGAAAAAATTAATAAAATAAAAAGAGAGACTGACTGACCAACTGATACGTTCACTCTGTCTGACAGATACAAAAAGCTCACTTAAATATATTAGAAATATATACGCAATACGCTGAACTTTAGTAAAATGAGAAAAAAAAATCACAGAACATCAAATAAAAGCCATAGGACCTCACCTTTCATAAAATAAACATACACTCTTACCTTATTAATGTAAACATATTATCAGTATGAAGTAACACAATTTGAAGAATAAAAAGTTTAAAATTTAATTATCCCTAACGCTGCCAAAAAGTAGACAGAAATGCTGAAATACAAAGTCATATTGTATACTAGAGGATCAGTTGAGAGGTTACCTAAATTGTAAGAAAACGACTTCGTTTTCTGTTGATCGCTAGTCAAAAAGAAAATAAAATTGTTCATTATGAATTAACTAATTTAAAAGTACATTTAAGTGCAGTCTCATATCCATATGATGCTGATCTTAAAATAAAATTTATAAATAAACGTTATGTAAATCTATATATTATATGTATCTAAGATTCCAACAAAGCTACTATATGAAATAATCTCAATCGCTTTTAACTGTACCAGAGTTTAAGATAAAAGCTCCTTTTATTCAGTAGCGGGGACAATTGAATAAAATTTTAATTTGAAATAGTAAACAAAAAAAAATATAAAAAAATCAGCTTACTGTATTCTTATTCATGATCATATACTAGAATATGTATTAATTAAGCAATATAAAAAATAACATAATTTTCATAGATGTACAAGGTTTCAAAAGTAATTCAAATAATTTTATCGCAAAAGAAGTAGCGATTGTTTTCAACAATTAAGAATATAATAATTTCAATATTAAACTCCCTTTTGATTTTAAATGTTTATCCACAAAAATAAAAAATAAAAAAAGAAGCAAGCTGGCTAGCAAAAAAAAAAGTCATTACCTAAGCTGGACTGCCGGATTAGTTTAATTTAAAAATGTTTGTAAATGTATAAAAGGCAATGCAAGATGTTCTAAAATAAATGTAAAAGGTGGTGAAAAAGCCTACGGCTGGATAAAATTTTATATCAAAATATTTCTAAGAATGACTATTAGGTGGCATCAACTTTAAACAAATGTAAATTAAATAAAGGAAATATTTCTATTATAGTTACTTTTACTATAAAGTATGTATCTTAAGGAATTCAGTTTTACTTAAAACAGAAAATCCTCACAAACTTTTAAGTAAATACAGATAAAAATTAAAACAACGTTTTTTAATTTCAAATAAAAAAACTATGAAGATATTTCACATCTATACATAAAAAACCTGGTGAATATTTACAACAACAACAAAAACAAAAAAATGTATTCAAGCACGGAGTCAAACGAATAAAATCAATTTGTAGATATGTACATACATATGTACACATAATATCAAATTTCTTATCAATACTCAAGTATTTATTAGATCTTAACAATCACACTTACATTCAAAGCATATACCAAAGCTAAACTAACTTATTAGGGACAGAGAAACTATAAATTCCCATGATCGTATGAAAAGAAGTTCAGCCAAAGAAGCTGGACGTAGTTAAATAAACAAAATCTGTAATATAAACAAATTTCTCGCAAGCAGACTTTAAAGCTGGACAATTTTAAGCATGACAAAATACCCAGCAATCTTGAGTATAAAAACATACTACGATTAAAAAAAAGTTCTGATACCTATATGCTAATATTTTATACTACTAAATGTCTGGCATGACACACAAAGAGGTGATGACGTAATACACAAACACAAACATACATAATGAAATTTTATAATATTATGAAATTCATACACACAGACACACACACACACACACACACATACATACATACTCACATACACACACACATACATATAAATTCCCATAATTCATATGATAATCGTGTAGTAGTCGGCAAATCTAATTTATCTGATGGTATTACGATACATATATGATGAAATTCATATACACAGCAACACCCAGATCAAAATCGCTAGGATCAGTTTGTAATACAAAGGTATGAGTAAAATCGGGGCGCGTAAAAGTAGATGCTTCTATAAGTTTTGGTGTATGTCTCCAAAAGCTTTTTCCTATAATTGTTACATTAAAGTAAAATCTACTGAAATAAAAATATCATTACCCCTATTCAAAAAATCTGCTATCAACCTGATTTGATTCAAATTATTTAACATCTAAAATTCACTTGTACATATAAAACATATACCAACACAATATTTTCTATCTCCATAAGAATAGCAACGTCAATAGCGTAGAAAACATATACACATTCATTTGTAAATATGTATGAAAAACTCTCGCAGGCCAAACAATACACACAAGCAATGATATTCTTTAGCATACCAACGATAACAATCACTACATACATACAAATACATAGATCGCTTGTAACTACCCTGCAGTCAGACTGGGAGCAAGTGTCTTTGTGTCAACACTAAAATTCTGGTTAAAACTTTGGTATAAAAAGTTTTCTTCTATCCGTCACTATAAAAGAAGGAGAGAGATGGAATTGTCAATACACATACATTTGTATGTTCGTAAATTATAGAAATGTATCAGTAAATAACTGTCTGGTTAGTATGTCTCATGACCCCCTAAGAACTACGTAGTCACTACCTAGTGAATTGTATTTTTATTAGTAGGGTTTCAAAGTATTGTATGGGGTATAATTATATAGTAGTACTGGTGACAAGCTAGTCAAAAGCTAGTCAGCACATTTTCACCATCAACATTTCCTACTGGGTATAATAATTGTCTGCCACTACAACAAAAGTATCGGATACCGGCAGACATACAAGTAAATACAAAAGACATACTCATACACACCCACACACACACACACACACTCACACACACCCACATATATATATACATGCATACATCCATACACTGTAAGCACAACGCTTCTCTACAATAACAACAAAAGCTGTACACACAAGTAAATACAAAAACACACACTCATAAACACATTCACACACACTCACACACACACACATATACATACATACATACACATAAACAAAGAAGCAAAGTCATACACATACACACACACAACCAAAAAAAAAATCTCAGCATGAATTCCCAAAACATGTCGTCCGACCCCATTACCACTCTACTGGTGGCTACTTAAGGGTTAACCCTAATTAGTACACTGGGGTCTTTTATTTATTGCAAATCTACGAATCTACGGAAAAGCGTTTTTAACAGAGAATAAAAACGTAACAATACATTTTAGTACAAAAATAACTAAAGCTTAAATAAAATAAACGTGAAACAAGAATGGAACGAAATTGCTATGATTGAAATAGTATTGGACCTCCATTCCGCAATGATGAGGGTTGGATGAAAGTTTGTGGAAATTCATCTCGGACAAAGCTCACTATACATGGCTTCAATACATTTGTGAAATGCATAACTCACCACGGACTGACAAATATTTACAAAAATCTCATATGCAGCACTTTTTTGGTAACTGTCTTTGGCAAGTATTCTCATTGTTGCTGATAGTTTGAACAATTTTGATAGACCAGAGTAAGTTCTTCTTTGGGGGTTGTTTAATTTGGATGATATTTCTTTTAATACATAATTAAAACCATTCTTATATAATCTAATATAAGTAATGAATCTGGGAAAAAGTATTTGTGTATGTACTAAATTAAAAAAACAAATGTAAACTTACCCTGCAGGAAGGGGAACTGACACAAGACTAGTCACGTGACCGGTCCCCAAGTGATAGGGACCAGTCCGAGTTCTAACACTTCCTATGAAGCGGACCAGTCACTTTTACATGGAGATGGCCTAGGATGGGGTTAATTGATACTTTGTATGCACCTTGTGACTTGTCACTGAACTATCCCATATTGACCTATTCGATGTATAATAATATAAATATAAATTATTTATAAATGTAATTTCCACATTTAACTGTAACAATTAACGCTTATAAATTTTTTTATTGTTAGAAATGCAATGACATTTTATTTTTAATCTGAAAATTTTTTGAGATTCGAACCGACAACCTCATGCATGACAGGCTGGCACACTACCCACACGGCCACAGGGCAACTCATATTTCAAAAGTATAAATACTATTTAAGCTTAGGTTAATATCTAAGTATATTTACAGGAATGGTTCCAGAGTCACATTGAAGGGAGCAATTAACATTATATTTACACTATTTGATAGGTCCTGTATTCGACCACATCGAACATGTTAAGCGCAGTTTACTACAATACTAGACCGAGTCCGAATTAAATTGGCTCAAGATCAAGACGATACATCTCGAAAATGGTCAATATGTCACCATTTAAACGATATGACTCTTTTCACCATACACTACTACGTACTTTTGATAACACCCACATTTTCTCCAGTTATAGGATGAGTACGTTTGGATCAATTGTCACCAAATTTTCTTCAGGGTACTTTCTGTTTGATAGGAAAAATATTTATGTATGTATGTATGTATATTGATTTTTTAAAAGATTAAATTCTTTTGTATCACACATTTCTTCGTCTTCAGAAGACGAATAAAAGCACACACTTAATATTATTAATTATAAAAACGAACTATTTTCAAAAATTAACAAATAATTAATTTATTTATTTTTTTTGAACCTTCTACGACAGGGGATCTTTTTGACAATTTTCATAACAGGATGTTTCATAATCAAATAAAATAGAGTCATCTATTACAATATGACTCTTTTACAAAATAGTTTTAGGCGAAAATTTTACACGATACCACTGTAATAAAAAATCGACTACAAATACGCAAGTCGTCGAAATACGCCTAAAAAAAATTTAAAAAATCGCCAAAATGAAAAAATTCGCCAAAAAGAGAAAAAAGCGAAAAATAAACAAAAAAAACTATTTCACCTGAAAAAACGTCAAAAACTTAAAAAACGTTGTATTATAAAATGCTCAAAGCCCAACGTACGGAACCCTTCGTGCGCGAGTCAAAGTTGCACTTTACTAAATTTTGTTATTTATTTGCCATTGCTTAATATGTAGTATAGATTAAAAATGGTAAAATAATTTCAAATGAAAACAGGTTTTTAATATATGGATGTATATATATTTATTTATACAAATAGCAAAAAAAATATAATATTTATTTATTTATTTCATCACAGTATTATAAAGCCATCAAGGCCAAAAATTTATGAAATTTATTTTCATATGTACTACATATCTTGATTTAATATATTTTCGACATACAAGCACAGGAGTGGATACATAATCACCCTTAAGAGAAAAATTATGCAAGTAATTTTTCTTACCATTCTCATAGTAAAGTTACAATATTTAAAAAAATGTTTTTAATGTATATGATTTTCTTAAAATAATAATGTTTTTAGTGTATAAAAAAATAAAAAATATAAATAAATTTATTCTTATGAATAGAATAGGCTACTGTTCGTAACGCTTTTTAAGCCAAATTACATGTGATTATTATTAATGAACAAATAACATCAAAGTTAGATGTAAATATTCTGACAACAACACATAGTTGAACGGCCTTCATGCCACACTTTATCAAATGCCTGAGAAACGTCGATAAACAGCGCAGAACAATACTTCTTTTCTTCAAATGTTCTTCTTATAAATTGGACCAATCTATGAGTTTGTTCAATGGTGCTATGCTGACTTCTAAAACCAAATTGATGGTCCGGTATGCACCCACTATTAACTAGAATTGGGGACAATTTTGTCATGAGCAGTTTTTCGAAAAGCTTTGACATTGTTGATAGGAGACTTATTGGCCTGTATGACTCAGCCTTGGTAAGGTCTTTGCCCGGCTTTGGAATAATTTTAACTTTGGCAAGCTTCCAGCTATTTGGATAATACTGCAGTCGTAAAATGGCGTTAAAAATAAATAACAGTATTCTAATTGCAATACGAGGCAACTTTATTAGCATCTGGTTACTAATTCCATCAAAACCCGGAGCTTTCTTTGGGTTGAGTTCAGAAATTAGTTTTTGGACATCACGCGTCTTAAACTTTATTTGTTGAGGGGGTAGAGCGACTACATTTGGCAAATCAATTACACCAGTACATGTGTTTGGGGTAAATACGTATTTTAAATGGGCAGCAAATATGTTACCTTTTTCAGTATCGCTTCTTGCCCAACCTCCGGTAGATGTGCGCAGAGGTGGTTTAAACTCAACGGGTGTTTTAAGCTTTCTAGCAGCGCGCCATAAAGAGTAATCAGATGCTGGTGTGACATCAAGATTTTCCAGATAGTTTTTAAGAGATGCAGTTTTTTCATGTGCAAGCAGCTCTTGGAGTCGTTTAGTGCACTCTTTAAATCTAATTTTATTCTGGGGTGATCTGTGCTGTTGCCATTCCCTTCTAGCTCTTCTTTTTTCACATACGAGACGTTCAATATCTGTAGAATATAGTCTATTAAACCCAGTCTGCGGATAGGAGGTAGTGGCATGTTTAGCAGCCTGCTTAATATTTTCGTTAAGATTGGCAATGTTAGATTCAACATCATCAGGTGTTCTTAGTGTAATGTTTTCCGTGCAATGACTACTAAGATATTTTTTGAATCGCAGCCAATTTACACGATTTATCAAATTGGCATATGGGTGAGGTAAATCACTTCTTAATGGGCTACAAATTGTAACGATCGTGGGAGAGTGATCGGACGAGAGATCTAGAGAAGCTTCAATTTGAATTAAATCCCTAGAGATATTTTTCATAACGCCAAAGTCTATTACATCCGGAATTTTATGTATGTCAGTAGGCCAATAAGTGGGCTCCCCACTTGAAATGACATCCAAGCCCATTTTGGAAATTGTATTGAACAACGCTCGACCTCTGGGTGTAATAAGACGCGAACCCCAGAACGTGTGTTTAGCATTATAGTCGCCAGCTGCTACGAAACAAGGACCCAGAGATTTGTAAAAATCCTCGTATTGATGCTCAGTAATTGCGAATCTAGGAGGAGAGTAAATTGATGATATGACAAAATTATTGGAAAAATTTTCAATACAAATATTCGTTGCTTGTAAATGTTCTTCACAAATGTTATCAATAATATAATGCTTGAGTCTTGACTTTATTAAAATTGCTGATCCACCGCATGCTCTTCCTCTCGGGTCCTTTGAATCATATAAGGTGTAGCCATAAATTTTAAAAAGGCTTCTCGAAGTCAAATGAGTCTCAGAGACCAACATTATATCAATATTTTTTTCCGTGAGGAAGTGCTCAAGTTCATTTTTATGTTGGCGAATGCCGTTTGCGTTCCAGAAACATATTGTTAACGTGTTCATGGCTTATTAAGTATTGCTTGAAGCAGAGTATTCTGCATTCGCAACATTTCTTGCATCATGCTAGTCATATTTGTTGTAAAATTGTTTATAGTTTGCACAAGATTTTCAATAGTGGCTTCAAGGCGATTATAATTAAAGTTTGAGTGTGTATTTGTAGAATTATTTTGCGGTGAAACATTTTGTGTCGGAATAGAACTAGCCTTAGCAGCATCTGCATACGATACACGGGAAGTAACTGGTTGGCTCATTTGCTGAAAAGTGGCAGAGTAAACGTTTGCTGATTGAGCTGGAGCTAATTTAGGTTTTTGCACCATAGTCTTCTTTACCAAAGAGTACACACGAAAACCTCTGTAGTTAGCGGTGTGATTACCTCCACAATTACTGCATTTTTTATCACTTTGATCTTTTGGTTTGTTGCAGCTAGCGGTGCCGTGTAATTCGCCGCACACAACACAAACAGAGGGTAAATTGCAGTATGTTTTTGTATGGCCATATTCTTGGCAATTATGGCACTGTACAGGACCTGAACGCTTATGGGGCTCTTCAACTGTGATTTTTCGGTACAAGAGGTATTTTAAATTATAAATTGGATGCGTCTCATTTTTTTACAATTTTATATCATTAGGCTCAAGTTCAACACGAAATAGGGGTTGGGGAATCTTTTCTCTATTTATTATATTGGACACATTTTTTACCTTGAACCCCTGGAGGACGAGTGCATCTTTTATTTCTTCGGGGGCAACATAAGAATCTATGCCCTTCAATACGATCTGCATGCCTTTAGCGCTCTTAAGCTGGTATGTGTAGAAGCTTGTTTTACTTTTTTCAAATTCAGCAACCATTTTGCGGAAATCAGTTTCGTCATAGATTTGAATTTTCGTTTCATCGATATTGCCATGTTTTATTGGAACAATGTGAAATTTATTCTCACCAATTACCGAAATTAATTTCTTAATAAGAAAGTTTGAATTTTTTTGTCTCAAATATATTGGTGGCGGCTTGGAGGTTTTTTTCGCGGATATATCAGGTGTGTCGTTGTCATCTTGCAATATTTGAAAACGATTAGTAGATGATGCGCTGTTATCCCTAGATACCTTTGAAGCAGATGTAATTTTAGTAGAATTAGGGCTTCGCCCGCGCTTTCCCACAATAATATATCGGTCCATTCCAATTTGGACCTTGGGTTTTGGGCTTTTTTTATTTTCAGTGACTAATTGGGTAAGTGATGAATCGGATGATATCGCTGATTTAAATGACGAAGTAGTAGGCAACTGTAATGTTAACGAATCAGTTGACATTGGACAAAGCGAAGTTGATCGCTGACGAAAAATTGGCTTAGCCGTTAAAAAAAGTCTGTCATCAAGTTTTTTATTTATTTTCTTTAAATTAAGATCATCAGAACTCACAGTAAGTCTATCATCAAATTTGTTATTTTTATTGTTATCATTAAGATCATCAGAGCTCACAGTAAGATAGGCATTTCTGCCGTTATCACTCACTTCGCAATTATTTGTTTTCGAGGTACTCATATAGAGTATTCCTCAAGGGCCTTTTGTAAGTGTATTCCTCAAGGGCACTTTAAGTTATTTTGTTTTTTTTTTGTTTTAGTTATTACTGTCTATGTAAAAAAAATATTAGCAAAGCAAAAATAGCTTGTTTATCAAAGTTAATGTACAACAAATATTATGTACTACAAATATTTTTTTTTTGTATGGTTTTTTTTGATTTAGTATGTAAAAAGAAATTCCGCTAATACTTCTGTTCACTATGAAGGTACAACGAGAACTCATAAGAATATAGAAACAAATACAGTTCGAAAAATAATAATTGAATTAACTAAAATAAATAAATTTATTTTGGTATATAATGTTTTCTTAAAGTGTAATCAAATTTTAAAATGTTATAAAATATGTTTGATTATTTTTGAGTCTAAGTTATTTTTTTTTTTTGTTAATACATGATTTTTATTTATTGTATCTTCATATATGAACTAACAATAAGTATTCAAATCTTAAATATAAAAATATAATTAGGCCCGACCAGTGTCGGACATAAGCTTAGTAATAGTTATATATAATACATAAGTAGTGATAATCAAAAGGAAAACAATATAAAAAAATAAAAGTATTTTCAGGAAGTCCCATCTGGAGTGCTGTGAATGAGAGTCCTTGTATCCCTCTTTTTTAGGCGGATGTGTCCAGTAAAGTTCAAAATATTACGGGCAAGTGGATTAGGATGTGACTCGAGTTTTGTTAAATATTTGCCAGCGTTTTTTGCAATTTCTTCAGTCACTAGTGGCATATTTAAGTCACGATGTATATTTGAATTTTTTTATATACCATGGAGCCGATGTTACTAACCGTAAAATTTTGTTTTGCCTTCGTTGAATTTTCTCGACATTAGAAGCTGAAGCAGTACAATCTAGGGTGAGGGTTAAATTTCTGCCAACCAGCCAATGTATCGGAATTAGTTTAAGTTTCATTTGCGTTAGCTTAGAGTCAATGTGGTATTTCCATGTGAGCCTTCGATCAAGATGTATACCAAGGTATTTCACATGTAAGTTTTGAGGAACAATTTGATTATTGATTGTAACGGGGGAACAAGTGTCTTTTCTTAAGGTAAATGTTACCTGAGCACACTTCTGTTCGTTTACCTTTATTCTCCACATGTTTAACCATAGTTCTAGCTGAGTAATATGTTGCTGAAGATATCGGGAAGCCTCGTGTGGGTTTTCGTGCATACTAAGGCAGGCTGTATCATCGGCAAACGTAGATGTATGAATATTGCTGCTCAAAGGCATATCACAAGTATAAATCAAATATAAAACTGGCCCCAGTATACTCCCCTGTGGCACACCGGATGAGATTATTTCAGGCGTACTCATAAAGTCTCCTTCCACAACAGTGAACTTCCGGGCAATAATGTAACTTTCCAGCAGATTTAGAATGTTTATTGGTAGGTAAGTCTTTAATTTTAAAATTAGGCCTTCATGCCACACTTTATCAAATGCCTGAGAAACGTCAATGAACAGCGCAGAGCAATACTTTTTTTCTTCAAAAGTTTTTCTTATAAATTGAACCAATCAATTTTATCATTAGTAACTTTTCAAAGAGCTTTGAAAAGTAAACTATTGGCCTATGACACAGCTTTGGTAAGATCTTTGCCCGGTTTTGGAATCATTTTAACCTTGGCAAGCTTCCAGCTGTTTGGATAATATTCCAGTCGTAAAATAGCGTTAAAAATTAATAACAGGATTCTAATAGCTATACGAGGCAACTTCATCAACATCTGGTTACTAATTCCATCAATACCCGGAGCTTTTTTCGGGTTGAGTTCTGCAATTCTTTTTTGTACATCACGCGTCTTAAATTTTATTGGTCGAGGGGGTAGCGCAACTACATTTGGCAAATCAACAGCACCTGAACACGTGTTTTGGGTGAATACGTGTTCTAACTACCACTACGACTAACATTGCGAAGTAAACATTTGAAGTCAACTTGACCGCAATATACATAACATTCAATGGCATTGAAATTATTTTTGTGCACTGGACATTTGACACGCATGCAATCGGGTAAATACCGCTGCATGAAGTGTTAGATAAATGCATTTGACAGACTGCAACGTAAATATGTATTTTGTACAAATGATATTTGACACTTACCAGTCTGATCGAAGGCCGTAGCAAAATGCACTTGAATGAATCATAATTAATAACCGCATGTGTTTATATAATAAATATAAACAATACAAAAAACCATGTTTTCCAAATTTCTTATGAGACACACGCCGCACGCCTACCGTGGGAAACTAAAAGGAACAATTTGCTTATTAAGCATATACCTTTTCTTTTCCCTCTTAAGTTAAGATAGGTTAATCTTTATTCTCATAACTAGTATATAAGACAATGTATTTTTATTTTAAAAATTAATCATTAAACAACATTCCTGGAGCTCCTAGCTGAGCTCAGGAAATAATCTTTATATTTTATTAAATAAAAAAGATTTCATTTATAAAATCAATTTAAAAAGTATTTTTATCCAACAACTTATTACATGGCGGTCCTGCCAGCTTAAACAGTTTAAACAGTTTAAAAAGTTTAACAAATTTAAAAATTCATCAACAATTTTTTTGGAGTGCCGTAAGAGAGCACCAAAATTGAGCCCCGACGGACAGCCAAGTTTCCGTCGGAAGAGTGTCTAGCCAAAAAGTCACTGGAAATATTGTAATCGGTTCCATCCACCGCAGCAACTGATACAACAAGTAAAAGACTCACCAATTATATGAAAAAATGACAGCCAATGGTTTACAAAATCAACCAGGACTTAAGGCTCATCAACAGTCAACCACCACCATCCTGGAAAGCCTCCACTGAGATGTGGAACAAAATTGATCAACTAGAGGAAGCTTTGGAGAAATTGAAAAAAAAGTGTAAGAAGCACCAACAAAAATTTTTTTATCTTATGTAAAAAAAATATATATATATAATAAAACGCATTGCGTCTAATCCGCAATCGTAAGGCCTGTAAGCGTTAACCGCTCGAGGAATTTTTTTTTTTTGAGATTTTAATATAAAAATATATATACATATATAAATAAAATTTATTAAACTTAATATAATATCTTATATGGTCCTTTATAATGGAAAGGGAAAATAAGTCTAAAATAAAAGCAATTTATGAAGAAAAAGAACTACCAATACAACAAAGAATAGAAATTTAAGACTTAGTTGTTCTTGGATGTTCAGAAAAACATATGCTAGCAAATTTAAAAAATGTTTTTAATCTATGTCGCAAACACATATTAAACTTCATCCAGAAAAATGCTCAGTTTTCAGGAAAGAAGTAACTTACCTTGGTCACAAATGCACAGACAAGGGAATACTACCAGATGATAATAAATATTCAATAATTGAAAATTATCCTACACCAACAGACGCAGACAGTGCCAAAAGATTCGTAGCGTTTTGTAACTATTACCGTAGATTTATTAAAAATTTTTCTGAATACTCTCGACATCTAACAAAATTATCAAAGAAAAATACACCATTTGAATGGACGAAAGAGTGCGACTCTGCATTTAAATACCTCAAAAGGGCACTAATGAGCCCTACTTTACTGCAATACCCAGATTTCACTAAAGAATTTTGCATTACAACAGATGCAAGCAAATACGCTTGTGGGGCAGTTTTAACCCAAGAATATGAGGGTAGACACCTTCCAATAGCTTATGCATCAAAAACATTTACTAAGGGTGAGAGCAACAAATCAACAATAGAACAAGAGCTAACGGCCATACATTGGGCCATATCACATTTCAGACCATACGTATATGGGAAACATTTTCTTGTCCGCACAGATCACAGACCACTTTTTTATTTGTTTTCAATGAAAAATCCAACCTCGAAACTAACAAGAATGAGACTCGATTTAGAAGAATATGATTTTACGGTTGAATACCTTAGGGGAAAAGATAACTATGTTGCTGATATTCTGTCACGCATTACAATAAATGAATTTAAAGACATGAATAATAAAATTTGTTCTATATTAAGAATCACGACAAGATCGATGACAAATAAAGAAAACAATAAACAGCATGAAATTAATAATGATAATTATTATAATAAGCCCAGTATATATGAACCTTTAACAAACACTGACGTCAGAAAATATTACAAACTAAAGATTTCCCCCGGAAGATGTTACATCAAACGAGGAAAATCCATAGTAACATATATACCAATTAATGATTTGTTTACTAATGGGAACTTTGACTTAGGACAATTTTTCCCTAGGCTCGAATATGTGGCCGGTAAACATAATATATATAAAATACAAGTGGCACCTAGTGAGAAAATTTTCGAATTTATCTCTTTTAATGAATTTAAAAATATGGGCAATAAAATATTAAAGAATATTAAAGTAGCGCTACTAAATGAGGTGACCCAAATTAATAGTAAGAATGCCAAGGCAATTCTCGAAATCATGCTGAAATATCACGATGATCCAATAGAAGGAGGACATTGCGGTATCTTTAGAACAATACAAAAAATTAAAAGATATTACTACTGGAAAAATATGTCAAAAGACATATCTAATTATGTAAAATCATGTCATAAATGTCAAACATCGAAAACAACCAAACATTTGAAAAGTCCAATGACCATTACAGAAACACCAACAAAACCATTCGACACGGTGTATGTAGATACAATAGGTCCATTTCCAAAATCAATTTACGGAAATGAATATGCAATCACAATAATATGTGATTTAACTAAATATTTAATAACCATACAAATACCTGACAAAGGCGCAAAAACAATTGCCAAAGCAATGTTTGAAAATTTTATACTTACCTATGGTCCAATGAAGACGTTCCATCTCGGACATGGGTACTGAATATAAAAATTCTATATTAACAGAGTTATGCAATCTCCTTAAAATTTAAAAACTAACTTCCACTGCACACCATCACCAAACCTTAGGTACAATTGAAAGAAGTCATAGAACTTTTAACGAATATGTACGTTCCTACATATCAGTAGACAAAAACGATTGGGACGAATGGCTAAGATATTCCACGTATTGTTTCAATACAACGCCATCAACTGTACATAATTATTGTCCTTATGAATTGGTGTTTGCAAAACTACCCAATACCTTCAAGCAATTTACGGAAGTAGATAGAATAACTCCATTATATAATATAGATAATTACGCTAAGGAAGCAAAGTTTAGGTTAGAAGTAGCTTATAAGAGGGCCCAACAATTACTAGATAAGAATAAAATTAGACAAAAAGAAGATTATGATAGAAACATTAAAGGTCGTAATTTAACTATAGAAGATTTAGTTTTACTTAAAAATGAATCAGGTCACAAAATAGATCCAAACTATAAAGGACCATACGAAATTCAAAACATAGATATAAGAAATAATGTAACTATATTTGATAAGAAAACAAATAAAACACAAATAGTTCATAAGAATAGACTTAAGTTATATAATAATAAATAATTAAAACAGTATGCGCGCTACTAATAAAACCTAATATTTTACAATAAAATTTTAATTTTTAATTATACTTCAAAAATACTTACTATCTGTAAAAGAATGTCCATAAAACTAACGTTATATGAACATTCTTATAAAAGGTGGAGGTGTAGCGTGTTCTAACTACCACTACGACTAACATTGCGTAGTAAACATTTGAAGTCAACTTGACCGCAATATACATAACATTCAATGGCATTGAAATTATTTTTGTGCACTGGACATTTGACACGCATGCAATCGGTAAATACCGCTGCATTAAGTGTTAGATAAATGCATTTGACAGACTGCAAAATAAATATGTATTTTGTACAAATGATATTTGATACTCGCCAGTCTGATCAAAGGCTGCAGCATAATGCACTTGAATGAATCATAATTAATAACCGCATGTGTTTATATAATAAATATAAACAATACAAAAAACCATGTTTTCCAAATTTCTTATGAGACACACGCCGCACGCCTACCGTGGGAAACTAAAAGGAACAATTTGCTTATTAAGCATATACATTTTCTTTTCCCTCTTAAGTTAAGATAGGTTAATCTTTATTCTCATAACTAGTATATAAGACAATGTATTTTTATTTTAAAAATTAATCATTAAACAACATTCCTGGAGCTCCTAGCTGAGCTCAGGAAATAATCTTTATATTTTATTAAATAAAAAAGATTTCATTTATAAAATCAATTTAAAAAGTATTTTTATCCAACAACTTATTACACTCACCAAATATTTTACCTTTTTCAGTATCGCTTCTTGCCCAACCTCCTGTAGATGTGCGCAGAGGTAGTTTAAACTCAACTGGTGTTTTAAGCTTTCTAGCAGCGCGCCACAAAGTGTAATTAGATGCTGGTGTGACATCAAGACCTTCCAAATAATTTTTAAGAGATGCAGTTTTTTCAAATGCAAGCAACTCTTGGAGTCGTTTAGTACACTCTTTAAATCTGATTTTAAGTTGAGGTGATCTGTGCTACTGCCATTCTCTTCTAGCTCTTCTCTTTTCACTTACGAGACGTTCAATATCCGTAGAATAAATTCTATTTAACCTAATCTGCGGATGGACGGTAGTGGCATGTTCCGCAGCCTGTTTAATATTTTCATTAAGGTTGGCAATGTTAGATTCAATATCATCATGTGTTTTTAGCGTAATATTTTCTGTGCAATAACTACTAAGATATTTTTTAAATCGCAGCCAATTAACACGATTTATCAAATTCGCATATGGGTGAGGTAAATCACTTCTTAATGGGCTACAAATTGTAACGGTCGTGGGAGAGTGATCGGACGAGAGATCTAGAGAAGCTTCAATTTGAATTAAATCCCTAGAGATATTTTTCATAATGCCAAAATCTATTACATCCGGAATTTTATGTATATCAGTAGGCCAATAAGTGGGCTCCCCACTCGAAATGACATCCAAGCCCACTTTGGAAATTGAATTGAACAACACTCGACCTCTGGGTGTAATAAGACGCGAACCCCAGAAGGCATGTTTAGCATTATAGTCGCCGGCTGCTACGAAACAAGGGCCAAGAGATTTGTAAAAATCCTCATATTGATCCTCAGTAATTGCGAATCTAGGAGGGGAGTAAATTGAAGATATGACAAAACTAGTGCAAAAATTTTCGACAAAAATATTCGTTGCTTGTAAACGTTTTTCACAAATGTTGTCAATAATATAATGCTTGAGTCTTGACTTTATTAAAATTGCTGATCCACCGCATGCTCTTCCTCTCGGGTCCTTTGAATCATATAAGGTGTAGCCATAAATTTTAAAAAGACTTCTCGAAGTCAAATGAGTCTCAGACCCCAACATTATATCAATATTTTTTTCCGTAAGGAAGTGCTCAAGTTCATTTTTATGTTGGCGAATGCCGTTTGCGTTCCAGAAATATATTTTTAACGTGTTCATGGTTTGTTAACTAAAGCTTGAAGCAGAGTATTCTGCATTCGCAGCATTTCTTGCATCATGCTAGTCATATATGTTGTAAAATTATTTATTATTTGCACCAGATTATCAATATCGCTTCAAGGCGATTGAAATTAAAATTCGAATGTGTATTTGTTGAATTATTTGGTGGTGAAACATTTTGTGTATGAATAGAATTTGTCTTAGCAGCATCGGCATACGATACACGGGAACTAATTGGTTGGCTCCCTTGCGCAATAGTGGCTGATAGAGCATTTGCTGATTGGGCTGGGGCCAATTTAGGTGTTTGCCTCATAGTCTGTTTGACGGAAGAGTACACTTGACAACCTCTGTAGTTAGCGGTGTGGTTACCTCCACAATTACTACATTTTTTGTCACTTTGATCTTTTGGTTTATTGCAACTAGCAGTGCCGTTTAATTCGCTGCTCACAACACAAACAGTAGGTAATTTGCAGTAAGTTTTAGTATGTCCATATTCTTGACAATTATGGCACTGTACGGGTCCTGAACGCTTGTGTTGTTCTTCAACGGTTATTTTTCGATATAAGAGATATGTTAAATTATATATTGGATGGGTCTCATTTTTTTTCAATTTTATATCATTTGGCTCAAGTTCAACGCGAAATAGAGGTTGAGGGATCTTTTCCCTATTTATTATGTTAGATAAATTTTTTACTTTAAAACCCTGGAGGACGAGAGCATCTTTTACTTCTTCAGGAGCAACATAGGAATCTATTCACTTCAACACAATCTGCAGACCTTTAGCACTCTTGAGCTGGTATGTGTAGAAATTTGTTTTACTTTTTTCAAATTCAGAAACCATTTTTCGAAAATCTTTTTCTTCATAAATTTGAATTTTCGTTTCATCAATATTACCACGTTTTATTGGAACAATGTGAAATTTATTCTCACCAATGACCGAAATTAATTTTTTAATAAGAGCGTTTGAGTTTTTTTCTCTTAAATAGATTGGTGGCGGCTTGGAGGTTTTGTTCGCAGATTCAGCGGAGTTGTCATTGTCATCTTGCAATATTTTAAAACGGTTTTGCCGATTAGTAGAGGATGCTTTGTTATCCCTAGACATTTTTGGACCAGATGCAATTTTAGTAGAATTTGGGCTTCGCCCGCGCTTTAAAATTGTAATGTATCTGTCCATTCCGACTTGGACCTTGGGTTTTGGGCTGCTCTTATCTTCAGTGACAACTTAAGTGATGACCACGAGCCCGAAGTAGAAGTACTAGGCAATAATGTCAACGATTCACTAGTTGGCATTGGACAAAGCGAAGTTGATCGCTGACGAAACTGTGGGCTTGCCGTTAGAAAAAGTCCTATCAGATTTTTGATTTTTATTAAGAGCTTCAGAACTCACAGGAAGTCTATTATCAAATTTAAATTGTTACCTGAGGTGTTATATTTGTGTACACATTTTTAGACTGAATTAATGGCAAAGGAATACATATTATATACCGTTGAATAGACAATTATATCTATTATTGTAATAACACAGACAAAAATTAAGAAACATTTGCAGTAAAGAAAATTAGATCAGTAATTTAGACAAAAATAAAAAATGTAGAAAATTAAAATTTTTAATCAAAATTGGATTTTTTTAATGCATGATTTTTATTTATTGTATCTTCATATATGAACTAACAATAAGTGTTAATGCACGAGCATTATTTATTTTAAGTTCAATAAACCTTAACACACATGGCCAATACATTTATTTACTTTTACTTTATTCTTGCCTACAATTGTAATTTAATATGGCACACTTTTCCTAAATTAATACATAATAATGCACAAGAATCATTTATTATTTCATTTAAGTTCAATAAACTGTTGCACACTTGGCCTAAATTAATACATTTTTTATTACAATTTATTTTTATTTTTACTTTTCCTACAATGTAATTTAATACCGCACATTTTAATACAAGTCATTATTGCAATTTAATTTGTTTTTTTTTATTGCTGCAAAATTTATGTAAACTAATCATATTTCTTTGATAAAACTAGTATATAAGACTAAGAAAATTCTGAATAAAATAATTCTTAATTTGAAACTAAAAGAAACGGTCTTTTCAATTAAGATAAGCAACTCGGTTCAAGTGCTGTTGTTGCGCCAACTAAATTAATTTACCTCCAAGTTAAAGTGCTTGAGAGGTCATACAATAAACCAAAACTCTTCAGGTTTATGCGCCTGTAAGAACATTATTATTCTAAAAACATTGAAGTAGTCTTCCCATTTCTTTGAGCTACAAGTGCTTGGAAGAAAGCCCAAGGCGAAGATTCTCAACATTTTGGTGACCCCGACGTGATCCTGTTACAAGAGGAGGACGTCTAAATTCATTACTCAACATATCACCAGTTCAGCAATACATTATTCGAGTGGAAATACTAGCAGCAGTGATAGCCAGCTAAATATAATCCACAATGGTATCATTCGAAGAATTGATTCAAAGGCAAAAGGTTCTTGGGGATTACATCGAAACGATCATCAGAAATTACAAGAAGGATTCCCAAACCAGAAAGGAGTCGGTGAGCTACTTTCAAGAGAGACTACGCAGACTAGACGAAGAATGGATGACATTCGAGACAAATGACAACCAGATTTGGCTACTTGACGACAAACCTCAAGAACACCGCTATTTCACGGAAGATTATTATTCTGCAATACAGAAAGTTGTTGAACAATATAAAACCATATTTGAAAAATCTATGATGAAGGTAAAGTCAACTTCAGACAAAACTCCACCACAAGAAGGCTGTGAGGTGTTAGTAGCTGAGACGAATGAGTTTATAAAGCTCAAACGTCGACAAGCGGTAATGATGTCTTCTTTAGAACGGTTGCTTAATGACGAATATACTCATCAGAACCGAAACATCGCATTAAACATATGGCAAGGTAGTGAAGCCATACATTTCCAAATATTTGAGCTCTATGACAACTCAGAGCAACTAGGCTACGACTCCGTGCGCTTTATACAAATCGAGACTAAATTGCGAAAGGTAATCAATACTGCAAGCACGATTGAACAATCTCAGCAGAACATCAGTGATCCAGATTCCTTGCCTATGCCAAAGGTCGCACTACCAAAATTCGATGGAAATCACCTCAAGTGGCAAGAATTCTATGATATATTCTTATCTCTGGTGATAAAGCGATCAATGCCTAAAATTCAAAAGATGTGGTATTTAAAAACACAGTTAGTAGGAGAAGCAGCAAATTTGATAAAACACTTCGCTGCCACTGAAGAAAATTTTGACGCTGCATGGACCATGGTGGTGGAGCGGTATAACAACAAAAGATTACTGGTCAACAAGCTTGTGCAAGAGTTAGTAGATACCCCAATTAAAGGCCATACTGACAACTACAAGTCGCTCCATGACAGAACTAAGGAGTGCCTTTTAGCTCTTCAAAATTTTCAGCTGGATACGAAATCATGGGATCCAATATTATGCTACCTACTACTAAAGAAATTGGACCAAGCAACGCGTCTCCGATACGAGCAAGCACTGAAGAATCCTCGGGAGGTTCCGACAATCACAGAGTTACTGGAGTTCTTGGAAAGAAATTTCCAATCAATGGAAGTGTTTTCTGAAAAAATGCCGCATTCAAAATCAAGGGTCTGTACGTCCATCACCACAAAGCAAGTCAACAATTCATGTGTTATGTGCAAAAATGGAAATCATCCGTTATTCGCATGTACCAAGTTTCGTCAGTTATCGACATCAGCGAGACTACAATTCATTCAAAAGCAAAAATACTGTGTGAACTGTTTGAAGCCCGGTCACAATTCTAAAACCTGTATATCAAGGGGTTGCAAGGAATGCAGTAAAAAGCATAATACATTGCTGCACTTGCAAAGCACAAATCAAGGCAATAACCCAGCAAAATCATCAACACCAGCAACAAACATTTCAAACAACAAAGATCTGCAAGGCAATCATTTATCATCTGGAAATCAAGACGCCATATCACTTACAACGTACAACAAATCCAAAAGTCCCAGCTACGTCCTTCTGAGCACAGCCATGATAAAAATACGAGCTAATGAGAAAGAGATACAATGCAGAGCACTTCTCGATTCAGGATCCCAATTGAATTTCGTCAGCGAACGTCTAGTAAAACGTCTCGGAATTTCAACTAAACCAACATCAATCTCCATTAGTGGCATCGCTTCTAGTGACACTAGAGTAACACGCCGAGTAAACGTAGCATTACATTCAAGAATCAATAATTATACCGCACGGCTTGAAGCAGCGGTCCTTTCGCACATAATTTCACCTCAACCATCAGAAGTTATCAATATAGATCATTGGCCAATTCCAAAGAATATTATGCTAGCAGACCCACAATTTAATCGTCCTGACAAAATAGATGTTCTACTTGGGGCAGAATTTCATCACCAACTACTGTCAGGTGGGCAGATTCAACTAGGTAACGATTTGCCCATTTTGAATAACTCTTTACTTGGCTGGGTAATTTCTGGGAGAATTAGAGGACATGAATCATCAATTGCAGCATGCGGAATATGTACTGAAGACGACGTTAATTTGGAAGAAGCTATTGCTCGGCTCTGGGAACTGGAAACTATCAGCACATCTGACAGATGTCTTTCGATGGCTGAAAGACAATGTGAAAACCATTTTTCACAAACTCACTCCATTGACAAAAATGGAAGACTCGTGGTCAAAATTCCATTCTGCACCAGCTCAAACACTCTTGGCGAATCCCATGGAGTAGCTTTCAACAGATTTCTATCATTAGAAAGGCGATTATCAAAGACTCCAGAAATCAAAGCTCAATATATAAATTTCATGAAAGAATATGAAGCATTAGGGCACATGGCCCAAGTAGACATAAACTCTATGCAAACACCAAATTACTTCATTCCTCACCACTGTGTACTTAGACCTGAAAGTCTAACAACAAAATTACGAGTAGTTTTTGATGCCTCCACTAAAACTACTAACGGAGCTTCATTGAACGACATAATGTATACAGGACCCATAGTACAGAGTGAATTATTTTCTATTCTACTACGATTTCGGTGTCCACGATTTGTCTTCACAACCGACATCAAAAAAATGTACCGCCAAATAGTAATGCACCCAGATGATAGAAACTTTCAAATAATCATTTGGAGAGAAAATCCGACCAAGCCAATAAGGTATTATAAACTAAATACAGTCACATATGGAACGAGATCTGCACCTTATTTAGCGACAAAATGCTTAGAACAAATTGCTAAGACAAACATGATACGATACCCACATGGAGCTCAATTTTTACTCGAAAACTTCTATGTAGATGACGGTATTGGCGGAGGGGATGACTTGCACACTGTTCTAGCAATTCAGTCAGAACTACAACACATATTGCACCAGCATGGTTTTGAATTACAAAAATGGGCAGCAAATCATTCAAAACTACTTCAAAACGTTGCCGAGGAACAACAAGAGGTTAATTTTGACTTCGATAGTGAGAATAACCATATTGTGAAAACTTTGGGCTTAACTTTGGGATGCCACAACATGATAAATTGTGTGTGAAAGTATGCCTAAGGGAGATTAACCACATAACAAAACGCACAGTTAGCTCAGATTTAGCTAGTTTGTTTGATCCTTTGGGACTACTATCGCCGATTGTAGTTACCGCCAAAATATTCATCCAAGAACTATGGAAGAAAAAGTTAGACTAGGATGAAGCACTGCCAGAAAATCTTCATTCAACTTGGGTTACATTCAGACAAGAGTTAGAACACATAAAAGATCTAAGAATCACGCGACATATTTTCGAAGGACATGTGACATCCAACATACAAATTGATGCCTTTGCAGACGCATCAGAAAAGGCATACGGCGCAGCAGTCTACATTAGATCAACAACGAAAAATAATCAGATTATTGTGAGATTATTATGCTCAAGGTCCCGAGTCGCACCTCTAAAGCGTCAAACTTTACCTCGTCTCGAACTCTGTGCAGCACTATTAAGCGCTCAGCTCACCTCAAGAGTGAAGAATGACTTAAAATATAAGGATGTTCCTACTTATTTATGGACAGATTCAGAGATCGTCTTGGCCTGGATCAATTCACAATCATCATCACATCAAACATTTGTGGTAACAGAATAGCTGCAATACAAGAATTGTCAATAGCAGAACAGTGGCGACATGTCAGCTCAAAAGATAATCCTGCAGATATCTTGTCCCGTGGAATCTCTCCAAGAAAACTCGCATCAAACAATTTGTGGTTCTACGGACCCATATTTCTACATAGACAACAGGAGATATGGCCAAAGGAAGTCTCCAAAGCAAATATCATCGATCAGAATTCTGATATAGAGCGAAAAAGGGTAGCAGCAGCACAGCGAGTGATCCTAGAGATAGTGTGATCTACAACATTAAACATAATGGCTCATTCAGAACTCTACAACGAGTAGTTGGCTACATTGTGAGATTCATCAACAATACAAGAAGAGGCAATCAACAATCCAAGCTATTATTATCAGTTCCAGAACTGGAACAAGCTCTTACTTTGATTGTACGGGCAATGCAACACTCAGATTTTGACGAAGAACTAAAACACCTAATAAGGTACAAGCAAGTAAGCAAGAATAGCCCATATAATAACCTTGCCCCATTTTTGGACACCAACGGCATCATCTGAGTGGGAGGAAGATTAGAAGCATCAGGTCTTCCGTATGACACCAAACACCCAATGCTAATCCCTTATAATGACCCGATATCAAAATTGCTGATGCAGATGGTGCATGAGGAAAACCGTCATTGTGGTCCTCAGGCACTCTTATCACACATAAGACAAAAATACTGGCCAATCAAGGGAAAGTCAATGGCCCGATCAATTGTCCAACATTGCATAAAATGCTCTAGAGCTAAACCAAAACTTCTTACTCAAATTATGGGAAATCTGCCATCTACAAGAATCAGTCCAGCTCGACCCTTCATTAACTCTGGAGTTGACTTTTGTGGTCCATTTTGGGTCCACTATAAGAGCAGAGGAAAGAGGCCTCAGAAGGCTTACATCGCGGTATTTTGCTGTTTTGCTACAAAAGCAGTGCACCTAGAATTAGTTAGCAGTTTAACAACAGATGCATTCATAGGGGCAGTAAAAAGATTCATAAGCAGACGAGGCCATTGCAAAAACTTATACTGTGATAATGCCACCAATTTTGTTGGTGCCAAAAATCAACTGGCAGAGTTGTCAGAAGCAGTTTACGGAGAGTCAGCTACCGAAAAAATAGATAAAGAATGTACAGCTCGAGGCATCATGTTTCATTTCATACCACCAAGAGCACCTCATTTCGGAGGCTTATGGGAGGCAGCAGTAAAATCGGCCAAACATCTCCTTGTACGAAGTGTATCAACAGCATCACTAACATATGAGGAACTTGACACAGTGGTCATAGAGATTGAAGGAATTCTTAATTCCCGACCCATAACGAACGATTTGGCGGCATTTACCCCTGGTCATTGTCTTATAGGAGCACCACTCAACTCCCAAATTGACGTAGCAGCCACCGAAAACCGAAAGAATCTTCTCACCAGATGGAAGTTAGTTACACATTTAAAATCAGAATTTTGGAGGCGTTGGTCAAAAGAGTATCTGTCAGAACTCCAACACAGACACAAATGGAATAAACAACAGGATAACATTAAATCGGGAGACATGGTAATTATAAAGGAGGACAACACAACTCCTTTACAGTGGCCTCTAGGAAGAGTTGTAAAAACACATAAGGGCGATGATGGCTTCATTCGAGTAGTTGATGTCAAAACATCAAAAGGAGTTTGCAGAAGACCAATTTCTAGGCTGGCACTATTACCAATTAATAATTCTGAAGATGACGAAATCCCTCAACAAGATGACTCGACTAGCACAACCATTCATCGGAACGAAAGGCCTCAAGGTGATAAAAAACGGAAAAGAATCTCGATAAGCCAAAACATCTTCACTATTATGATGGCGATCATACTAATGCCGCTAGCATTAGGGGCACAAATACATAATAAAAGGTTCGAAAATCGTCTGGGCATACATTTTGAAGGAATTGGATCCGCCACAATTTCAACTACAGAATGGCAATTATTAGTTTACTATGACTTAAAAGAATTTTGGACTGAAGCGGCAACTTTTTCGCAAGGAACACAAACCTTAAACGATTTATGCAAGCAAATGCAGGACAAAACTACATGCACAAGCCTGGTCAAGCATTTTGAACACACAGAAGCTGAATTAAAATTAGACAGCACTCTGTTGTCTGGGCGGATAAAAAAGAGAGCAGCAATCGATCTAGTTGGAAATATCGCCCATTCACTTTTTGGTGTATTAGACTCCGAATACGCCAAAGATATGGCTGGTACAATTTCTCAATATAAAGAAAACGAAGAACATCTTCTCGATCTCTTAAAAAATCAAACCTCAATCATTCACACTACAATAAACATAATGAGATTAGATCAAGAAGCAGTAAAAAAAAAATTCGATCAAATTGATTTCCAAATTGAACAAATACGCAATATGGTAAACGACGAATGGCAGCAAGAAAAGATTTACCGTATTTTTCTTTCGTTGTGCATCCAATTAACAATTACAGCAGCGAAGCTCCAACAGACACAATTATCAATACTTGACATTTTAACAAACACTCACCATGGTATTATAAGCCCACTACTCTTGACTCCTCATCAATTACAGCAAGAAGTAAGGAAAATTAAAATGCATCTCAGCGAATCACTGGAACTGCCGGTAAGCCAAGAAAATACGTTACAACTATACAAGCTCATGAAGGTCAAAGGAGGGCTCACTGAAAATATAGTAGTTTTCAGTATAACATTACCACTAGTTCAACGTGAACGATATGAAATATTTAATATTATTCCAGTGCCAACGTGGATCAATGACACATTAGTAGCAATACAACCATGTGCACCTCTTTTACTCATCAACACTGCTTTCAACCAATACTTTAGCATTAGCGAATCTGAACTGAGCTTATGTTCACTCATCACAGAAGATATGTATCTATGCCCTAAAGGCCAAATAAGGCATCAAAATGGCTCATCAACATGTGCCTGCGAGCTGAATTTATTTCACAACAACACCCAATCAGACTGCTCAGTACAGCAAATGAAAGATAAAGAAGTCTGGATTCCCCTTCATCAACAAAACAAATGGATATATTCAGTTTCAAGTCCATCTCAGGCAACAGCACTATGCAAAACGGAAATCGCACAATTCACACTTGAATGATCTGGCTTGCTTGCATTGGAACCAGAGTGCACTTTTAAATACAAATTCACGACGTTGCGTGCACAAAACCAGATATCCAGCAAGATTGAAAATTCATATACTAGCTTCTGGGAACTCACGCAACAACGACACGAAGAACGCATTAAACCATTGTTACCACAAGAAGATGTGAATCAATATATTTCCTAAGTAAAAAATTTAACAGCTCTACAACAATCATTAGCAACAAAAGAGATATTAAGACTCCCAAACAAACTTGAAGCTCACAACTATCATCACATGACGGTTGGGTATACATCATTAGTGATTGTTTTTAGCATTGTCATATATCTACTAGTAAAACAAAAGTGCAAACAACGGTCAACTCCAATTCCAGCACCTCGCATTCAACAACTAGACTCAGACTTCACTGTTCACATATAATAACCAACACAACATTCAACAATAGCCCTACAGCAAGCAATATTTTGAGCTGCACTCAACGGGGGGAGAATGTTAATGCACGAGCATTATTTATTTTAAGTTCAATAAACCTTAACACACTTGGCCAATACATTTATTTACTTTTACTTTATTCTTGCCTACAATTGTAATTTAATATGGCACACTTTTCCTAAATTAATACATAATAATGCACAAGAATCATTTATTATTTTATTTAAGTTCAATAAACTGTTGCACACTTGGCCTAAATTAATACATTTTTTATTACAATTTATTTTTATTTTTACTTTTCCTACAATGTAATTTAATACCGCACAATTTAATACAAGTCATTATTGCAATTTAATTTGTTTTTTTTATTGCTGCAAAATTAATGTAAACTAATCATATTTCTTTGATAAAACTAGTATATAAGACTAAGAAAATTCTGAATAAAATAATTCTTAATTTGAAACTAAAAGAAACGGTCTTTTCAATTAAGATAAGCAACTCGGTTCTGTTGTTGCGCCAACTAAATTAATTTACCTCCAAGTTAAAGTGCTTGAGAGGTCATACAATAAACCAAAACTCTTCAGGTTTATGCGCCTGAAAGAACATTATTATTCTAAAAACATTGAAGTAATCTTCCCATTTCTTTGAGCTACAAGTGCTTGGAAGAAAGCCCAAGGCGAAGATTCTCAACAATAAGTATTCAAATCTTAAATCTAAAAATATAATTAGGCCCGATCAGTGTCGGACATAAGCTTAGTAATAGTTATATATAATACATAAGTAGTGATAGTCAAAAGGGAAAAAATAAAAGTATTTTCAAGAAGTCCCATCTGGAGTGCTGTGAATAAGAGCCCTTGTGTCCCTCTTTTTTAGGCGGATGTGTCCAGTAAAGTTCAAAATATTACGGGCAAGCGGATTAGGATGTGACTCGAGTTTTGTTAAATATTTGCCAGCGTATTTTGCAATTTCTTCAGTCACTAGTGGCATATTTAAATCACGATATATATTTGAATTTTTTATATACCATGGAGCCAATGTTATTAACCGTAAAATTTTGTTTTGCCTTCAATCAAAATTGGATTTCGAATATTTCATAAAGTATTGAAGGTAGGAGAATAATTTTTTTCAGTTTGCAAAGCTAAATGTATACTATTGATAAAAATTAAAATGATTCCCAATTTATAATTTTATAATACTTTTTTCTTATTGGGAAAAATTGTGTTAGAAAAATTTTAGAATTTTTAGAAAATCTCCTCTCCTGCCTACATTTATGTGTAGGATGTCAAGAGTTTCTTGCAGTTTACTTATAACAAATTTATTTATAATAAAAAGCCAAAAAACTTACAAAAACGACCGTGCAATTTTTTTGCCCCATTCGAAAATCGGATTTTTAAAAAAAATTGCTAGTTTTCGACCAATGCTGCATGTTTGGTGCAGTAACAACAATCTACAAAATTTATTTCACAGCCTTTCTCAATGTCTCCATTCTCAGGAACAATCAAAGGTTTTATCAAATAATTAATAATTTTTTAAAATATTCCAAAAAAAAATTAAGAATACCTTTTTCACAAAATATACCAATTTTTTTCATAATTTTTAAAAATCCAAATTGCAAAATTATTCCTTGCTAGAATTTTTGAGATATCAAAAAAAAATTTTTTTATATGAATTGTAATGAAGTTTTCTTTGAAAAGCAAGTAATAAAGAAGTTATGTACTAACGAATAAAAAACTCAGGGCCAAAGATTAAAAAATAAATTTTTCAAGTCAAATAACTTGGAAACTGAAAGAGATTAAATGGTACTCTAAGCATATTTTATTTTTGTTTCTTAACGTAGATTGTCCCGCTGAAAAAATTATTGAAATCGGTCGCTATTTACAAAAGTTACAAGGTCCGAAAAAATTTCGATACCCGCACTCTCCCACTTTCAGGCTCTTTGGAGCTACCCTGTCTTACAACAGGGTGCCTCAAAATATGCTTTCTAAGAATTTCAATACTTCTACTTTCCAAAACAGTTGGTTTCATCGAAATCGGTTGACTAGTTCAAAAGTTGCGGACTTTTACCACTTTTTTTTTTAATTCACGCCACTGTGCGATGATTCTGCTACACAAGAAAGGAGGGCACTCTGATGTTACATTAGGATTAGTATCTCCTAAAGTTGGTATCGTTCAGTGACCAGTGACTATGCCTTCATCACTTGAACTTTCCTACAACAACTGATAGAAAGGAACACTAATGCACATCAGAAAAATGCGTGGTGTTGTTATTTTTTTAATGACTGTTCGATAAAGGGATTGAACCCAGGACCTTCGGTTTTGTAGTCAACGTGCTAACTACTTCAGCCAACGCCACCCTCAGAACATGTGTTTGGGGTAAATACGGATTTTAAATGCTCACCAAATATTTTACCTTTTTCAGTATCGCTTCTTGCCCAACCTCCTGTAGATGTGCGCAGAGGGGGTTTAAACTCAACTGGTGTTTTAAGCTTTCTAGCAGTGCGACACAAAGAGTATTTAGATGCTGGTGTGACATCAAGACCTTCCAAATAATTTTTAAGAGATGCTTTTTTTTTGAAATGCAAGCAACTCTTGGAGTCGTTTAGTACACTCCTTAAATCTGATTTTAAGTTGGTTTGATCTGTGCTGTTGCCATTCCCTTCTAGCTCTTCTTTTTTCACACACGACACGTTCAATATCGGTAGAATAAATTTTGTTAAATCCAGTCTGCGGATGGGAGGTAGTGGCATTTTCAACAGCCTGTTTAATATTTTCATTAAGGTTGGCAATGTTAGATTCAATATCATCCAGGTGTTCTTAGCGTAATATTTTCCGTGCAATGGCCACTAGGATATTTTTGGAATCCAAGCCAATTAACACGATTTATCAACCTCGAATATGGGTGAGGTAAGTCGCTTGTTAATGGGCTACAAATTGTAACGATCGTGTGAGAGTGATCGGACGAGAGATCAAGAGAAGCTTCAATTTGAATTAAATCCCTAGAGATATTTTTCATGACGCCAAAATCTATAACATCCGGAATTTTTTGTATGTCAGTAGGCCAATAAGTGGGCTCCTTACTCAAAATGACATCCAAGCCCATTTTTGAACTTGTGTTGAACAACGGTCGACCTCTGGGTATAATAATACGCGAACGCCAGTTGCTACAAAACAAGGTCCAAGAGATTTGTAGAAATTTTCGTAGTGATTGAGAATCTGGGAGGGGAGTAAATTGATGATATCACGAAACTCGCACAAAAATTTTCAATGCCAATATTTGTTGCTTGTAGATGTTCTTCACAAATGTTGTCAAGAATGTAGTGCTTTTGTCTTGACTTAATTAAAATTGCTGATCCAACGCATGCTCTTCCTCTCGGGTCCTTTGAATCATATAAGGTGTAGCCAGTCTCAGAGACCAACACTATGTCAATATTTTTTTCCGTGAGGAAGTGCTCAAGTTCATTTTTATGTTGGCGAATGCCGTTTGCGTTCTAGAAACATCAACAATATAACTTTCCAAAAGTTTTTCTATATTTATTGGCAAAAAATAGGCCTTCGTGCCATACTTTGTCAAGTGCCTGAGGAACATCAATAAAAAGGGCAGAACAATACTCATTTTCTTCAAATGTTCTTTTTACAACTTGGTCCAATCTATGAGTTTGCTCAATAGTGCTATGCTGACTTCTAAGGCCAAATTTATGGTCTGGGATGCACCCACTATCAGCATAAATTTTGGACAATTTAGTCATGAGCAGCTTTTCGAAAAGCTTTGAAATTGTTGAAAGTAAGCTGATATGCCTTATAGGCCTATCGGAATCATTTTAAGCTTGGCTAGTTTCCAGTTATGTGGAAAATACTGCATTCGTAAAATGGCATTAAAAATAAAAAGCAAGATTCTTATTGCAATATGAGGTAAATTCATCAGCATCTTGTTACTAATACCATCAATACCTGGAGCTTTCTTCGGGTCGAGTTCAGCAATTATATTTTGTAGTTCACGCATCTTAAACCTTAAGGGACGAGGAGGTAGAGATACTACACTCGGTAAATCGGCAACACCCGTACATGAATTGGGAGTGAATACAGATTTTAAATGCTCAGAAAATAAATTACCTTTCTCACTATCGCTTCTTGCCCAGCCTCCGGTTGAAGAACGCAGTGTTGATTTAAGATCAACGGGTCTTTTAAGATTTCTAGTAGCGCGCCATAAAAAGTAATTAGATGTTGACGTTACATCAAGACCTTCTAAATACTTTTCCAGTAATGCAGGCTTTTCCGACGATAGCAGCTCTTTGAGTCGTTTAGTACATTCTTTAAGCCTGATTTTATTTAGGGGTGATTTGTGTTGTTGCCATTCTCTTCTAGCTCTCCTTTTTTCACATACTAGACGTTTAATTTTCGTGGAATAAATTCTATTAAAGCTAGTCTGCAGATAGGATGTAGTGGCATGTTCAGCAGCCTATTTAATATTTTCGTTAAGATTGGCAATATTAAATTCAATATCATCAGATGATCTTAGCTGAATGTTTTCTACGCAGTGACTACTAATATATTTTTTGAATCCTAGCCAGTTGACCCTATTAATCGTTTTCACATATGAGTTAGCTAAATCATTCCTTAGTGGGTTGAAAATTGTAACTATTGTGGGAGAGTGAGCGGAGGACAGATCTAGAGAGCCCTCGACGTGAACTAAGTCCCTATGGATATTTTTCGTGACGCCAAAATCAATAACATCTGGAATTTTTCTTACGTCAGTAGGCCAGTAAGTAGGCCCCCCACTCGAAATGACATCTAAGCCTATTTTTGAAATTGTAGTAAACAACGCTCTACCTCTAGGTGTAACAAGACGCGAGCTCCAGTTCGTATGTTTTGCATTGTAGTCACCTGCTGCCACGAAACAAAATCCAAGCGATTTGTAGAACTTCTCATACTGATCTTCGGTAACTCAAAATCTGGGAGGTGAGTAAATTGATTATATCACGAAATTCGCACAAAAATGTTCTACGAAAATATTTGTTGCTTGCATATATTCTTCACTAACGTTCTCAAGGATATAGTGCTTGAGTCTTGACTTAATTAGAATTGCTGATCCATTGCATGCTCTCCCTCTCGGGTCCTTTGAATCATATAGAGTGTAACCATTTATTTTAAAGCAGCTTCTCGAAGTCAAGTGGGTCTCAGCGACCAACATTATATCAATATTTTTTTCCATGAGTAAGTGTTCAAGTTCATTTTTATGTTGGCGAGTGCCGTTTGCGTTCCAGAAACATAGTTTTAACGTGTTCATGGTTTGTTAACTAAAGCTTGAAGCAGAGTATTCTGCATTCGCAGCATTTCTTGCATCATGGTAATCATATTTGTTGTAAAATTATTTATAGTTTGCACCAGATTATCAAGGCGATTGAAATTAAAATTCGAATGTGTATTTGTTGAATTATTTGGTGGTGAAACATTTTATGTATGAATAGAATGTCTTAGCAGCATCGGCATACGATATACGGGAAATAACTGGTTGGCTCACTTGCGCAATAGTGGCTGATAGAGCGTTTGCTGATTGGGCTGGGGCCAATTTAGGTGTTTGCCTCATAGTCTGTTTGACGAAAGAGTACACAGGACAACCTCTATAGTTAGCGGTGTGATTTTCTCCACAATTACTGCATTTTTTGTTACTTTGATCTTTCGGTTTATTGCAACTAGCAGTGCCGTGTAATTCGCTGCACACAACACAAACAGTAGGTAATTTGCAGTAAGTTTTAGTATGTCCATATTCTTGACAAATATGGCACTGTACGGGTCCTGAACGCTTGTGTGGTTCTTCAACGGTTATATTTTGATATAAGAGCTATCTTAAATTATATATTGGATGGGTCTCATTTTTTTCAATTTTATATCATTTGGCTCAAGTTCAACGCGAAATAGAGGTTGAGGGATCTTTTCCCTATTTATTATGTTAGATACATTTTTTACTTTAAAACCCTGGAGGACGAGAGCATATTTTACTTCTTCAGGAGCAACATAGGAATCTATGCCCTTTAACACAATCTGCAGACCTTTAGCACTCTTGAGCTGATATGTGTAGAAATTTGTTTTACTTTTTTCAAATTCTGAAACCATTTTTCGAAAATCTTTTTCTTCATAAATTTGAATTTTCGTTTCATCAATATTACCACGTTTTATTGGAACAATGTGAAATTTATTCTCACCAATGACCGAAATTAATTTTTTAATAAGAGCGTTTGAGTTTTTTCTCTTAAACAGATTGGTGGCGGCTTGGGGGTTTTGTTCGCAAATTCAGCGGGTTTGTCATTGTCATCTTGCAATATTTTAAAACGGTTTTGCCGATTAGTAGAGGATGCGCTGTTATCCCTAGACATATTTGGAGCAGATGCAAGTTTAGTAGAATTTGGGCTTCGCCCGCGCTTTAAAATTGTAATGTATCTGTCCATTCCGACTTGGACCTTGGGTTTTGGGCTACTCTTATTTTCAGTGACAACTTGGTTAAGTGATGACCCCGAGCCCGAGGCGGGTGATATCGCTGAGTTAAATGTGGAAGTACTAGGCAATATTGTCAATGATTCACTAGTTGGCATTGGACAAAGCGAAGTTGATCGCTGACGAAATTGTGGTTTTGCCGTTAGAAAAAGTCTATTATCAGAGTTTTTATTTTTATTAAGAGCTTCAGAACTCACAGCAAGTCTATTATCAGATATTTTATTTTTATTGTTATCATTATGAGCATCAAAACTCACAGTAAAATTGGCATTTCTGCCGTTAGACCTCACTTCACTATTTTTTTCCTTTGGGGTACTCATATAGAGTATTCCTCAAGGGTACTTTGTATGTTTTTTTGCTTACGGTTTTTTTTTGTTTTTGTTATTTCTATATGTAAAAATATTAGCAAAGCAAAAAAAAGCTTATTTATCAAAGTTAATATGTACTACGAATATTTTTTGTATAATTTTTTTCTGTTTAGTTTGTATGTAAGAAAAATTCCGCTATTACGTCTGTTCACTATGAAGGTACAACGAGAACTCCTAAGTTATAATAATTTTTTTTTTTGTAATTTCTTTCTTAATATTATTTGTTTATAGATAACATTTTGTTAAGTATTTATTATTTTCTTACAGTTTATATTAATAGTATTCTTATGAATTTATATTTTTGTACATATGTAATTATCCTAGAATTCATATTTATAAATTTTTGTAGGGTTTCAAATTATTGTTGTGTATTTCTTTTTCTAGTACAGGGTGTTTTTTTAGAGGTATAGAACTTCGAATTGAAATAAAACACAAGAAAATCGTTTTAATGTCCATCAATTTGGCTTTATTGGAAGGATAATTTTATGCCATTATGCCACATGCCGCCCGAATAAAGCTAATTCTACAGGTCCAATTTTCAACCACTTTTTCGAGCATATGGGGCCGTATGTTGGCAATAACGCCACGAATATTGTCTTCCAAGTCCCCTAACGTTTCTGGTTTGTTGGCGTAGACGAGCGACTTCACATATCCCCAAAGAAAATAATCCAATGGTGTCAAATCACACGATCTTGGTGGCCAATTGACAATTGCGATGAAAATCAGCATCGAGTTCAATCTAATTTTCGGCACATACACCAAAATCACGATGCATTGCATGGTCTCGCGGCTTTAATTCTTGCACAAGCTGGATCTTGTAAGGTCGCAAGCCAAGATCTTTGCGCAAAATCTTCCATAAAGTTGATGGACAAAGCTCCAATTGCTGTGCACGGTGGCGAATCGATTCATTCGGGTCCTCTTCAACACTTTGCTCTACAGCGGCAATTGTTTCTTCGGTGCGCACTGTTCGACGTCTCTGCGGATGCGTATTATCACATAGAGTAAACGTAGTGCGAAAACGATCCATGGTTAACCGATGGACGATTATGTCGACCATAAAATGGACGGAGCTTGCGGTAAACTTCGCGAACTGAACCATTATTTTCGAAATAAATTTGCACAATTTGCAAGCGTTGTTCTTTTGTCAACTTGTTCATGATGAAATGGCAAACCAAACTAAATATTAATCACTTGACAGCTGACAAAATGGCCGCCAGTTAAAAAAGTGATGCCAACTTAAAGTTCTATACCTCAATAAAAAACACCCAATACAATTAGGTATTGTAGACATATTTCTTTAAAGTCACTTTTGACTCAAAGCTAACACAAATGAAACTTAAATTAACTCAGATACATTGGCTGATTGGTAGAAATTCAACACTCAGCCTAGACTGCAAACTTTTACTATACAAGTCGCTTTTGAAGCCAATATGGCGCTACGGAATTCAGTTATGGGTCACTGCTTCAGCTTCTAATGTCGAGAGAATCCAACGTAGGCAAAACAAAATTTTACGTTTGATAACATCGACTCCATGGTACATCAAAAATTTAAATATACATCGTGATTTAAATATGCCACTAGTGACTGAAGGAATTGCAAAATACGCAGGCAAATATTTAACTAAACTCGAGTCACATCCAAATCAGCTTGCCCGTAATATTTTGATCTTTACTGGACACATCCGCCTAAAAAGAGGCACACAAAGGCTCTTATACACAACACTCCAGATGGGACGGCTTGAAAATATTTTTTCTTCTCCTTTTTCCTTTTTGATTATCACTACTTATGTATTATTTATAACTACCACTAAGTTTATGTCCAACACTGGTCGGGCCTAATAATTATATTTTAGATTTAAGATTTGAATACTTATTGTTAGTTCATATTTGAAGATACAATAAATAATTAAAGCATTAAAAAAAATAATAAAAAAAAAATAAATGAATGGCACACAGATATTAGTTTGTAATAAATAGCAAAAAAATAAATTTATTTCGTTAATTTAATTATTATTTTTCGAACCGTATTTGTTTCTATATTCTTATGAATTGAATAGGCTAAAGTTCGTAACGCTTTTTAAGCCAAATTACATGTGAAAATTATTAATGAACAAATAACATCAAAGTTAGTTGTAAATATTCTGACAACAACACATAGTTGAACGGAACAGCCAGCCGTTTTCGAAGGCCACTAAACCTTCCTCATCAGCGTTCTTCTGTGTTTTGGTCCACTGTGTGTGGTGTCAGTTGATGTAGATGTCTGCCTTATATACGTAACTTTATAGCAAATGGAATATGTGAATTGGTTTGATTCATTGCATTTCAATTTGCTAATGTGTTTCGTAATGTATACGCAAGTTACCATCTATATATATATACCATCTTCTATATATATTACTATCTTCTATATATATTACAACAGTCTTACCATTGTCGTTTTGTTCCTTACTAACTATACACATGTTTGTTAATTTGCTTATTTTTGTTCTACTTAAGACAAACTTTTTTGGTTTGTTACTATTAAGTATATTTTTTTATTTTTAAAATTTTGCCACAAGCCAATGACTATTAATTAGTTAATTTAATTATTATTTTTCGAACCGTATTTGTTTCTATATTCTTATGAATTGAATAGGCTAAAGTTCGTAACGCTTTTTAAGCCAAATTACATGTGATAATTATTAATGAACAAATAACATCAAAGTTAGTTGTAAATATTCTGACAACAACACATAGTTGAACGGAACAGCCAGCCGTTTTCGAAGGCCACTAAACCTTCCTCATCAGCGTTCTTCTGTGTTTTGGTCCACTGTGTGTGGTGTCAGTTGATGTAGATGTCTGCCTTATATACGTAACTTTATAGCAAATGGAATATGTGAATTGGTTTGATTCATTGCATTTCAATTTGCTAATGTGTTTCGTAATATATACGCAAGTTACCATCTATATATATATACCATCTTCTATATATATTACCATCTTCTATATATATTACAACAGTCTTACCATTGTCGTTTTGTTCCTTACTAACTATACACATGTTTGTTAATTTGCTTATTTTTGTTCTACTTAAGACAAACTTTTTTGGTTTGTTACTATTAAGTATATTTTTTTATTTTTAAAATTTTGCCACAAGCCAATGACTATTAATTAGTTAATTTAATTATTATTTTTCGAACCGTATTTGTTTCTATATTCTTATGAATTGAATAGGCTAAAGTTCGTAACGCTTTTTAAGCCAAATTACATGTGATAATTATTAATGAACAAATAACATCAAAGTTAGTTGTAAATATTCTGACAACAACACATAGTTGAACGGAACAGCCAGCCGTTTTCGAAGGCCACTAAACCTTCCTCATCAGCGTTCTTCTGTGTTTTGGTCCACTGTGTGTGGTGTCAGTTGATGTAGATGTCTGCCTTATATACGTAACTTTATAGCAAATGGAATATGTGAATTGGTTTGATTCATTGCATTTCAATTTGCTAATGTATTTCGTAATGTATACGCAAGTTACCATCTATATATATATACCATCTTCTATATATATTACCATCTTCTATATATATTACAACAGTCTTACCATTGTCGTTTTGTTCCTTACTAACTATACACATGTTTGTTAATTTGCTTATTTTTGTTCTACTTAAGACAAACTTTTTTGGTTTGTTACTATTAAGTATATTTTTTTATTTTTAAAATTTTGCCACAAGCCAATGACTATTAATTAGTTAATTTAATTATTATTTTTCGAACCGTATTTGTTTCTATATTCTTATGAATTGAATAGGCTAAAGTTCGTAACGCTTTTTAAGCCAAATTACATGTGATAATTATTAATGAACAAATAACATCAAAGTTAGTTGTAAATATTCTGACAACAACACATAGTTGAACGGAACAGCCAGCCGTTTTCGAAGGCCACTAAACCTTCCTCATCAGCGTTCTTCTGTGTTTTGGTCCACTGTGTGTGGTGTCAGTTGATGTAGATGTCTGCCTTATATACGTAACTTTATAGCAAATGGAATATGTGAATTGGTTTGATTCATTGCATTTCAATTTGCTAATGTGTTTCGTAATGTATACGCAAGTTACCATCTATATATATATACCATCTTCTATATATATTACTATCTTCTATATATATTACAACAGTCTTACCATTGTCGTTTTGTTCCTTACTAACTATACACATGTTTGTTAATTTGCTTATTTTTGTTCTACTTAAGACAAACTTTTTTGGTTTGTTACTATTAAGTATATTTTTTATTTTTAAAATTTTGCCACAAGCCAATGACTATTAATTAGTTAATTTAATTATTATTTTTCGAACCGTATTTGTTTCTATATTCTTATGAATTGAATAGGCTAAAGTTCGTAACGCTTTTTAAGCCAAATTACATGTGATAATTATTAATGTACAAATAACATCAAAGTTAGTTGTAAATATTCTGACAACAACACATAGTTGAACGGAACAGCCAGCCGTTTTCGAAGGCCACTAAACCTTCCTCATCAGCGTTCTTCTGTGTTTTGGTCCACTGTGTGTGGTGTCAGTTGATGTAGATGTCTGCCTTATATACGTAACTTTATAGCAAATGGAATATGTGAATTGGTTTGATTCATTGCATTTCAATTTGCTAATGTGTTTCGTAATGTATACGCAAGTTACCATCTATATATATATACCATCTTCTATATATATTACCATCTTCTATATATATTACAACAGTCTTACCATTGTCGTTTTGTTCCTTACTAACTATACACATGTTTGTTAATTTGCTTATTTTTGTTCTACTTAAGACAAACTTTTTTGGTTTGTTACTATTAAGTATATTTTTTTATTTTTAAAATTTTGCCACAAGCCAATGACTATTAATTAGTTAATTTAATTATTATTTTTCGAACCGTATTTGTTTCTATATTCTTATGAATTGAATAGGCTAAAGTTCGTAACGCTTTTTAAGCCAAATTACATGTGATAATTATTAATGAACAAATAACATCAAAGTTAGTTGTAAATATTCTGACAACAACACATAGTTGAACGGAACAGCCAGCCGTTTTCGAAGGCCACTAAACCTTCCTCATCAGCGTTCTTCTGTGTTTTGGTCCACTGTGTGTGGTGTCAGTTGATGTAGATGTCTGCCTTATATACGTAACTTTATAGCAAATGGAATATGTGAATTGGTTTGATTCATTGCATTTCAATTTGCTAATGTATTTCGTAATGTATACGCAAGTTACCATCTATATATATATACCATCTTCTATATATATTACCATCTTCTATATATATTACAACAGTCTTACCATTGTCGTTTTGTTCCTTACTAACTATACACATGTTTGTTAATTTGCTTATTTTTGTTCTACTTAAGACAAACTTTTTTGGTTTGTTACTATTAAGTATATTTTTTTATTTTTAAAATTTTGCCACAAGCCAATGACTATTAATTAGTTAATTTAATTATTATTTTTCGAACCGTATTTGTTTCTATATTCTTATGAATTGAATAGGCTAAAGTTCGTAACGCTTTTTAAGCCAAATTACATGTGATAATTATTAATGAACAAATAACATCAAAGTTAGTTGTAAATATTCTGACAACAACACATAGTTGAACGGAACAGCCAGCCGTTTTCGAAGGCCACTAAACCTTCCTCATCAGCGTTCTTCTGTGTTTTGGTCCACTGTGTGTGGTGTCAGTTGATGTAGATGTCTGCCTTATATACGTAACTTTATAGCAAATGGAATATCTGAATTGGTTTGATTCATTGCATTTCAATTTGCTAATGTGTTTCGTAATGTATACGCAAGTTACCATCTATATATATATACCATCTTCTATATATATTACCATCTTCTATATATATTACAACAGTCTTACCATTGTCGTTTTGTTCCTTACTAACTATACACATGTTTGTTAATTTGCTTATTTTTGTTCTACTTAAGACAAACTTTTTTGGTTTGTTACTATTAAGTATATTTTTTTATTTTTAAAATTTTGCCACAAGCCAATGACTATTAATTAGTTAATTTAATTATTATTTTTCGAACCGTATTTGTTTCTATATTCTTATGAATTGAATAGGCTAAAGTTCGTAACGCTTTTTAAGCCAAATTACATGTGATAATTATTAATGAACAAATAACATCAAAGTTAGTTGTAAATATTCTGACAACAACACATAGTTGAACGGAACAGCCAGCCGTTTTCGAAGGCCACTAAACCTATATACATAGATGGTAACTTGCGTATACATTACGAAACACATTAGCAAATTGAAATGCAATGAATCAAACCAATTCACATATTCCATTTGCTATAAAGTTACGTATATAAGGCAGACATCTACATCAACTGACACCACACACAGTGGACCAAAACACAGAAGAACGCTGATGAGCAAGGTTTAGTGGCCTTCGAAAACGGCTGGCTGTTCCGTTCAACTATGTGTTGTTGTCAGAATATTTACAACTAACTTTGATGTTATTTGTTCATTAATAATTATCACATGTAATTTGGCTTAAAAAGCGTTACGAACTTTAGCCTATTCAATTCATAAGAATATAGAAACAAATACGGTTCGAAAAATAATAATTAAATTAACTAATTAATAGTCATTGGCTTGTGGCAAAATTTTAAAAATAAAAAAATATACTTAATAGTAACAAACCAAAAAAGTTAGTCTTAAGTAGAACAAAAATAAGCAAATTAACAAACATGTGTATAGTTAGTAAGGAACAAAACGACAATGGTAAGACTGTTGTAATATATATAGAAGATGGTAATATATATAGAAGATGGTATATATATATATGGTAACTTGCGTATACATTACGAAACACATTAGCAAATTGAAATGCAATGAATCAAACCAATTCACATATTCCATTTGCTATAAAGTTACGTATATAAGGCAGACATCTACATCAACTGACACCACACACAGTGGACCAAAACACAGAAGAACGCTGATGAGGAATGTTTAGTGGCCTTCGAAAACGGCTGGCTGTTCCGTTCAACTATGTGTTGTTGTCAGAATATTTACAACTAACTTTGATGTTATTTGTTCATTAATAATTATCACATGTAATTTGGCTTAAAAAGCGTTACGAACTTTAGCCTATTCAATTCATAAGAATATAGAAACAAATACGGTTCGAAAAATAATAATTAAATTAACTAATTAATAGTCATTGGCTTGTGGCAAAATTTTAAAAATAAAAAAATATACTTAATAGTAACAAACCAAAAAAGTTTGTCTTAAGTAGAACAAAAATAAGCAAATTAACAAACATGTGTATAGTTAGTAAGGAACAAAACGACAATGGTAAGACTGTTGTAATATATATAGAAGATGGTAATATATATAGAAGATGGTATATATATATAGATGGTAACTTGCGTATACATTACGAAACACATTAGCAAATTGAAATGCAATGAATCAAACCAATTCACATATTCCATTTGCTATAAAGTTACGTATATAAGGCAGACATCTACATCAACTGACACCACACACAGTGGACCAAAACACAGAAGAACGCTGATGAGGAAGGTTTAGTGGCCTTCGAAAACGGCTGGCTGTTCCGTTCAACTATGTGTTGTTGTCAGAATATTTACAACTAACTTTGATGTTATTTGTTCATTAATAATTATCACATGTAATTTGGCTTAAAAAGCGTTACGAACTTTAGCCTATTCAATTCATAAGAATATAGAAACAAATACGGTTCGAAAAATAGTAATTAAATTAACTAATTAATAGTCATTGGCTTGTGGCAAAATTTTAAAAATAAAAAAATATACTTAATAGTAACAAACCAAAAAAGTTTGTCTTAAGTAGAACAAAAATAAGCAAATTAACAAACATGTGTATAGTTAGTAAGGAACAAAACGACAATGGTAAGACTGTTGTAATATATATAGAAGATGGTAATATTTATAGAAGATGGTATATATATATAGATGGTAACTTGCGTATACATTACGAAACACATTAGCAAATTGAAATGCAATGAATCAAACCAATTCACATATTCCATTTGCTATAAAGTTACGTATATAAGGCAGACATCTACATCAACTGACACCACACACAGTGGACCAAAACACAGAAGAACGCTGATGAGGAAGGTTTAGTGGCCTTCGAAAACGGCTGGCTGTTCCGTTCAACTATGTGTTGTTGTCAGAATATTTACAACTAACTTTGATGTTATTTGTTCATTAATAATTATCACATGTAATTTGGCTTAAAAAGCGTTACGAACTTTAGCCTATTCAATTCATAAGAATATAGAAACAAATACGGTTCGAAAAATAATAATTAAATTAACTAATTAATAGTCATTGGCTTGTGGCAAAATTTTAAAAATAAAAAAATATACTTAATAGTAACAAACCAAAAAAGTTTGTCTTAAGTAGAACAAAAATAAGCAAATTAACAAACATGTGTATAGTTAGTAAGGAACAAAACGACAATGGTAAGACTGTTGTAATATATATAGAAGATGGTAATATATATAGAAGATGGTATATATATATAGATGGTAACTTGCGTATACATTACGAAACACATTAGCAAATTGAAATGCAATGAATCAAACCAATTCACATATTCCATTTGCTATAAAGTTACGTATATAAGGCAGACATCTACATCAACTGACACCACACACAGTGGACCAAAACACAGAAGAACGCTGATGAGGAAGGTTTAGTGGCCTTCGAAAACGGCTGGCTGTTCCGTTCAACTATGTGTTGTTGTCAGAATATTTACAACTAACTTTGATGTTATTTGTTCATTAATAATTATCACATGTAATTTGGCTTAAAAAGCGTTACGAACTTTAGCCTATTCAATTCATAAGAATATAGAAACAAATACGGTTCGAAAAATAATAATTAAATTAACTAATTAATAGTCATTGGCTTGTGGCAAAATTTTAAAAATAAAAAAATATACTTAATAGTAACAAACCAAAAAAGTTTGTCTTAAGTAGAACAAAAATAAGCAAATTAACAAACATGTGTATAGTTAGTAAGGAACAAAACGACAATGGTAAGACTGTTGTAATATATATAGAAGATGGTAATATATATAGAAGATGGTATATATATATAGATGGTAACTTGCGTATACATTACGAAACACATTAGCAAATTGAAATGCAATGAATCAAACCAATTCACATATTCCATTTGCTATAAAGTTACGTATATAAGGCAGACATCTACATCAACTGACACCACACACAGTGGACCAAAACACAGAAGAACGCTGATGAGGAAGGTTTAGTGGCCTTCGAAAACGGCTGGCTGTTCCGTTCAACTATGTGTTGTTGTCAGAATATTTACAACTAACTTTGATGTTATTTGTTCATTAATAATTATCACATGTAATTTGGCTTAAAAAGCGTTACGAACTTTAGCCTATTCAATTCATAAGAATATAGAAACAAATACGGTTCGAAAAATAATAATTAAATTAACTAATTAATAGTCATTGGCTTGTGGCAAAATTTTAAAAATAAAAAATATACTTAATAGTAACAAACCAAAAAAGTTTGTCTTAAGTAGAACAAAAATAAGCAAATTAACAAACATGTGTATAGTTAGTAAAGAACAAAACGACAATGGTAAGACTGTTGTAATATATATAGAAGATGGTAATATATATAGAAGATGGTATATATATATAGATTGTAACTTGCGTATACATTACGAAACACATTAGCAAATTGAAATGCAATGAATCAAACCAATTCACATATTCCATTTGCTATAAAGTTACGTATATAAGGCAGACATCTACATCAACTGACACCACACACAGTGGACCAAAACACAGAAGAACGCTGATGAGGAAGGTTTAGTGGCCTTCGAAAACGGCTGGCTGTTCCGTTCAACTATGTGTTGTTGTCAGAATATTTACAACTAACTTTGATGTTATTTGTTCATTAATAATTATCACATGTAATTTGGCTTAAAAAGCGTTACGAACTTTAGCCTATTCAATTCATAAGAATATAGAAACAAATACGGTTCGAAAAATAATAATTAAATTAACTAATTAATAGTCATTGGCTTGTGGCAAAATTTTAAAAATAAAAAAATATACTTAATAGTAACAAACCAAAAAAGTTTGTCTTAAGTAGAACAAAAATAAGCAAATTAACAAACATGTGTATAGTTAGTAAGGAACAAAACGACAATGGTAAGACTGTTGTAATATATATAGAAGATGGTAATATATATAGAAGATGGTATATATATATAGATGGTAACTTGCGTATACATTACGAAATACATTAGCAAATTGAAATGCAATGAATCAAACCAATTCACATATTCCATTTGCTATAAAGTTACGTATATAAGGCAGACATCTACATCAACTGACACCACACACAGTGGACCAAAACACAGAAGAACGCTGATGAGGAAGGTTTAGTGGCCTTCGACAACGGCTGGCTGTTCCGTTCAACTATGTGTTGTTGTCAGAATATTTACAACTAACTTTGATGTTATTTGTTCATTAATAATTATCACATGTAATTTGGCTTAAAAAGCGTTACGAACTTTAGCCTATTCAATTCATAAGAATATAGAAACAAATACGGTTCGAAAAATAATAATTAAATTAACTAATTAATAGTCATTGGCTTGTGGCAAAATTTTAAAAATAAAAAAATATACTTAATAGTAACAAACCAAAAAAGTTTGTCTTAAGTAGAACAAAAATAAGCAAATTAACAAACATGTGTATAGTTAGTAAGGAACAAAACGACAATGGTAAGACTGTTGTAATATATATAGAAGATGGTAATATATATAGAAGATGGTATATATATATAGATGGTAACTTGCGTATACATTACGAAACACATTAGCAAATTGAAATGCAATGAATCAAACCAATTCACATATTCCATTTGCTATAAAGTTACGTATATAAGGCAGACATCTACATCAACTGACACCACACACAGTGGACCAAAACACAGAAGAACGCTGATGAGGAAGGTTTAGTGGCCTTCGAAAACGGCTGGCTGTTCCGTTCAACTATGTGTTGTTGTCAGAATATTTACAACTAACTTTGATGTTATTTGTTCATTAATAATTATCACATGTAATTTGGCTTAAAAAGCGTTACGAACTTTAGCCTATTCAATTCATAAGAATATAGAAACAAATACGGTTCGAAAAATAATAATTAAATTAACTAATTAATAGTCATTGGCTTGTGGCAAAATTTTAAAAATAAAAAATATACTTAATAGTAACAAACCAAAAAAGTTTGTCTTAAGTAGAACAAAAATAAGCAAATTAACAAACATGTGTATAGTTAGTAAAGAACAAAACGACAATGGTAAGACTGTTGTAATATATATAGAAGATGGTAATATATATAGAAGATGGTATATATATATAGATTGTAACTTGCGTATACATTACGAAACACATTAGCAAATTGAAATGCAATGAATCAAACCAATTCACATATTCCAATTGCTATAAAGTTACGTATATAAGGCAGACATCTACATCAACTGACACCACACACAGTGGACCAAAACACAGAAGAACGCTGATGAGGAAGGTTTAGTGGCCTTCGAAAACGGCTGGCTGTTCCGTTCAACTATGTGTTGTTGTCAGAATATTTACAACTAACTTTGATGTTATTTGTTCATTAATAATTATCACATGTAATTTGGCTTAAAAAGCGTTACGAACTTTAGCCTATTCAATTCATAAGAATATAGAAACAAATACGGTTCGAAAAATAATAATTAAATTAACTAATTAATAGTCATTGGCTTGTGGCAAAATTTTAAAAATAAAAAAATATACTTAATAGTAACAAACCAAAAAAGTTTGTCTTAAGTAGAACAAAAATAAGCAAATTAACAAACATGTGTATAGTTAGTAAGGAACAAAACGACAATGGTAAGACTGTTGTAATATATATAGAAGATGGTAATATATATAGAAGATGGTATATATATATAGATGGTAACTTGCGTATACATTACGAAACACATTAGCAAATTGAAATGCAATGAATCAAACCAATTCACATATTCCATTTGCTATAAAGTTACGTATATAAGGCAGACATCTACATCAACTGACACCACACACAGTGGACCAAAACACAGAAGAACGCTGATGAGGAAGGTTTAGTGGCCTTCGAAAACGGCTGGCTGTTCCGTTCAACTATGTGTTGTTGTCAGAATATTTACAACTAACTTTGATGTTATTTGTTCATTAATAATTATCACATGTAATTTGGCTTAAAAAGCGTTACGAACTTTAGCCTATTCAATTCATAAGAATATAGAAACAAATACGGTTCGAAAAATAATAATTAAATTAACTAATTAATAGTCATTGGCTTGTGGCAAAATTTTAAAAATAAAAAATATACTTAATAGTAACAAACCAAAAAAGTTTGTCTTAAGTAGAACAAAAATAAGCAAATTAACAAACATGTGTATAGTTAGTAAAGAACAAAACGACAATGGTAAGACTGTTGTAATATATATAGAAGATGGTAATATATATAGAAGATGGTATATATATATAGATTGTAACTTGCGTATACATTACGAAACACATTAGCAAATTGAAATGCAATGAATCAAACCAATTCACATATTCCATTTGCTATAAAGTTACGTATATAAGGCAGACATCTACATCAACTGACACCACACACAGTGGACCAAAACACAGAAGAACGCTGATGAGGAAGGTTTAGTGGCCTTCGAAAACGGCTGGCTGTTCCGTTCAACTATGTGTTGTTGTCAGAATATTTACAACTAACTTTGATGTTATTTGTTCATTAATAATTATCACATGTAATTTGGCTTAAAAAGCGTTACGAACTTTAGCCTATTCAATTCATAAGAATATAGAAACAAATACGGTTCGAAAAATAATAATTAAATTAACTAATTAATAGTCATTGGCTTGTGGCAAAATTTTAAAAATAAAAAAATATACTTAATAGTAACAAACCAAAAAAGTTTGTCTTAAGTAGAACAAAAATAAGCAAATTAACAAACATGTGTATAGTTAGTAAGGAACAAAACGACAATGGTAAGACTGTTGTAATATATATAGAAGATGGTAATATATATAGAAGATGGTATATATATATAGATGGTAACTTGCGTATACATTACGAAACACATTAGCAAATTGAAATGCAATGAATCAAACCAATTCACATATTCCATTTGCTATAAAGTTACGTATATAAGGCAGACATCTACATCAACTGACACCACACACAGTGGACCAAAACACAGAAGAACGCTGATGAGGAAGGTTTAGTGGCCTTCGAAAACGGCTGGCTGTTCCGTTCAACTATGTGTTGTTGTCAGAATATTTACAACTAACTTTGATGTTATTTGTTCATTAATAATTATCACATGTAATTTGGCTTAAAAAGCGTTACGAACTTTAGCCTATTCAATTCATAAGAATATAGAAACAAATACGGTTCGAAAAATAATAATTAAATTAACTAATTAATAGTCATTGGCTTGTGGCAAAATTTTAAAAATAAAAAATATACTTAATAGTAACAAACCAAAAAAGTTTGTCTTAAGTAGAACAAAAATAAGCAAATTAACAAACATGTGTATAGTTAGTAAAGAACAAAACGACAATGGTAAGACTGTTGTAATATATATAGAAGATGGTAATATATATAGAAGATGGTATATATATATAGATTGTAACTTGCGTATACATTACGAAACACATTAGCAAATTGAAATGCAATGAATCAAACCAATTCACATATTCCATTTGCTATAAAGTTACGTATATAAGGCAGACATCTACATCAACTGACACCACACACAGTGGACCAAAACACAGAAGAACGCTGATGAGGAAGGTTTAGTGGCCTTCGAAAACGGCTGGCTGTTCCGTTCAACTATGTGTTGTTGTCAGAATATTTACAACTAACTTTGATGTTATTTGTTCATTAATAATTATCACATGTAATTTGGCTTAAAAAGCGTTACGAACTTTAGCCTATTCAATTCATAAGAATATAGAAACAAATACGGTTCGAAAAATAATAATTAAATTAACTAATTAATAGTCATTGGCTTGTGGCAAAATTTTAAAAATAAAAAAATATACTTAATAGTAACAAACCAAAAAAGTTTGTCTTAAGTAGAACAAAAATAAGCAAATTAACAAACATGTGTATAGTTAGTAAGGAACAAAACGACAATGGTAAGACTGTTGTAATATATATAGAAGATGGTAATATATATAGAAGATGGTATATATATATAGATGGTAACTTGCGTATACATTACGAAACACATTAGCAAATTGAAATGCAATGAATCAAACCAATTCACATATTCCATTTGCTATAAAGTTACGTATATAAGGCAGACATCTACATCAACTGACACCACACACAGTGGACCAAAACACAGAAGAACGCTGATGAGGAAGGTTTAGTGGCCTTCGAAAACGGCTGGCTGTTCCGTTCAACTATGTGTTGTTGTCAGAATATTTACAACTAACTTTGATGTTATTTGTTCATTAATAATTATCACATGTAATTTGGCTTAAAAAGCGTTACGAACTTTAGCCTATTCAATTCATAAGAATATAGAAACAAATACGGTTCGAAAAATAATAATTAAATTAACTAATTAATAGTCATTGGCTTGTGGCAAAATTTTAAAAATAAAAAATATACTTAATAGTAACAAACCAAAAAAGTTTGTCTTAAGTAGAACAAAAATAAGCAAATTAACAAACATGTGTATAGTTAGTAAAGAACAAAACGACAATGGTAAGACTGTTGTAATATATATAGAAGATGGTAATATATATAGAAGATGGTATATATATATAGATTGTAACTTGCGTATACATTACGAAACACATTAGCAAATTGAAATGCAATGAATCAAACCAATTCACATATTCCATTTGCTATAAAGTTACGTATATAAGGCAGACATCTACATCAACTGACACCACACACAGTGGACCAAAACACAGAAGAACGCTGATGAGGAAGGTTTAGTGGCCTTCGAAAACGGCTGGCTGTTCCGTTCAACTATGTGTTGTTGTCAGAATATTTACAACTAACTTTGATGTTATTTGTTCATTAATAATTATCACATGTAATTTGGCTTAAAAAGCGTTACGAACTTTAGCCTATTCAATTCATAAGAATATAGAAGCAAATACGGTTCGAAAAATAATAATTAAATTAACTAATTAATAGTCATTGGCTTGTGGCAAAATTTTAAAAATAAAAAAATATACTTAATAGTAACAAACCAAAAAAGTTTGTCTTAAGTAGAACAAAAATAAGCAAATTAACAAACATGTGTATAGTTAGTAAGGAACAAAACGACAATGGTAAGACTGTTGTAATATATATAGAAGATGGTAATATATATAGAAGATGGTATATATATATAGATGGTAACTTGCGTATACATTACGAAATACATTAGCAAATTGAAATGCAATGAATCAAACCAATTCACATATTCCATTTGCTATAAAGTTACGTATATAAGGCAGACATCTACATCAACTGACACCACACACAGTGGACCAAAACACAGAAGAACGCTGATGAGGAAGGTTTAGTGGCCTTCGACAACGGCTGGCTGTTCCGTTCAACTATGTGTTGTTGTCAGAATATTTACAACTAACTTTGATGTTATTTGTTCATTAATAATTATCACATGTAATTTGGCTTAAAAAGCGTTACGAACTTTAGCCTATTCAATTCATAAGAATATAGAAACAAATACGGTTCGAAAAATAATAATTAAATTAACTAATTAATAGTCATTGGCTTGTGGCAAAATTTTAAAAATAAAAAAATATACTTAATAGTAACAAACCAAAAAAGTTTGTCTTAAGTAGAACAAAAATAAGCAAATTAACAAACATGTGTATAGTTAGTAAGGAACAAAACGACAATGGTAAGACTGTTGTAATATATATAGAAGATGGTAATATATATAGAAGATGGTATATATATATAAATGGTAACTTGCGTATACATTACGAAACACATTAGCAAATTGAAATGCAATGAATCAAACCAATTCACATATTCCATTTGCTATAAAGTTACGTATATAAGGCAGACATCTACATCAACTGACACCACACACAGTGGACCAAAACACAGAAGAACGCTGATGAGGAAGGTTTAGTGGCCTTCGAAAACGGCTGGCTGTTCCGTTCAACTATGTGTTGTTGTCAGAATATTTACAACTAACTTTGATGTTATTTGTTCATTAATAATTATCACATGTAATTTAGCTTAAAAAGCGTTACGAACTTTAGCCTATTCAATTCATAAGAATATAGAAACAAATACGGTTCGAAAAATAATAATTAAATTAACTAATTAATAGTCATTGGCTTGTGGCAAAATTTTAAAAATAAAAAAATATACTTAATAGTAACAAACCAAAAAAGTTTGTCTTAAGTAGAACAAAAATAAGCAAATTAACAAACATGTGTATAGTTAGTAAGGAACAAAACGACAATGGTAAGACTGTTGTAATATATATAGAAGATGGTAATATATATAGAAGATGGTATATATATATAGATGGTAACTTGCGTATACATTACGAAACACATTAGCAAATTGAAATGCAATGAATCAAACCAATTCACATATTCCATTTGCTATAAAGTTACGTATATAAGGCAGACATCTACATCAACTGACACCACACACAGTGGACCAAAACACAGAAGAACGCTGATGAGGAAGGTTTAGTGGCCTTCGAAAACGGCTGGCTGTTCCGTTCAACTATGTGTTGTTGTCAGAATATTTACAACTAACTTTGATGTTATTTGTTCATTAATAATTATCACATGTAATTTGGCTTAAAAAGCGTTACGAACTTTAGCCTATTCAATTCATAAGAATATAGAAACAAATACGGTTCGAAAAATAATAATTAAATTAACTAATTAATAGTCATTGGCTTGTGGCAAAATTTTAAAAATAAAAAAATATACTTAATAGTAACAAACCAAAAAAGTTTGTCTTAAGTAGAACAAAAATAAGCAAATTAACAAACATGTGTATAGTTAGTAAGGAACAAAACGACAATGGTAAGACTGTTGTAATATATATAGAAGATGGTAATATATATAGAAGATGGTATATATATATAGATGGTAACTTGCGTATACATTACGAAACACATTAGCAAATTGAAATGCAATGAATCAAACCAATTCACATATTCCATTTGCTATAAAGTTACGTATATAAGGCAGACATCTACATCAACTGACACCACACACAGTGGACCAAAACACAGAAGAACGCTGATGAGGAAGGTTTAGTGGCCTTCGAAAACGGCTGGCTGTTCCGTTCAACTATGTGTTGTTGTCAGAATATTTACAACTAACTTTGATGTTATTTGTTCATTAATAATTATCACATGTAATTTGGCTTAAAAAGCGTTACGAACTTTAGCCTATTCAATTCATAAGAATATAGAAACAAATACGGTTCGAAAAATAATAATTAAATTAACTAATTAATAGTCATTGGCTTGTGGCAAAATTTTAAAAATAAAAAAATATACTTAATAGTAACAAACCAAAAAAGTTTGTCTTAAGTAGAACAAAAATAAGCAAATTAACAAACATGTGTATAGTTAGTAAGGAACAAAACGACAATGGTAAGACTGTTGTAATATATATAGAAGATAGTAATATATATAGAAGATGGTATATATATATAGATGGTAACTTGCGTATACATTACGAAACACATTAGCAAATTGAAATGCAATGAATCAAACCAATTCACATATTCCATTTGCTATAAAGTTACGTATATAAGGCAGACATCTACATCAACTGACACCACACACAGTGGACCAAAACACAGAAGAACGCTGATGAGGAAGGTTTAGTGGCCTTCGAAAACGGCTGGCTGTTCCGTTCAACTATGTGTTGTTGTCAGAATATTTACAACTAACTTTGATGTTATTTGTTCATTAATAATTATCACATGTAATTTGGCTTAAAAAGCGTTACGAACTTTAGCCTATTCAATTCATAAGAATATAGAAACAAATACGGTTCGAAAAATAATAATTAAATTAACTAATTAATAGTCATTGGCTTGTGGCAAAATTTTAAAAATAAAAAAATATACTTAATAGTAACAAACCAAAAAAGTTTGTCTTAAGTAGAACAAAAATAAGCAAATTAACAAACATGTGTATAGTTAGTAAGGAACAAAACGACAATGGTAAGACTGTTGTAATATATATAGAAGATGGTAATATATATAGAAGATGGTATATATATATAGATGGTAACTTGCGTATACATTACGAAACACATTAGCAAATTGAAATGCAATGAATCAAACCAATTCACATATTCCATTTGCTATAAAGTTACGTATATAAGGCAGACATCTACATCAACTGACACCACACACAGTGGACCAAAACACAGAAGAACGCTGATGAGGAAGGTTTAGTGGCCTTCGAAAACGACTGGCTGTTCCGTTCAACTATGTGTTGTTGTCAGAATATTTACAACTAACTTTGATGTTATTTGTTCATTAATAATTATCACATGTAATTTGGCTTAAAAAGCGTTACGAACTTTAGCCTATTCAATTCATTAGAATATAGAAATTTATTTCTGTTTTTTTGCTATCCGATTTCTCGCCAAATAATCTGCTATACACAAAAAAAGTATCATTTTTAATAACAAAAATCTCGGTATTCAATCATTTTAATTTCTGAATTTCCTGTGATACAGAAATCCGCTATATATAAAAAAAATTGTAAAATAATTATATTTTTTTTCAATATTATAAATATTTGAATTAATAAAATATCTTATCAATAATTTGTAATTTTGTCAATAAGGAAATGTAATGAATCAAAGAAAAACATTTTTGACTGAAATTTTATTTTCACTGATAATTGTTATGTTATTATTGTGTGTGTGTGGATGGATGAATGTTACATTTTTCATTTTAACCCCTTCTGGTTTGTTTTTGCTTGGCTGCGATTAAAACTAAATGTGTTTGGGATGAGTCGAACACGCAAATAATGAATACAGGCAAACCATGATTTCTTATGGTTCTTCTACATTTGCACATTGCGTTATGATCAGGGCTGCCGTTTTTGGTTATTTCTAACCAAAAGTGGTTACTTCTTTCTTTAATGTGGAGATGTGAATATTTTTCTCATTTTGGTTATTTTTTTGCCAAAATAATGATACACATGTACATATTTTTTATGTTATACTTTTTAAGCTTTTATGTTCTTCAATTTTTAGTATTGCTACCAAGGCAACTGAAAATAAAACAGCTGCGACTATAATCGCTAGTGCAGCCACCTGTTATGAATTCGCCTTGATTGCTACTCACTTGTTTACAATACTTTTACAACACTGTCAACAGCTTTTAATTTTACTAAATGATCGCAACTCTGTACTACAGAAATGACATGTCTTTTGTAATGGCGCAACATTCAATTAAAAGATTTTACAAAGTAAATTTATATGAAGAATATGCACGTAAGTTGTTGTTTGTGTAAAAATACTGTTCGGCTGTCAAATACAAAAACTAAACATGTGAAGAAAATCAAAATTCAACAATAAAACGGAAAAATAAACGAGAAAAATTAATCACCTGCTGACTGGCATGTACCTTACAAATGAGAATTGAACTATTGTTTGCAAGTCAGCTTCATGTACCTTGATTTCTTGTTGTAGTGCGGCACAAAGTGTATGCATTTCGAATGTTATTTAATAAAAATACTACATATTGAAAATTGGTTACTTTTTTTTCATTTGGTAACTTTTAAAGCGAATTTTGGTTGTAAAAATTTTTTGGTTGTGGCAGCACTGGTTATGATATAATCTAAAAATAAATTTGTTGAGAAAAAAACAAGCCACGATGATTTTCGGCTACTTGTTGTAATTCACACGTATACAAAACGAGCAACCAAAAAACAACATCAGCACATAACCATAGTAGTAGGGAATTGCCACTCAATTAAAATTTTGAAATTTTAAGATTTTGAAATTTTAAAATTTTAATTACCCAAATTTTAAAATTCTTGGAAATTTGTGAAATTTGATACCCTACGAAGGTGGATCAATAAGTCCGTCCAACTTTTTGTTTACATAAGGAATTTTTTGTTTACATAAGGAGTTTTGTTTGTTTAATACATACGAGGGTGGCTCAATAAGTCCGGGTTTTTATGACCGTGGGAATTTATATGTATGTTTGGATTAATGGGTTTCATAAGATTAAGATTTCATAAGTATATATGCCGACGGGAAAATCATGAATATGATTTTTCCTAATACTAATGGGTGTGAAATTGTGAAAATTAATTTTTCCTAATGCCTACGGCAATATATGATCATTTTTCCTAATGCCTACGGCAATATATGATAATTTTTCCTAATGCCTACGGCAACACATGAATATTTTTCCTAATGCCGACGGCAAAACATGATTATTATTTTTTTCAAATGCCGACGGCAAAACATGATTATTTTTTTCTAATACCAAAGGGAAAATTGCCAGTGTTGCCAGACTGTAGAAATTGGTTATCGTAATACTATATCAGTAATATCAGAGAAAATATTTATTTATGTGTTCACATGTATGTGAACCCCCTAAAACTTGTGTGTGGGGGGTCCAGCTTGATAGTCGCGGGTAATTTAATATTTTGTGTATTTGTTTAAGAGATATGTAGGTATGTATGTATGTATGTATGTGTATGTATGTATGTATGTATGTATGTATGTGTATGTATGTATGTGTATGTATGTATGTGTATGTATGTATGTATATGTATGTATGTATGTATGTGTACATGTATGAATGTGTGATCGTGGGTACTTTTGTGTGGAATATTTTGTAGAATACATATATATTTTGCAACGTAATCATTTTCTTTGTCTACGATTATTTTAAAGCAGAAAACTTAGTACAGTCAGCAGCAGAGAAACAAAAAGTAAAATTTATGAATGCTGCAAGGATACTGCTTCTAATTTTAGTATAAATACGCCAACATTTCTAACCAACACATCAGTACGTTATTTATTGTATTTACAAGAAGTATCATCAGCAATTGTGTTAAAGTGAAATAATAATAAAATAATTAAAAATGAGTTCATCAGGCTATCAGTGTAATACATGTAATAAGGTATACAAATACCAAAAGTCCTTTTTGGAGCATGTTAAAAACCATAGTGTACAGAATCAAGTGGTCGTAAGCCGGGGCATAAATCAAGAGCTACCGCAGACATCTTTTCAAAATCATCAAAATTCATCATCATCATTCATTCATCAACAATATCCTTCTCTTCAGTATCCTCAATATCAGTTACCATTAAATTTTCAACAATACGGTATGCCATGGAATAATCAGTTTTTGGGATACAATTATAATCCCAATGTGATGCAATGGCAGCCTCTTAATTATCATCAACAAGAGTACCAGCATCAACAACAAGATCATCAAAATCAAGCTCAACAACAACAACAACAAGCTCAACAACAGGGTGTTGGTATCCTTGGAGGTAATTTATTCGACGATGCTATGGACATAAGCTTACCGGAAAGTGATGGAGAAGTAGAAGAAAGAAGAGAAGAAACTCTGCCAACTCCAAGGAATACTTCGCATGCTAGAACAGATGAAGTAGAAGAATTGCGATATTATAAAATATATAAAGCATTCAAAAACCATATTGCCACTTATGCAATTTTAAACAAAAAAGACCAACTTCTGTTGGAAGAATTTGTTAAAGAAAATAAAAATGTTTTTATGGAGAGACTTCAAGTGAATTTAAGTAAGCATGCAATAATTAAATTTCATGTGAGTATTGTAGCAGAATATATCAAAATTGTTGGAGAAGAATTGGAGTTGTGCATAATATCACATGTAGCCAAAATGAGTTTGCTGACGAAGGCAGATAGCATTGAAGAATTATTCCGGAAACAGGTTGCGGAGATTTCAACCAAATGTCCGAATTTGAAGAGCGAGATTCTGGTTGGACTTTGTCACGCATAGTCCGAGCAGAAATTAACATCAACAAATCTTCGCTCGTCAAAGGATCGAACTGTATATCCACACCTCAAAAATTAGAAAGAAAAAAAGCTTGCCTCAATATTGAAAATGATGATGACTACTGTTTCAAGTGGTGCCTAATCGCTGCCATGGATACTACCAAATATGATAATGCAAAGCGTTGCAGTTCTTATAATATTCAGGACATTGCTGCAGAGACGATTGTTACGCGAAATGGTGTAGCGTTAAATTTCAAAAATTTACGCTTCCCATTGGGATTAAACAAAATCAAAGAGTTCGAGGTGAACAATCCAGCAATAAGTGTTAATGTATTTGGCTATGATGAGGGGGCCAATCAGATTATTGGTCCTTATTATGTCACCAAAGACGAGAAAATTAACCATGTAAACTTGTTGCTTTTGGAAAATGATGAAGTTCATCACTACATTTTGATAAAGAACATATCAAAGTAAGTTAAAAAATTATACTACACTTTAATTTAATGATACATATACTCCTTTTATATATTGTTGCGTTTACAACTGTGTAAAAGTTTGAGCACCAAAGGATTCCTTTGGAGCTCAGAGTGTGTTTTTTTTTTGTTTTGTTTTTAGCCCAGGTAGAATCACCATGTGCTAATATTAGTTGAAGTTAAGTCTTAGTAGAAACACTAAGACTAGTCTAGCAATCAAGAAAGTTAATTTTTGTTTGCCATAATTTCTTTATTTTTCCCAGTCTTTTATACAATTTTAATTTCATACGTCTATATTAAAATTAATAGCAATGTACATTTTCAGCACTTGTCATAAAGCCTGACCTTGCATTTTATGAATTATTGTAATACTATTCTTAAAGGTAAATGACTGAATTAATTGTATGAGTATAAAATGTATAAAGGTAAATGACTGATTGCAATATGAAACTTATTAATTTGTAAATAAAAATTGGTTAATGAACTTAGAATACAACATAAGCAGAAATAACATTAAATATTAATTTATAACAAACCATTGGTTAAATGAACTTAAAATACTACATAAACAAAATTTCATATTTATAATAAAAAAAAAGGGAAGGTATTCCTTTAAAAATACATACAACTTCTAATAATAATAAAAGTAATTATGTATGTATTAACATTCTCCGCCGCGTTGAGCAGTCAGCGAAAACCTGTAGTGTTAAACCTCAGAAATAGGATGACGTGGTGTTGGCCTTGAAGGTGCCGGTGTTAGGTTGACTGAGGCAGTTTTGCTGCATTTGATTCGAAATTGCCAGGCAGTAAGTGTTAGGATTATGAGTAGCGATAGAAGTAGAGCAACGAAGCCTATGTTTGGATGATGAATTGCTGGCTGATATATTTCAAGTGAAGAATTCTTAATGTGCCTTAGTTGTTTTTGAATATCGGTAAGCTGGTCCAATTTGGTATCCAAGACGAGGTTTGGTTCTAATATTTTCTTAATTTCAGAGGGTTTTCCTATTGAGGTGATATTACCAAATGTTGCATAGGAGTTGCGTAAAGTAGTGACACTAGTTTCGTGTCCACGAATGGTAAGAAATTTTCCTTTTATTATACAAGCTGAGTTCATGGTCATTATACCAGAAGTCTTGACCTGTATATGTATGATATCATTGCCGCATACTGCAGTTAGTTCTATAGGTTTTGTTGTTGCATACATCCATTGGTTTACGTTGTGCAATGGAATAAAAGAGATATTGTTCTGGATATAGCCAAAATTGCAATCAGGGGATGTTTTGTTGTTGAAGAGAGCAATTTCACAAGAATAACTGCCGGAATCTTTGGCCATTTGTATTTGCAATGCTGGACAAATGTATATGTCGACTATGACTACAGTACATTTATTGAATTGAAGTATGTTTAGTGCCAGGTATTCATCGCGGTGGTTATTAACAGCAAGATATTTAATGTCAGTTGTTATGACAATGGTCATGTTGTTTATTTGTGTGGGTATTGCAATGACCTTGTAAAGTTCAAATTTTACTTGGTCCACCAATGGTAACTCAATAACGAAAATTACATTTGTGTTAGTTACTGTGCCTTTAACATTCATAATTTTGTATAGTTCTAGCAAGTCGGTGTCTTCAACTGGTAATGTACGGCCTATAGGAAGGTGTCCTTTAATTTTAGCAATCTCCGATCTTAACTGTTTTGGTGTAAGGATAAGTGGGCTTATATTGCCATGGTTCGATTGCGTGAGGGCAGCGACCAGCTCTGTTTCAATTCTTTGTAAATCTGAGGCAAGTGTATTTAATTGAATTGCCAGAGACATTAGATTTTGGACTTGTCGTAGATTTGAATTCTCATTTTGAACTTTATTTAGATCTTGATAGATGGTTTTCTTAAGTTCTGAAAAGTGCACTTTAGTATTGTTCTCGCTTTGCTTAAGAATGTTAATGGTAGAATCTATTACTGAAGTTTGATTTTTTAGTAACATATGTAGATACTCTTCATTTTGCTTTACGTTAGTTATAGTTTGAGCCATTTGCTCTGCATAATCTGAGTCCAGGACTCCAAATAGAGCATGGGCCATATTTCCAACGATATCGAGTGCAGCTCTCCGGTTTCTTTTTGAAATTAACAGGTCTGATTCTTGAATAAGATTGTCCCAAGTATGTTGAAGTTGAATGGAAAGCATCTCACATGATTCAAAAGCTACCGATTGCTTGCAGAGCCTTGAAAATTATGTTATACCTACTTCAAGAACCTTATTCCTATCCCAAATTGGTGTTAAGTCGTAATATATAATGAATTTCCAGGTAGCTGTCATCAACTTTGTCGAGCCCATGCCTTCGAAATATAATCCTGGATTGGAAGAAAATTCTGTAACATTGATTGGAGAGGCTAATATTATCGGCAGCAGAAGGAGTGAAACAAAAAGCATATTGAAAACTCCCAGGGAGGCATATGACACTAACTTTCGTTTTGGCTGTATGATGTTAACTTCCGCTGAGCCTTGCCTCTTTTGTGACTTTGAGTTGTCATATCCGGAATGCTCTGTGAGGGAGTCGTTGAACAACGGTGCAAGTCTGTGTATTGGCCTCTTGAAAATTCCCTTTGCTGTTTTGACGTCGCATACCCTGATAAGTCCATCATCTCCTTTGTAAATGCGGTTGATTCTACCCAGTGGCCATTGGAGCACTGGAGTATTATCTTCCTTGAGGATAACAAGCATGCCTTCAATGACGTTCGGTGAAGTAGACTTCCATTTTCCCCTTTGCTGTAGCTCATGTAAATAGTTTTGAGTCCACTCCTTCCAGAATTTATGTTTGATTTCTGAAGTTATTTTCCATCTTGCATCTAATGATATGCTTGGGGGTTGCGCATTTACATCTACTGCTGAAGTCAAGGGTTCCCCTACTAAAAAGTGGCCTGGGGTAATAGCTTCAAGATCATCGTAGCTTGATGAGAGAGGGATCAGTGGCCGTGAATTTAAGATTGCTTCTATTTCAACCACTATTGTTTCCAATTCTTCATATGTAAGTGATGCAGCTGACACACTTCTCAGTAAAAGGTGCTTGGCGGATTTGACAGCCGCTTCACAAAGTCCACCAAAGTGAGGGGCTCTTGGTGGAATGAATTTAAAATTTATTGACTGATTGCTGCATACTCGTGTAATCTTCTCTTGCGCTGATTGAGAATATATTGATTCTTTTAATTCAGTAATTTTATTGTTTGCTCCCACGAAGTTAGTAGCATTGTCGCAATACAAAGTCTGACAGTGGCCTCTTCTGCTGATGAAACGTCGTAGTGCGCCTATGAATGCTTCTGTAGACAGATTTGATACTACTTCCATGTGAATGGCCTTAGTCGCGAAGCAACAAAATACTGCGATATAGGCCTTATCTGGCCTTTTGCCCCTGATCTTGTGATGGATCCATATTGGGCCAAAATAATCCACTCCTGTGGTTATGAAAGGACGTGCTGGGGTTACTCTATCTGCCGGAAGGTTTCCCATTAATTGTTTGAAAAGCACTGGCTTAGCTTTAGTGCATCGTATGCATTTGTGAACGGTACTTCGTGCCAGTGATTTCCCGTTTGTAATCCAGAACTGTGACCTGGATGCTGCTAACAATGACTGTGGACCACAATGACGATTCTCTTCGTGTAGCTTGTGCATCAATAACTTTGTCATAGGGTGATTATGAGTCAAAATCGCAGGATGTTTTGCCTTGAACGATAATGTTGACTGCTCCAAACGACCACCCACGCGCATTATCTGATGCTCATCCATGAATGGGTTTAAGGAGGCCAAGGGACTTGATTTATGTACAGGTGTTTGATGTGTGATAGCCTTTCTAGTTCTTCCCCAAACTCTGCGGCTTGGATGATCTTGATGATAATGTTTAGAGCTTCTTCTAATTCGAATGCATCAAGTTCCCTTTTGGTTGACCGATAAACATTTGTAGTTTTGGAATTTCTAATAAATCTCAACACATAACCAATCGTGTGTTGAAGAGTTTTAAATGAGTTCCGGTGGTTTATCTGATTTATAATGTCTGCATAATTTTGCTGCAAGGGGGTTATTGTTAGAACATGCTTCGTCACCTTACGTTCTTCGTCGCAAGGTGTCTCAATTGCTTGTGAAGTTGAGGTTGTCCATTCACTCCGTTGTCCCGAAAGAAATAGAGGGCCATAAAACCACATTGAATGTTGTGATAGGTTTTCGGGTGCTATTCCTCGAGATATTGCGTCGGCTGGATTTTCTTTAGAACTAACGTGTCGCCATTGATGTGAATCGCTTAGACCTTGAATTTTTGTTATCCTGTTTGCTACAAAAGTGTGAAAGGATGCTGCTGACGAGTTTATCCAAGCAAGAACAATTTTTGAGTCCGACCAAAAAAAGTTTGCTATATTTTGCAGACGAAGATCTTCTTTTACCCTACTTGTTAGTTCAACACCTAATACCGCGGCGCATAATTCCAAGCGAGGCAACGTTTGCCTTTTTATGGGTGCTACTCGGGACTTAGCACATAGCAGTCTGGTTAAAACAGTTTTGTCTTTATATGTTGAACGAATGTAGATTGCTGTTCCATAGGCTCGTTCAGAAGCATCGACAAACGTATGAATTTCTGTAGAGACTGGGTTTCCGTGTTTTAATACGAATCTCTCTATTTTTATTTTGTTTAGGGTTTCTATATTTGTGCGAAATTTATTCCATTCATTCTGAAGATTCATGGGTAACTCGTCATCCTATGAAAGCGGTAATTGCCACAGCTCTTGCAAAAATATCTTGGCTCGTACAACTACCGGCCCAAAAATCCCTAGAGGATCAAAGATTTTGGCTAGTTCTGAACTGACTATTCTTTTTGTTACCCTTGTGGCCGTTGGCTTTTGTGACCGTCCACATAATTGATCAGACTTTGGGAGCCATATTAATCCGAGTGTTTTAATTGAACAATCTGAATTCTCGTCTAAGTCCAAGTTGATTTCCTGGTCTTCAGGTGCAATTCCATTTAATAACTGAGGATGATTTGAACACCACTTCCGCAGCTTAAAACCAGCTTCTCTTAGGATTAAGCTTAGTTGTCGTTGTGACTCTAATGCTGTGTTAATAGAATCAGCTCCGGTGAGGCAATCATCCACATAAAAATCATCGCGTAATATTGCAGCACCTTGTGGATATTTTGTAGCGTTTTGAATAGCTAAATGTTGAAGGCATTTTGTTGCTAGGTATGGTGCAGAGGACGTGCCATATGTTACAGTTTTAAGACGATAATATTTTATGTCTTGATGCTTGTTGTATCTCCATATGATGAGCTGGAACATCTGGTCCGTGTCATTGATTTGAATTTGCCGGTACATTTTTTCTATGTCTGCAGTGAAGACAATTCTGTGCGTCCTAAATCGCAACAGTACCGAAAACAGCTCACTTTGTACGGTTGGTCCGGCATGTATTATGTCATTTAAAGAGGAACCACTGGATGTTTTAGCTGATGCGTCAAAAACTACTCTTAGTTTTGTAGTTGAGCTGTCAGGTTTCAGTACGCAGTGGTGTGGCATGACGTAATGTAAATTAGGAATGTCGTCTTCTTGTATTTCTTCCATGTGCCCCAAGTCTTCGTACTCCTGCATGAATTTGTTGTATCCTGTTCTAAGATCAGGATTAAGGTTCAATCGTTTTTCCAATGCTAAAATCGATTGAATGCCATTGTTTTGGAACTTCCGAGAACGGATGGATTTTCTGAGAATGGTAGGCGCACAATGAATCTCCCAATCTCGTTTCTTTTTACGTTTTGTGCAAAATGATCCTCACATCGTTTCTCAGCCAAAGATAGTGCTCGTTCTGTATTATTCGTGTCTTCAAGCTTGCAGAATTTTTCAATTAGCTGGTTTGTTGTTTGCTCTTCTGGGGTAAACACTGCACAAGTAGACCAAGTTGCCGTTTCTTTCTTGTAATTTACCCGTGACTATCCAACCCAAAGCTGTGTTTTGGAGAATTGGCAGTTTTTGATTGATCTTTAGTTGTTGTGGGCGCATCAATTCATGGTAAAATTCTGCTCCGAGCAATATGTCAATTTTATCCATTTGATTGAAACATGGATCAGCTAATTTAATATTTTCAGGAAGATTCCAATCTGACGTGTCGAAAGAATTTGTAGGCTGAGGTGGTACAATGGTTGGAAGAACAAATGCTTCGATTCTGGTGGCATAGCTGCCTGAATATGCATGTAGTTCTATATTGATTCGTTGGGATACGTTTTGAACTTTACGGCCAATTCCTTCAATGCGCAATGAAGAGTTTGAGGAATTCAAGGACAGTTTGTTCATTACGCGGGTTGTAACGAAATTGACTTGTGATCCAGAATCTAACAAAGGTCGGAATGTGCATGTGTGACCATTGGCTCCAACTGCCTTTACTCTTGCAGTGGCTAGTAATACGTAAGTGTTGTCGATGACCTGTTTGTTTGTTGTAGCGACGATTGGCTTATTTTCATTCGATGCAGACGCTAGTTTTTGTGTTCCTTCTGCCGAAATTCCTCTTGCTAATTCTAAGTGCAACAATGTGTTGTGTCTTTTTGTGCACTTTGAGCAAGACCGTGACGTGCATGCTTTGGCAGCATGATCTGACTTAAAGCAGTTGACGCAAAGCTTCTTTTTTTGTGTCCATTGTAGTCTCCCAGATGGGGACATTTTTAGGAACTTTTCACAGTAATATATGGGATGCCCAGGCATTCCACATACTTTACAGTTTGGGGTTGATGTAGCTGCAGTTACAAGTTAGGCTCTATCCTTCCCCCCACCAGATTCGTGAGACCTTCCGCGTGTTTCCAATGCTTGGAAACGGTGCTCTATAAATCTAAGAAGATCTTTTAGACTTACGAGGTTTTTGTTGTTTTCTAGCGATTGCTCAAATAAAGTTTGAGTTGATTGATCTAGTTTTTTCAATAAAATGTGAACAATTATGGCGTCCCAACTGTTCACTGGCAGTCCTTGCGCGCTTAAACCATGGATGCATTCTTTAGTGACATCATGTATATTTTTTAGCGCTTGTGCCGTTTTGGTTTTTATTTGCGGATGAGAAAGCAAGTTGTTTAGTAGTGTTGTCACAATGAGCCTTTTGTTATCGTACCTATCAACCAAAATGTTCCATGCAATTTCGTAATTTGCTGTTGTAATTGGCAAATGTTTTACTAGTGCTTTTGGTTCGTCTGCTAGATGTGTAGTTAAGTAAAACATTTTCTCAACTTCGCTCATTGATGCGTTGTGGATTAGCTGGGTATAAAGATCTTTAAAGGCTACCCATTGTAGGTAACTGCCGCTAAATTTCGGAATCTGAATTTTTGGAAGATGGGGTTGACAATGCTCAGTGCTGCGTGGATTATTTTCGCTGATATTATTCACATGCTGCTCTAGCTCACATTGAATGTCGTGCACCTCAGCTTGTAGTTCGTAAAAGTCATCCAAGGTGTAGCCGTCTATTTGTTCTTCATTAGTCATTTGCCATAATGTAGCGTTGTTTGTAGAGAACTCGTGCATATATTTATTAATGAGCGATAATTTGCCTTGATAATATGCTATCTGTTGATTTCCCTCTGTTCTGACTTCATCAATAGTTCGTCTTAATGCTCTCGTCAATGCCCGCTGATTGCGAAGAACTTTGCTTGTGATATCATCAGGTAGTGCCTTTTCCTGCATACCGCTGCTTGCAACTTCTTCTATTTGTCTCATCGATGGTGTTGGTTTCTTCGCTTTTTTGCTTTCGGACTCAAATAGTTCTTTGTATTTGATTGTATCGTCCGAAATACGTAAATATTGGTCTGTAAAATAATTGTGTTGTAGTGGTAGATTTGAGAGGCACCTTATTTTGTTGTCAGTGGTCTCAAATTCTTGCCATGCCTTGTCAAGCCGCTGTAGACGCTCCAAGAAGTACTCTGAAGTTTTTCTTGTAGAAGAGTCTTTTTTGAAATTGCGGATTATTGCCTCTATTTGCTCCACCGTCTTCTGTTGGGCTGCTACCAGGTCTTCAAACGATTCCATTGCTTATGTACAAGGAACGATAGTTGATGATGGAATCCTGTACCTTGCTACAGGACCTTCGATTTGAAATGTGTAGTCTGATGATGCAATCCTGTACCTTGTGACAGGACTGTCGTGATGAAATATGTCTTCTGTTGATGGAATCCTGTACCTTGCTACAGGACCGTCGAGTTGAAGAATGTCTTCTGTTGATGGAATCCTGTACCTTGCTACAGGACCGTCGGGGTCACCAAATGTTGCGTTTACAACTTTTTTTTTTTTCATATACATATTTATTTATTGTATCTTCAAAAATGAACTAACAATAAGTAATCAAATCTTAAATCTAAATATAATTATTAGGCCCGACCAATATCGGACATAAGCTTAGTGATAGTTATAAATAATACATAAGTAGTGATAATCAAAAAGAAGTATTTTTAAGCAGTCCCATCTGGAGTGTTGGGTATAAGAGCCCTTGTGTCCCTCTTTTTTAAGCGGATGTGTCCAGTAAAGCTCAAAATATTACGGGCAAGCGGATTAGGATGTGACTCGAGTTTAGTTAAATATTTGCCTGCGTATTTTGCAATTTCTTCACTCACTAGTGGCATATTTAAATCACGATGAATATTTGAGTTTTTAACGTACCATGGAGCAGATGTTATCAAACGTAAAATTTTGTTTTGCCTTCGTTGGATTCTCTCGACATTTGAAGCTGAAGCAGTGCCCCACAGCTGAATTCCATAGCACCATATTGGCTTCAAAAGCGACTTGTATATCAAGAGTTTGCAGTCTAGGCTGAGTGTTGAATTTCTGCCAATTAACCAATATATTTGAGTCAATTTAAGTTTCATTTGGGTTAACTTAGAGTCAATATGATATTTCCATGTAAGCCTTCGATCAAGGTGTATGCCAAGGTATTTGACTTGAGAATGTTGAGGAATATTTTGATTGTTGATTCGAATGGGAGAACAGGTATCTTTTCTTAGGGTAAACGTTATATGAACACACTTTTGTTCATTGACTCTAATTCTCCATAAGTTCAACCATATTTCAAGCTGGGTAATGTGTGCTTGGAGATTGCGGGATGCCTCATCAGGATTTTTGTGAATACTCAAACAGGCTGTATCATCGGCAAATGTAGAAGTGTGGATGTTATTGCTCACAGGCATATCACAAGTATATATTAGATACAAGACTGGCCCCAGAATACTACCCTGTGGCACACCAGAAGATATAGATTCGGGTACACTCATGAAGTCTCCTTCCACAACAGTAAACTTTCTATCGAGAATATAACTTTCCAAAAGCTTTTGTATATTTATTGGTAGGTATGTCTTCAATTTTAAAACTAGGCCTTTGTGCCATACTTTGTCAAATGCCTGAGAAACATCAATAAAAAGGGCAGAACAATACTTCTTTTCTTCAAAAGTCCTCCTTATAATTTGAACCAATCTATGCGTTTGCTCAATAGTGCTATGCTGACTTCTAAAGCCAAATTGATGGTCCGGGATGCACCCAGTATCAGCTAAAATTGTGGACAATTTAGTCATGAGCAGCTTTTCGAAAAGCTTTGAAATTGTTGAAAGTAAGCTTATAGGCCTATATGACTCAGCCTTGGTAAGATCTTTACCTGGCTTTGGAATCATTTTAATCTTGGCAAGTTTCCAGTTATGTGGAAAATACTGCATTCGTAAAATGGCATTAAAAATAAATAGCAAAATTCTTATTGCAATATGAGGCAAGTTCATCAGCATCTTGTTACTAATGCCATCAATACCTGGAGCTTTCTTAGGGTCGAGTTCAGCAACTATTTTTTGTAGTTCATGCATCTTAAACCTTAAGGGACGAGGGGGTAGAGAGACTACACTCGGTAAATCGGCAGCACCCGTACATGAATTGGGAGTGAATACAGATTTTAAATGCTCAGAAAATAAATTACCTTTCTCACTATCGCTTCTTGCCCAGCCTCCAGTCGAAGTACGCAATGGTGATTTGAGATCAACGGGTCTTTTAAGATTTCTAGTAGCGCGCCATAAAGAGTAATTAGATGTTGACGTTACATCAAGACCTTCTAAGTACTTTTCCAGTAATGCAGTCTTTTCCGACGATAGCAGCTCTTTGAGTCGTTTAGTACATTCTTTAAGTCTGATTTTATTTAGGGGTGATCGGTGTTGTTGCCATTCTCTTCTAGCTCTCCTTTTTTCACATACGAGACGTTCAATATCCGTAGAATAAATTCTATTAAAGCCAGTCTGCGGATAGGAAGTAGTGGCATGTTCAGCAGCCTGTTTAATATATTCGGTAAGATTGGCAATATTAAATTCAATATCATCAGGTGATCTTAGCTGAATGTTTTCTACGCAGTGACTACTAATATATTTTTTGAATCCTAGCCAGTTGACCCTATTAATCGTTTTCGCATATGAGTTAGTTAAATCACTCCTTAGTGGGTTGAAAATTGTAACTATTGTGGGAGAGTGATCGGAGGACAGATCTACAGAGCCCTCTACGTGAATTAAGTCCCTATGGATATTTTTCGTGACGCCAAAATCTATAACATCTGGAATTTTTCTTACGTCAGTAGGCCAGTAAGTAGGCTCCCCACTCGAAATGATATCTAAGCCCATTTTTGAAATTGTATTAAACAACGCTCTACCTCTAGGTGTAACAAGACGCGAGCCCCAGTACGTATGTTTTGCATTGTAGTCACCAGCTGCCACGAAACAAGATCCAAGCGATTTGTAGAACTTCTCATACTGATCTTCGGTAACTGAAAATCTGGGAGGTGAGTAAATTGATGATATCACGAAATTCGAACAAAAATTTTCTACGAAAATATTCGTAGCTTGCATATATTCTTCACTAACGTTCTCAAGGATATAGTGCTTGAGTCTTGACTTAATTAGAATTGCTGATCCACCGCATGCTCTCCCTCTCGGGTCCTTTGAATCATATAGAGTGTAACCATTTACAACTGTGTAAAAGTTTGAGCACCAAAGGATTCCTTTGGAGCTCAGAGTGTGTTTTTTTTTTGTTTTGTTTTTAGCCCAGGTAGAATCACTATGTGCTAATATTAGTTGAAGTTAAGTCTTAGTAGAAACACTAAGACTAGTCTAGCAATCAAGAAAGTTAATTTTTGTTTGCCATAATTTCTTTATTTTTCCCAGTCTTTTATACAATTTTAATTTCATACGTCTATATTAAAATTAATAGCAATGTACATTTTCAGCACTTGTCATAAAGCCTGACCTTGCATTTTATGAATTATTGTAATACTATTCTTAAAGGTAAATGACTGAATTAATTGTATGAGTATAAAATGTATAAAGGTAAATGACTGATTGCAATATGAAACTTATTAATTTGTAAAAAAAAATTGGTTAATGAACTTAGAATACAACATAAGCAGAAATAACATTAAATATTAATTTATAACAAACCATTGGTTAAATGAACTTAAAATACTACATAAACAAAATTTCATATTTATAATAAAAAAAAGGGAAGGTATTCCTTTAAAAATACATACAACTTCTAATAATAATAAAAGTAATTATGTATGTATTAACATATATTTTATAATAGATACATTTTACTTATAAACTTTTATTTTACTTTTTTATCATTCACAGACTTTTGACAAATCAGATAACCACCAATAGGCATAAGCTTCACTTCTGCAATAGCTGTCTCCAGTATACTCATACGGAGACCATCATGAGTACACATAAGGAGGAATGTAGGAAGATAGTCACAACTATGCCATCAGGTCCGGATGCCATTCTTAGTTTTAAGGGACATAAACGAAAAATGGATGTCCCGTTTGTTGTTTACGCGGACTTCGAATGCATATTAGAGGGTATAAGTGATAGTGTAAGTACTAAAACAAATTTAATAAAAAAGCACATACCTTGTGCCTTTAGTTATTTTATTAAGTGTATGCATAGTAATAATTTAGATAAGTTTAGGATATATACGGGGGAAGATGCTTCAAAAAAATTTGTAGCATATTTAATTAAGGATTGTGAAGAAATTTATAATAACCACTTAGTTAACAATAGACAAATGGATACTTTATCCCCTTCGGATACTTATAAATTTTATAGTGCGGTGAATTGCGATATTTGCCAAAAATTTCTAGGCAAAGATCGCGTTAGAGATCATTGCCACATTAGTGGCAAATTTAGAGGTGCAGCCCACAACAACTGTAATTTAAATTACCAAATTCCCAAATTTATACCAGTTTACTTTCACAATTATTCAAATTATGACTCACATCTTTTTATTAAAGAATTAGGTGAAATTTCATTGCAACTGAAAGTACTCCCTCTCAATAAGGAACTTTATATATCCCTCTCCCAATTCACATAAATGAGTGATGGCCATAAGCTTGAAATAAGATTTCTTGATACTATACGCTTTATGGCTGAGAGTTTGGAATCATTAGCCTGCAATTTGTCGGATAATGATTTCAGCACTATAAGGTCCTTATTTCAGTCAGAAAAAGAATTTCAGCTTATTAAGAAAAAAGGTATTTTCCCGTATGAGTACCTAAATTCATTCGAAAAATTAGATGAATGCCAGCTGCCTTCACGCAGTGATTTTTTTAATAAGTTGAATAATAAAGAGTGTTCTTTGGAGGAATACTCACATGCTGTAGAGGTATGGAATACTTTTGGTTGCGAAACAATGAAAGATTACATGGAACTTTACTTAAAAACAGACGTCCTCTTACTGACAGATATTTTCGAGAACTTTAGAAAAGTTTGTAAGGGTATTTATGAGCTCGATCCTTGCCAGTATTATACAGCACCTGGCCTTTCCTGGGATGCAATGCTCAAATATACAAAAATTGAATTAGAATTATTGACAGACATAGACATGTACAATTTTATGAAAAAAGGTATACGTGGGGGGATAGTACAGTGTAGTCAAAGATATTCGAAAGCAAATAATAAATATTTGCAAGATTTCGACAAAGAAAAGCCCTCAGAATTTCTCGTCTATTTAGACGCTAACAATTTGTATGGATGGGCGATGTCGGAATATCTTCCTCATGGTGGGTTCAGATGGTTATCACAAGATGAGTTGAATCTGGATCCAAACAGCATAGCTGATAATGGAACAGACGGTTATGTATATGAGGTTACGTTGGATTATCCTTCTCATTTACACGACTTGCATAATGATCTTCCTTTTTGCGCTGAAAATAAGAAACCTATGCAAGCGAAGTATAGCAAGTTGATAACCGATTTCTCTACAAAGCAATCATATGTGATACACTTTAGAGTTCTCAAACAGTGCTTAGAATATGGCTTAGTTTTAAAGAAAACTCATCGTATTCTAGCATTTAAACAATCTCCATGGTTAAAAGGCTATATTGACCTAAATACCAGACATAGACCCACTGCTAAAAATGCTTTTGAAAAAAAATTTTTCAAACTACTTAATAATGCAGTGTATGGTAAAACCATGGAAAATGTGGATAAGAGGAGAGATGTTAAAATTGTTAATAATTGGGAGAGGACGAATCGGAATCATTTGGGTGCCCAAGATTGGATATCAAAACCAAATTTTCATAGTTTATCTATATTTTACGAAGATCTTGTAGCAATCGAAATGACTAGAGTCAAAACCTGCTACAATAAACCAATTTACTTAGGATTTTGTGTACTCGAGCTGTCCAAATGGAAAATGTATAATTTCCATTACGGGTACATGCAACCTAAGTTTAAGACAAACCTCTCATTAAACTATATGGATACTGACTCTTTTATATATTCAATAAAGACTGACGACTTTTACGCTGACATAAAAAATGACATACATGAACAATTTGACACATCGGACTATCCTACAGACAATATTTATAATTTCCCAATAGTAAATAAAAAAGTAATTGGTATGATGAAGGATGAAAATTGCGGTAAGATAATGACAGAGTTTGTTGGGCTGCGCTCAAAAATGTATTCATTCAGTGTAGAAAACCAAAATGATATTAAAAAATCGAAGGGGGTAAAGAGAGCCATATTAGATAAATATAGTTTAGCTACATATAAGAATTGCCTATTTAATAAGATTAATGTATATGATAGTATGTTAACATTTAAATCTAAGCTACATCAATTATATACTAGCGAATTAAATAAGGTAGTATTAAGCTATGGAGATGATAAGAGAAAAATTAGATCAAATAATATAAACACTTATGCATGGTATCATTTTCGTATTAAGGAAACTAACCCTGAATACGAACTTGACATGTTGCTAGATGAGATTGCTAAAATGCAAGAAAATCTTAGTTAATTAGTTAAGAAAAAATATTGTATTTGTATCCTATTTATTAAGAAAAATTGTTGTATATAAAATCTTAGTTAATAAGAAAAAATATTGTATTTATATCCTATTTAATCAGAAAAATTGATGTATATAAAATCTTATTTATTAAGAAAAATTCTTTTATTAATGTTAAAATGAATGTAAAAAAAAAAAAAAAAGTCTAAGAAATATTATTGTATTTAAATCCTATTTATTAAGAAAAGTTATTGTAAATAAACTATTGAAAAAAGAATGGAAAATGTGAATGGTTTTTTTATTTCTTTATTGGCTTTACTTCGTTAGATCAAAAAAATTTGTTTTTGCTTATTTGCAAATTCTTGTTTTCATGTCGCTTAAGCATGCACAGTCTTGTTTTCATATCACTTAAACATGCACAGTCTTGTTTTCTTTGAGAGGTTCTGCACAAGAGAAATTGAAATTCACAATATGAAATTCCATTAGATATTTTCATAAAGAGAAATAATTTAGATAATCGGATAAATCCTCATATTTTTCACTACATACAAGTTTCTGTTATTTTATATTCGAACAGATGATTCCTAGTTTTCCTTTAGAAAAAAATAATACAAATCAAGGAATATTTTTGCCTAAGTAGAGAAGGTGAAGAAAACCTAATTGTCGAGAGTGAGCTGAGTGAATTTCTAATTCAAAACTCCCAATTTCCTGTTTGGCAATAATATATTAATTATGTATTTTAAATTATGAATAAAAAGACATTAAATAGTTTTGTAAAATATAAATGTTTGTGTTTTATTTAATATTTTCAGTTATTTCATAAAGAAATTTAAGATATAAATGTCCACAGGTAAATGTATTAAAATTCTGATGCTGATTATAGTTGTATTTTATATATGCACCAAGATATTTGACTACTTCCCAAGGAGGTTGTAAGTTTCCAAAGCTGTCGAAATATTCTTTTTCATTGTTGTTTTTATAGTATGCTACCCAATGTGTACCAGGTCCTGTTGATACATCTAAGTTGATTATTCCACATTCAATTTTCTTTGTTCGTTTTGGTAGAGTATTCAACATGAAAACTCCTCTAAAATATGGAATTTTTAGAGAGAAACGGTTTAGGTCCACATCAGATAGTGGTCTGTTGGGCAGCATCTTTAAGAGTTTTTTGATTCCTCTTTGTGAACTAAACCATAACCTTTTTTATATGGTTTTAAGTAAAGTCCTTTTCCAACTGCTATAGATTCCATCGCTTTATTATGTCTAGTTGCTTCATCAAGTTGATTTTTTGCATTCTTTGTAGCATTTACAGCTTTAGCTATGGCAGCACCTCCAGTTGTTAGACTACCAATTGCACCCAGAGCAGTTAAAATCGGTATTAGAGGTAAAAAACCATCGATTTTTGGAACACGTATTACACGTGGTACTACAATTTGAGACTTTCTTCCTTTTAATGATTTGTTAATAGTTTTTCGTGCAATTTTAATAGCTGAGTTAATATCTAATGGCTTTTCCTTCTTTAGTATTTTTGTTGCAGCTATAATTGATGTTTTAAACGGTTTTTTATAATTTGGCTTGTTCTTTTTAACATTTTTCTTTTTCTCCGCACCCATTCCAAATTTAGTTTTGGCTTTCATTGCGTTAGTAACCATATATGCAAATGATTTTTCTGCAAGACTACTGTCTTTTGATAAAACTCGATTCCAAGCTGAATTTTCAAGTATTTTATCAGCTTTATGTCTAGTACTTAAATCCTTATTTTTTTAATACGCAATATCGTGATTTTTACAAGCAGAGTCCAATAAATTAATACCTTTGTCACCTCGATTTAAACGTTTTTGTAGTTTTGTTCCAGGTCCACAGTACTGATACCCCGGAAGATGTAGCTCAACAGGTAGAGAGTTTATTATTTTATCTACTATACCTCCTCCAACGAAGGTGTTTTTATGACTAAACGTTTTCTGATATCGTATAACCATATTATCTAATTTTTTCTATAATAAGAGGTAACATTTATAAAATGTATTTAGTTACAAAAATGCAGTTAGTGAAACAACATAAAAATATTTTAGTTCGTAATATTGACGATTCAGTCAACATCAGTTCAAAAATAAAGCATAGCCCCCTCTTACCAAATTCTATTCGTGCTCTAATAGTTGGACCATCAAATTGTGGAAATACTAATGTTATGATTGGCTTACTAGAAAGTCCTAATGGACTCAAGTTTGAAAACATCTATTTATACTCAAAATCTCTATATCAACCTAAATATGAATACCTGAAGAAACTAATTGCACCAATTAAAGGAATGGGATATTATACATTTACAGATAATGAATCAGTTATTCCACCTGACGAAGCTAAAACTAATTCAATTATGATATTTGATGATGTTGCATGTGAAAAGCAGAATAATATACGTACATATTTTTGTATGGGGCGACATAGGGATGTCGATTCATTCTACTTGTGTCAAACTTATACTAGAATTCCCAAGCATTTAATAAGAGACAATGCCAATGTTATTATAATGTTTAAACAAGATGAGACAAATATGAAGCATGTTTATAGAGATCATGTTGGTGGCGATATGAGTTATGATAAATTTCATGAAATTTGTCGAGAGTGTTGGAAGGATAAATATGGATTTTTGGTGATTAGCAAAGATAATGAATTAAATGATGGACGCTACAGAAAGCAATTTGACTATTTCATAACTATATAAACTACTCTTCATAAACATTTACTTTAGTTATTAATCTAACTTTAAGCTTGATACATCTATTTGCTATAACCTCATCTGATACCTGATAAGCTGATCTGAAAACCAGACTAGCTACCTAATAACCTGATTTGATACCTGAAAAGCTGATCTGAAAACCTGACCAGGTCCTGAAAAGCTGATCTGAAAACCAGACCAGGTCTTGAAAAGCTGATCTGAAAACCAGACCAGGTCCTGAAAAGCTGATCTGAAAACCAGACCAGGTCCTGAAAAGCTGATCTGAAAACCAGACCAGGTCCTGAAAAGCTGATCTGAAAACCAGACCAGGTCCTGAAAAGCTGATCTGAAAACCAGACCAGGTCCTGATAAGCTGATCTGAAAACCAGACCAGGTCCTGAAAAGCTGATCTGAAAACCAGACCAGGTCCTGAAAAGCTGATCTGAAAACCAGACCAGGTCCTGATAAGCTGATCTGAAAACCAGACCAGGTCCTGAAAAGCTGATCTGAAAACCAGACAAGGTCCTGATAAGCTGATCTAATAGCTGATACCTGATCTAATAGCTGATACCTTTTATTTATTAAAGATGGATGAGAAAATTTTAAAACAGTTGGTGTTGACAAGAAATGTCTTGAAGAAAAAGCTTCGTAGTATAAAAACTGGTGAAATAGATACACGTGAACAACTAAGAGATACATTTAAACCTATAACAGAACCACTGAAAGAATTCATAAATAGTTCTAAAAAAATTAAAAGAATTCCCATTAAAGAAGAAAATAAAATGAAGACAGAATTTGAAAATAATACAAGTTTAAAGTCTGAAAACCCATCACTCAAGATAGAGACAAGTACACCAAAGAAACTAGCAGAAGGAACAATATTTGATAATACCACCTTATTTAACGAAACTAATACTAAAAATGATGATGATGATGATGATGATGAAGATGATTTTCACTCACAAACTTCCAATACAGAAGATACTTATACTGATTTATCAGTCTTGGAAGGAAGAAATGAATTAGATACAAACTATGGTCCACATAAAGATTTCAATAATGAATGGAAATTTGGTGATGGTAAACTTACACTTAGTGAACATAAAATACAAGTTGGTGGCCAAATATGGGCTCTAACACCTGGACTATTTTCTCTAATGTTTCATAAAATACCAAAAAATTATGATAAATTTGAACTCGAAATCTATAAAAAGATTTTAATTACTACTAATGCATATAGAAGAGACTATAAACCTGATGGTCAAATTAAGGGTACTAGAGGATATAAATATAAACATATTATTAAGAAATTTATTGACGAGAAAAACCAGGATAATTTAACTGAATCAACAGGATCTAAGCCGAAAGGTAGCTATTTAGGTGATGGAATGATGGAATTTAACACCCATAAGCCCAACTATATATACTGGGATGATCCAAATGAGCTAGTAGATCGACTTCGACTACTGCTCTCATCACAAGCTGCAGGTCATAATAATCACAATAACGAGATTATATCAATTATAGAAGAACTACGTGAAGCTAATATAATACAATAACTTTAATAAAGTATATAAAGCATGTCTGTTGATAAATTTGGACATTATTTAAACGATACTAGCAACATAGTTTCTTTGAAAAATGCACCTAAACTGCTGGGGTTCTTTGTGGATACGAACAACAACATTGATGTCCAAAACAAAAGGATCAAAAATGTTGCAAAAGCTGTGGAGGAAAACGATGTTATCAATAAATTGTTTCTGCAAACTCAAATCGAAAAACTAGAAGAGAAACTATTAGCATACTTTAAGAGAGACAGTACTATAATTCAAGAAAATATTCAAATACAAATTGAGGATCTACATCGCGAAACAAAATTAGATATAGAAGAAAATTATAAAATTGAAAAAGATATTCTAAAAATTAAAACATCCTTTGAAGAACAAATTGAACAGCTTAATGAGAAAATTTATAGATTAGAAAATTACATGTTTGTATCAATAGCTGAAAGTGCTTCAACTAGATCACAACACTCTTCAAAAAATCTCTAAAAACAACTTAATGTCTTCAAAAAGAAATTTAGTAAACGAACTCCATAAGCAAGCACGAAAACATTTTGTGCGTCACAGAGTTGTAATGAAAGGGATAGATGATCTTTGGCAAGCTGATTTAGTTGAAATGGGGAACTATTCTAAAGAAAATAGAAATTATCGATTTTTGCTGACTGTAATTGACACATTCTCAAAATTTGCATGGGCAGTACCGCTAAAAACAAAAACTGCACTCGAAACAACTAACGCAATGGAAAATATTTTTGAATTGAGACGAATACCAAAAAACATACAAACAGATGATGGTAAAGAATTTTTCAACAATCACTTTGAAAAATTAATGCATAAATACAACATTAATCACTACTCAACATATAGCATTATGAAAGCATCAATAGTAGAACGATTTAATAGATCATTAAAAGGAATGATGTGGAAAGAATTTAGCTATAATGGTTCTTATAAGTGGATTGATATATACAAAGATTTACTTAATACCTACAATAGAAAAGTTCATCGTACCATTAAAATGCCTCCAATTAAAGTCAACTCAACAAATGAGGAAAAGCTGCTAAATACAGTATACAGTCATATGAAAATGTATAAAATGTCAAAATTAATGTAGGGGATCATGTACGCATAAGCAAATATAAGCATACATTTGAAAAAGGTTATACTCCAAATTGGACTACAGAAATTTTCACAATTACAAGAGTTCAAAATACAAATCCTGCAACATACATATTAGAAGACTATCTTGGTAATCCTATTAAAGGTGGATTCTATACTGACGAACTTTCAAAAACCAGATTTCCAAATACATATCTAGTTGAAAAGGTGCTTAAAATTAAAGGGAAGGAGGTATATGTTAAATGGCTGGGATTTTCCAATCAACACAATTCTTGGATAAGTAAAGATGAAATATTATAGATGTAAGAAAAACTAAATCTACAACAACATCATAACAAAACAATAATAGTATTAATATTAAGAAACTAATGTTAATTTTAAAATAAGAAAATGAAATAAATATGTAAATTATGCTTATAAACCATACTGTCTACTAAACTTTATTTAATTGTACTCATTCTGTTATAATGTCAATAACACTTACTCTGAGCTCTAACTCATCAGAATTATCTGCTAGTTACTTTCCTCCTATTGAATTACATGGTGCATATGAGTGTGTTCTAACTGACTTCCATTCATACAACAGTATTCCAAATGTAGACATCTACAACAATATGTTTCATATAGGAGAACATACAATAGAAATACCAATTGGATCTTACGAACTAAATGATATAGTTGATTTTATAGAAGAGCAATACAAACTACTCTGTCCAGCAAATAAGATTTTTATTGAAGCCAATAATAATACAATGCAAGTTAAAGTTAATAGTTCCAAGGATCCTGTATATTTTAATAAAGACAATACAATTGGAAAACTTTTAGGATTCAATAGCAAAATCCTAACACCAAACAAATATTATTATTCAGATCTTCCAGTTAATATTTTTAAAGTAAATCTCTTGCGAGTTGAAAGTAGTATCGCTATAACACATATATGAATAACTCCAAATCGCACACACTTCATGAATTTCCGATTAATGTGCCTCCAGGCTATAAAATAGATGAGGTTCCAAGAAATCTCATCTATTTACCTGTGAACACCAGAGAGATAAGTTCACTAGCGCTGCGCGTAGTTGATCAACACGGTGATTTAATTAATTTCCGAGGAGAGGAAATTACAATACGAATACATTTAAGGCCAACTAAATAATGCTAATATACAACACAAATACATTAAAAAATATAGTAGCAAGAACAACAACATCATTAAAGCGACCAGTACAGCAAAAAGCACTAACAACATCAAATAAAAATTTTCTAAAGTCCTTGAATTTTAAATTGAAGACAAAATGAGTTCAATAATAGATGTCTTAGATAAGCCCTTGTCTGATGAGAATATAATCAAAAAGGACTATCATACATATGTACCATACTTACAATCTTACAACAATAATGATGAAATTAGAATTTCAATACAAAATCAAGATTTGTACGTGCTACCCAGTGAAAGCTACATTTATGTAGAAGGTTTTGTTGCTGATGATAATAACTCTAAATCTTCTTCATCTTCGGACAACTTTATATTAAAAAACAACTTTGTGGCATATCTATTTGATGAAATTCGCTATGAGCTCAATGGAATTGAAATTGATCATACAAGATATTTAGGAGCCACAAGCACCATAAAAAATTTGGTTTCTATGTCACCAACAGAAAGCAACGTGATGCAAAATGCAAAATGGAACAAAATTGACGATGTCACCCTTGTAAATGGCTTTTTCAATTTCTATCTACCTCTAAAAATGCTTCTAGGATTCGCTGAAGACTACAACAAAGCTATACTAAATGGAAAACATGAATTGATACTCTTGCGAAATAAGAACGATGAAGATCTTGTACGCTCGACTGTTTCTACTAAAAAAGCTAAACTTACAATTTCACTAATCTCATGGAGAATCCCACATGTACAATTATCTGACTTTAGCAAATTGAATATGATTAAAATTATTAACAATGGTGCTTCTATACCTATGGCATTTCGCAGTTGGGATTGTCATGTCAATCCACAATTAAATATGGGAACTAGCCATATTTGGAATGTTAAACTGGCTGCAAATAGAGAACGCCCCCGTTTCGTATTGATTGCTTTTCAACAAGAAAATAAGTTTGTTCATTGTGATTTGACTAATTTAAAAGTACATTTAAATTCAGTCTCATATCCATATGATGACCTTAACATAAAGTTCAAAAATGAGCGATATGCAATTCTATATGATATGTATCTAAGATTTCAACAAAGCTACTATATGAAAGAATCTCAACCGCTTCTAACTGCACCAGAGCTTAAGACCAAAGCTCCTATTATTGTAGTAGATGTCAGTCATCAGAATGAATCACTCAATAGTGGACCGATTGATATAAAAATAGAATTTGAAACAGCAACTAATATTGGAGCAAAAACATCAGCTTACTGTATTCTTATTCACGATCGTATAATAGAATATGTACCCATCAAAGGACAAGTGCGAAAAGTCTTATGAATTGAGCAATATGGAAAACAACATAATTTTCATAGACGTACAAGGTTTCAAAAGTAATTCAAATGATTTCATCGCAAAAGAAGTAGCAATTGTTTTCAACAATTATGAATATAATAATTTCATTATAAAACCCCCATTTGATATCAAATGCTTATCAATAGAAAAGCAAAGAGAAGCAAAGTGGCTAACAAAAAACTATTATCACCTAAGCTGGACTGCTGGATCAGTTTCATTTCAAAGCGTTTGCAATTTTTTAAAAGCCAACGCAAGATGTTCTAAAATGTATGTAAAAGGTGAAGAAAAAAGACGCTGGTTGGAAAAAATTTTATGCCGAAAAATTTTTAACGTTGAGGATATAGGCTGCATCAATTTTAAACAAATGGAAATCAAGTATCCCGAATATTTTTATTGTAATTATCATAAATTTGGTGCTTGCGCACTAAAAAATGCTATTTTACTAACAAAAGAAATGTCTTGCTTTAATTAAACTTTTTCACTTTTTAAAATATGAATGTATGTATCATTATAAAATTTAAAAAAAAATTTTAAACAATAAATGTATCAAAAATAAAATAATATACAAGTGTTTTCTTATTTCAAATACAAACTACATAAAGGAAAGAGATGGAAGTGGAACCCCTTAATCCACCCCACAAAAATCACCTATTCACACAATTAATGCCACCTCAAAAAAAATCACCCGTTCACACAAAGTTAATGTAAACAAAAAAACTCCTTATGTAAACAAAAAATTCCTTATGTAAACAAAAAGTTGGACGGACTTATTGATCCACCCTCGTAGGGTATCAAATTTCACAAATTTCCAAGAATTTTAAAATTTGGGTAATTAAAATTTTAAAATTTCAAAATTTTAATTGACGCAGGAGTGGCAATTCCCTACTACTAACCATCTCGAGTCAATCAACAAGACAAACACCAACACAAGCAAAATAAAATTAAATGATATCTTAAAATGCGCGGAATTGATAAATACAATATTCAAGTTAATGACAAATATTATTGAAATTAAAAATTTTATTCAATAACATGGTTTTATTGAAAATAATTCTTGCCTATTTTTTTCTGTGTAGTTTTCCGTATTGATGACTGATCAGTATACACCAAGATGAGAATTGGCATTATCCTCACGTTCGCTTTCACTAGTTTCTATAGGGTGTTTTTTATTGAGGTATAGAACTTTAAGTTGGCATCACTTTTTTAATTGGCGGCCATTTTGTCAGCTGTCAAGTGATTAATATTTAGTTTGGTTTGCCATTTCATCATGAACAGGTTGACAAAAGAACAACGCTTGCAAATCGTGCAAATTTGCTTTATTCGAGCCAGCCGAATTGGCTTTAAAAAAGCCGAATTGGCTTTATTCGAGCCAGCCGCGGCGGCCACATGCCCGAAATCATATTTAAACATTAATGGCATAAAATTATCCTTCCAATAAAGCCAAATTGATGGACATTAAAACGATTTTCTTGTGTTTTATTTCAATTCGAAGTTCTATACCTCTAAAAAAATCGTGCAAATTTGCTTTATTCGAGCCAGCCGAATTGGCTTTATTCGAGCCAGCCGCGGCGGCCACATGCCCGAAATCATATTTAAACATTAATGGCATAAAATTATCCTTCCAATAAAGCAAAATTGATGGACATTAAAACGATTTTCTTGTGTTTTATTTCAATTCGAAGTTCTATTCCTCTAAAAAAAACACCCTTTACAAGTGAAATTATCGTGTAGAGAGCTTGAAGATGATTCCATTTGGTCATAGCGATGCCAACTATTTATAACCCAAACGTGCTATTCCCCTTCTCAAATCGCGCTAGAACGCGCTTAGTTTCAGCATTATGAACAATTTATAGTTCCTCGTTGTACCTTGATAGTGAACAGACGTGTTAGCGGTGCTTTTTTTTACATACATACTAAACAACAAAAAATACAAAAAAAAATATTCGTAATACATATGTATCTGACTTTAATAAATAAGCTTTATTTGCTTTGCCTATATTTTTTACATAGAAATAACAAAAACAAAAAAAAAACCGCAAACAAAGTGCGCTTGAGGAATATGAGTACCTCAAAGGAAAAAAATTGTGAAGTGAGTTCTAACGGCAGAAATGCCTATTTTACTGTGAGTTCTGAAACTCTTAATGAAAACACTAAAAATAGAAAATCTGATGAAAGACTTGCTGTGAGTTCTGAAGCTCTTGCTAAAAACAGTAAAAATAAAAATTCTGATGAAAGACTTTTTCCAACTGCAAATTCACTTTTTCGTCAGCGATCAAATTTGTTTTCTCCAATGCCAAATAGTGATTCGTTAACACTAACGTTGCCTAGTACCTCGTCATATAAGTCAGTCATTCGCTTCGGGATCGAATTCATCACTAAACGCAGTTATCACAACAGATAACAGCAGCCCAAAACAAAAGGTCCAAGTTGCAATGGACAGATATATAATTGTTTTAAAGCGCGCGCGAAGCCCAAATTCTACTAAAATTGCATCTGCTCCAAAGATGTCTAGGGATAAAGTGCATGATCTACCAATCGTCAAAATCTCTTCTCCATATTGCAAGACAATAACGACAAGCCCGCTGCATCATCGCAAAAGTCTTTTAAGCCACCACCTATCTATCTGAGAGAAAAAAATTCGAACGCGCTTTCAAAAAAACTACTGTCGACCATTGGTGAAAATACTTTTCACATCATTCCAATTAAACGATAAAATGATAAAACTAAAATCCAAATATACGATGAAAAAGATTTCCGAAAAATTGTTAGTGAGTTTGGAAAAAATTAAACAAATTTTTACACATATCAACTTAAGAGTGCTGATGGCCTACAGATAGTATTAAAGGGCATAGATTCATATGTTGAGCACGAAGAAGTAAAATGTGCACTTATCGAACAAGGATTTAACGTAAAAAATGTTACCAATATAATCAATAGAGAGAAGATTCCCCAGCCTCTATTTCGTGTCGAACTGGAGCCGAATGATATACAGTTGAAAAAAAACGAGACGCACCCAATTTATAGTCTAAAATACCTCTTACACCAAAAAATCACAGTGGAAGAGCCACGTAAGCGTTCAGGTCCCCTACAGTGCCATAATTGCCAAGAATATGGCCACAGAAAAACTTACTGCAAACTACCTACAGTTTGTGTTATCTGCGGTGAATTGCATGACACTGCTAACTGTACTAAGCCAAAAATTTCAAGCAGAAAAAAGATTCAGTAATTGTGGAGGTAATCACACCGCTAACTACAGAGGATGCCCTGTATATTCTTTCGTTAAACAGGCTATGGGTAAAAAATCTAAATTAGCTCCACTTCAATCAGCAAATGCTTACTCCGCCACTCTTCCTCAAACTAGCCAACTAGTTACTTCACGTGTATCGTATGCCGATGCTGCTAAGACTAGTTCTATTCCCACACAAAATGTTCCACCGCCAAGTAATTCAACAAATACAAACTCTAGCTTTAACTTTAGTCGTCTTGAAGCTACTATTGAGAATCTGGTGCTAACTATAAACAACTTTGCAACAAATATGACTAGCATGATGCAAGAAATGCTGAGAATGCAGAATACTCTGCTTCAAGCATTAGTCAACAAACCATGAACACGTTAAAACTATGTTTCTGGAACGCAAACGGCATTCACCAACATAAAAATGAACTTGAACACTTCCTCATGGAAAAAAATATTGATATAATGTTGGTCTCTGAGACTCACTTGACTTCGAGAAGCTGCTTTAAAATAAATGGTTACACTCTATATGATTCAAAGAGCCCGAGAGGGAGAGCATGCGATGGATCAGCAATTCTAATTAAGTCAAGACTCTAGCACTATATCCTTGAGAACGTTAGTGAAGAATATATGCAAGCAACAAATATTTTCGTAGAACATTTTTGTGCGAATTTCGTGATATAATCAATTTACTCACCTCCCAGATTTTGAGTTACCGAAGATCAGTATGAGAAGTTCTACAAATCGCTTGGATTTTGTTTCGTGGCAGCAGGTGACTACAATGCAAAACATACGAACTGGAGCTCGCGTCTTGTTACACCTAGAGGTAGAGCGTTGTTTACTACAATTTCAAAAATGGGCTTAGATGTCATTTCGAGTGGGGAGCCTACTTACTGGCCTACTGACGTAAGAAAAATTCCAGATGTTATTGATTTTGGCGTCACGAAAAATATCCATAGGGACTTAGTTCACGTCGAGGGCTCTCTAGATCTGTCCTCCGCTCACTCTCCCACAATAGTTAAAATTTTCAACCCACTAAGGAATGATTTAGCTAACTCATATGTGCAAACGATTAATAGGTTCAACTGGCTAGGATTCAAAAAATATATTAGTAGTCACTGCGTAGAAAACATTCAGCTAAGATCATCTGATGATATTGAATTTAATATTGCCAATCTTAACGAAAATATTAAACAGGCTGCTGAACATGCCACTACATCCTATCTACAGACTGGCTTTAATAGAATTTATTCTACGAAAATTAAACGTCTAGTATGTGAAAAAAGGAGAGCTAGAAGAGAATGGCAACAACACAAATCACCCCTAAATAAAATCAGACTTAAAGAATGTACTAAACGACTCAAAGAGCTGCTATTGTCGGAAAAGCCTGCATTACTGGAAAAGTATTTAGAAGGTCTTGATGTAACGTCAACATCTAATTACTTTTTATGGCGCGCTACTAGAAATCTTAAAAGACCCGTTGATCTTAAATCAACACTGCGTTCTTCGACCGGAGGCTGGGCAAGAAGCGATAGCGAGAAAGGTAACTTATTTTCTGAGCATTAAAATCTGTATTCACTCCCAATTCATGTACGGGTGTTGCCGATTTACCGAGTGTAGTATCTCTACCTCCTCCGTCCCTTAAGGTTTAAGATGCGTGAACTACAAAATATAATTGCTGAACTCGACCCGAAGAAAGCTCCAGGTATTGATGGTATTAGTAACAAGATGCTGATGAATTTGCCTCATATTGCAATAAGAATCTTGCTTTTTATTTTTAACCTTTAAATCACCCTTGTGTGGAAAACCACACAAAATGAATCATTTTTATACGATATCCGAAAAAATTTTTGGAGTATACTAATGAAACTTCTTGACTTTGTTTATAATAATTATAAACTTCGCACAGAAAAAAGAGTTTTTGATTAAAAAATATTATTTTAAAACGAAATATTTCAAAACTTACATAAGTTACCCTCGTGTGTGGTTTTCCACACATAGGAAGTTTCTACGTACAATGTTCTCGTTTGGAACTTGTCAATATTTTTTATATTGTTGCTATCTGCATGCAATCAATGTTCGTTTTATGAAGTGAACACTTACATAAAATAGACACAAACTACAATTGCAATATATTAGATCAAAGAATGAAATAATGTTGGATTTGTTCGTTGTTGACTATGGACGTCCCATATTTAGAGAAAAAAAAACATTTCAGTACATGAGTCCTTGATTTTGATGGCGTTATAAGCAGATGGTAAGCAAACTCTATTGACCAATTTTCTCCAATTCGTGAGATTGTCGACAAATTGGCAGATTTATTGAGTCGTCCTTTCAATCCATCTGAGTGTGTTACAGCTGACGAACAGTTGCTTGGATTTCGTGGAAGATGCAAGTTTAGACAATATATGCCTTCTAAACCTGATAGATATGGCACTCAATTTTGGCTTTTGGATTGCTCTGAAACGTGATACGTTTAGAAAATTCAGCGTATTGGTAGTTTACCTGAAAAAAAATCAAGGGGAACGTGTTGTTTTGGACCAAGTCGATGGACTGAAGGGACATAATATAACAATGGATAACTTTTTTTCATCCTACCAACTTTGACAAAAGTTTTTGTCTCGTGATCTAACGATGGTAGCTAGTAGAACGCAGAAAGCTTCTGTTGTTCCAGTCAACTTTTGCATTTGCCGAAAATACAACTCTTGTTTCATGTATCAGAAGAAAGGATAACTGCGTACTACTGCAAAGTACAATCCATCATTCGAGTGAAGTAGACTCTGATGTGAAAAAAATACCAGAAATCATTTAATTTTATAACAAAACCAAAGATCCGTTTTGTTGCTTTTTATATTAGCTTTATTGACATTCACTAAAAAATTGCTATTTTCTCATATATAACTGACATCTGAGCTTTAAATGTGCTCATTATATATATAATGATATAAATATAAATTAAAAGGGAAATAAGCCAATTGTACTTCGGATTTTTCTTCGTGAGCTTGAAATATCTCTTGCAATATGACAATACGAAAAGGCTTACCAAGAACTCAATAAGCAGTCTCTTTGCTTTCTGCTATATGCTAAACAAATTTTTTTGATGAACCTAGAGGCTCAATAACCCCATCACAAGTTTTATTGGTTCGTACACCTTCCGAAGCTTTGCAAAGTTCATCACATTCCTTCGAATTTCCTTCAAAAAAGCAAAATACTCTTCCTCTTATAATGAAAGAAAAATCTCGATGTCACATATGTTATAGCGAGAAATCAAAATATTAGAACTATATTCATCAAACGATGTTCTGTAATGTTTAATGTTATATAAATGCTGACTTTGGTTGCAAAAGAACTACGTCGCTGCAAAAAAATATAGATATATTGCATATGTGTGAAAAATCACACATGAGGGTAACTAACGTAAGTTTTTTTGAGGGTGATTTAAAGGTTAATGCCATTTTACGAATGCAGTATTTTCCACATAACTGGAAACTAGCCAAGCTTAAAATGATTCCGATAGGCCTGTAGTGTAGCATCGTCTGAACGCCCCTTTTGTCCTAATTTGTTTTCTTTTGTTTCTTTTGCTTCTTTAAAGAAAAAGTAAACGGAACAAAACGATCAATTTTCATTGATCGTACTGACTCACAAACTTTATTAATAAACTAACAAACACTTTGAATATTTGGCAACTGCAATAAACTGCTGAATTAGTGAAAAGGGTTTTTTATGAATTAAATGTATTATTATGTAGGTTACTAGTTGTGTAAGAATATTTTTGTAAAATAGTATTTAAGCCAGTATAAACCAAAAATAAAGACAGAACTATTTCATGCCTTAAATCGGCACATTGTTTTAATTAAATAAAGGATTCTGCATATAAACCTGCGAATCCTGGCCAGCGGCGCCTTAGCGCCGGCCATATAATATAACAAAATACACTTAAAGATAAAACCACCATAGGCCTATAAGGCATATCAGCTTACTTTCAACAATTTCAAAGCTTTTCGAAAAGCTGCTCATGACTAAATTGTCCAAAATTTATGCTGATAGTGGGTGCATCCCAGACCATAAATTTGGCCTTAGAAGTCAGCATAGCACTATTGAGCAAACTCATAGATTGGACCAAGTTGTAAAAAGAACATTTGAAGAAAATGAGTATTGTTCTGCCCTTTTTATTGATGTTCCTCAGGCATTTGACAAAGTATGGCACGAAGGCCTATTTTTTGCCAATAAATATAGAAAAACTTTTGGAAAGTTATATTGTTGATGTTTTTAGAACGCAAACGGCATTCGCCAACATAAAAATGAACTTGAGCACTTCCTCACGGAAAAAAATATTGACATAGTGTTGGTCTCTGAGACTCATTTGACTTCGAAAACCCTTTTTAAAATTTATGGCTACACCTTATATGATTCAAAGGACCCGAGAGGAAGAACATGCGTTGGATCAGCAATTTTAATTAAATCAAGACAAAAGCACTACATTCTTGACAACATTTGTGAAGAACATCTACAAGCAACAAATATTGGCATTGAAAATTTTTGTGCGAATTTCGTGATATCATCAATTTACTCCCCTCCCAGATTCTCAATCACTACGAAAATTTCTACAAATCTCTTGGACCTTGTTTTGTAGCAACTGGCGACTACAATGCAAAACATATGTGTTGGGTTTCGCGTCTTATTATACCCAGAGGTCGACCGTTGTTCAACACAAGTTCAAAAATGGGCTTGGATGTCATTTTGAGTAGGGAGCCCACTTATTGGCCTACTGACATACAAAAAATTCCGGATGTTATAGATTTTGGCGTCATGAAAAATATCTCTAGGGATTTAATTCAAATTGAAGCTTCTCTTGATCTCTCGTCCGATCACTCTCACACGATCGTTACAATTTGTAGCGCATTAACAAGTGACTTACCTCACCCATATTTGAATTTGATAAATCGTGTTAATTGGCTTGGATTCCAAAAATATCCTAGTGGCCATTGCACGGAAAATATTACGCTAAGAACACCTGGATGATATTGAATCTAACATTGCCAACCTTAATGAAAATATTAAACAGGCTGTTGAACATGCCACTACCTCCTATCCGCAGACTGGATTTAATAAAATTTATTCTACCGATATTGAACGTGTCGTGTGTGAAAAAAGAAGAGCTAGAAGGGAATGGCAACAGCACAGATCAAACCAACTTAAAATCAGATTTAAAGAGTGTACTAAACGACTCCAAGAGTTGCTTGCATTTGAAAAAAAAGCATCTCTTAAAAATTATTTGGAAGGTCTTGATGTCACACCAGCATCTAAATACTCTTTGTGTCGCACTGCTAGAAAGCTTAAAACACCAGTTGAGTTTAAACCCCCTCTGCGCACATCTACAGGAGGTTGGGCAAGAAGCGATACTGAAAAAGGTAAAATATTTGGTGAGCATTTAAAATCCGTATTTACCCCAAACACATGTTCTGAGGGTGGCGTTGGCTGAAGTAGTTAGCACGTTGACTACAAAACCGAAGGTCCTGGGTTCAATCCCTGTATCGAACAGTCATTAAAAAAATAACAACACCACGCATTTTTCTGATGTGCATTAGTGTTCCTTTCTATCAGTTGTTGTAGGAAAGTTCAAGTGATGAAGGCATAGTCACTGGTCACTGAACGATACCGACTTTAGGAGATACTAATCCTAATGTAACATCAGAGCGCCCTCCCTTCTTGTATAGCAGAATCATCGCACAGTGGCGTGAATTAAAAAAAAAGTGGTAAAAGTCCGCAACTTTTGAACTAGTCAACCGATTTCGATGAAACCAACTGTTTTGGAAAGTAGAAGTATTGAAATTCTTCGAAAGCATATTTTGAGGCACCCTGTTGTAAGACAGGGTAGCTCCAAGGAGCCTCAAAGTGGGAGAGTGCGGGTATCGAAATTTTTTCGGACCTTGTAACTTTTGTAAATAGCGACCGATTTCAATAATTTTTTCAGCGGGACAATCTACGTTAAGAAACAAAAATAAAATATGCTTAGAGTACCATTTAATCTCTTTCAGTTTCCAAGTTATTTGACTTGAAAAATTTATTTTTTAATCTTTGGCCCTGAGTTTTTTATTCGTTAGTACATAACTTCTTTATTACTTGCTTTTCAATGAAAACTTCATTACAATTCATATAAAAAAAATTTTTTTTTGATATCTCAAAAATTGTAGCAAGCAATAATTTTGCAATTTGGATTTTTAAAAATTATGAAAAAAAATTGGCGTATTTTGTGAAAAAGGTATTCTTAATTTTTTTTTGGAATATTTTAAAAAATTATTAATTATTTGATAAAACCTTTGATTGTTCCTCAGAATGGAGACATTGAGAAAGGCTGTGAAATAAATTTTGTAGATTGTTGTTACTGCACCAAACATGCAGCATTGGTCGAAAACTAGCAATTTTTTTTTAAAATCCGATTTTCGAATGGGGCAAAAAAATTGCACGGTCGGTTTTGTAAGTTTTTTGGCTTTTTATTATAAATAAATTTGTTATAAGTAAACTGCAAGAAACTCTTGACATCCTACACATAAATGTAGGCAGGAGAGGAGATTTTCTAAAAATTCTAAAATTTTTCTAACACAATTTTTCCCAATAAGAAAAAAGTATTATAAAATTATAAATTGGGAATCATTTTAATTTTTATCAATAGTATACATTTAGCTTTGCAAACTGAAAAAAAATTATTCTCCTACCTTCAATACTTTATGAAATATTCGAAATCCAATTTTGATTGAAGGCAAAACAAAATTTTACGGTTAATAACATTGGCTCCATGGTATATAAAAAATTCAAATATACATCGTGATTTAAATATGGCACTAGTGACTGAAGAAATTGCAAAATACTCTGGCAAATATTTAACAAAACTCGAGTCACATCCTAATCCGCTTGCCCGTAATATTTTGAACTTTACTGGACACATCCGCCTAAAAAAGAGGGACACAAGGGCTCTTATTCACAGCACTCCAGATGGGACTTCTTGAAAATACTTTTATTTTTTCCCTTTTGACTATCACAACTTATGTATTATATATAACTATTACTAAGCTTATGTCCGACACTGGTCGGGCCTAACTATATTTTCAGATTTAAGATTTGAATACTTATTGTTAGTTCATATATGAAGATACAATAAATAAAAATCATGCATTAAAAAAAATCCAATTTTGATTAAAAATTTTAATTTTCTACATTTTTTATTTTTGTCTAAATTACTGATCTTATTTTCGTTACTGCAAATGTTTCTTAATTTTTTTCTATGTTATTACAATAGTAGATATAATTGTCTATTCAACGGTATATAATATGTATTCCTTTGCCATTAATTCAGTCTTAAAATGTATACACAAATATAACACCTCAGGTAACAATTTAAATCTGATAATAGACTTGCTGTGAGTTCTGAAGCTCTTAATAAAAATCAAAAATCTGATAAGACTTTTTCTAACGGCAAACCCACAGTTTCGTCAGCGATCAACTTCGCTTTGTCTAATGCCAACTAGTGAATCGTTGACATTATTGCCTAGTACTTCTACATTTAACTCAGCGATATCATCCGCTTCGGGCTCGTGGTCATCACTTAAGTTGTCACTGAAGATAAGAGCAGCCCAAAACCCAAGGTCCAAATCGGAATGGACAGATACATTACAATTTTAAAGCGCGGGCGAAGCCCAAATTCTACTTAAATTGCATCTGCTCGAAAGATGTCTAGGGATAACAACGCATCCTCTACTAATCGGCAAAACCGTTTTAAAATATTGCAAGATGACAATGACAAACCCGCTGAATCTGCGAGCAGAACCTCCAAGCCGCCACCAATCTATTTAAGAGAAAAAAACTCAAACGCTCTTATTAAAAAATTAATTTCGGTCATTGGTGAGAATAAATTTCACATTGTTCCAATAAAACGTGGTAATATTGATGAAACGAAAATTCAAATTTATGAAGAAAAAGATTTTCGAAAAATGGTTTCTGAATTTGAAAAAAGTAAAACAAATTTCTACACATATCAGCTCAAGAGTGCTAAAGGTCTGCGGATTGTGTTGAAGGGCATAGATTCCTATGTTGCTCCTGAAGAAGTAAAAGATGCTCTCGTCCTCCAGGTTTTTAAAGTAAAAAATTTATCTAACATAATAAATAGGGAAAAGATCCCTCAACCTCTATTTCGCGTTGAACTTGAGCCAAATGATATAAAATTGAAAAAAATGAGACCCATCCAATATATAATTTAAGATACCTGTTATATCGAAAAATAACCGTTGAAGAACAACACAAGCGTTCAGGACCCGTACAGTGCCATAATTGTCAAGAATATGGACATACTAAAACTTACTGCAAATTACCTACTGTTTGTGTTGTGTGCGGCGAATTACACGGCACTGCTAGTTGCAATAAACCAAAAGATCAAAGTGTCCTGTGTACTCTTTCGTCAAACAGACTATGAGGCAAACACCTAAATTGGCCCCAGCCCAATCAGCAAACGCTCTATCAGCCACTATTGCGCAAGTGAGCCAACCAGTTAGTTCCCGTGTATCGTATGAAGATGCTGCTAAGACAAATTCTATTCATACACAAAATGTTTCACCACCAAATAATTCAACAAATACACATTCGAATTTTAATTTCAATCGCCTTGAAGCTACTATTGATAATCTGGTGCAAACTATAAATAATTTTACAACAAATATGACTAGCATGATGCAAGAAATGCTTCGAATGCAGAATACTCTGCTTCAAGCTTTAGTTAACAAACCATGAACACGTTAAAAATATATTTCTGGAACGCAAACGGCATTCGCCAACATAAAAATGAACTTGAGCACTTCCTCACGGAAAAAAATATTGATATAATGTTGGGGTCTGAGACTCATTTGACTTCGAAAAGTCTTTTTAAAATTTATGGCTACACCTTATATGATCAAAGGACCCGAGAGGAAGAGCATGCGGTGGATCAGCAATTTTAATAAAGTCAAGACTCAAGCATTATATTATTGACAACATTTGTGAAAAACGTTTAACACATGATGATATTGAATCTAACATTGCCAACCTTAATGAAAATATTAAACAGGCTGCTGAACATGCCACTACCGCCCATCCGCAGATTAGCTTAAATAGAATTTATTCTACGGATATTGAACGTCTCGTAAGTGAAAAAAGAAGAGCTAGAAGAGAATGGCAACAGCACAGATCACCCCAACTTAAAATCAGATTTAAAGAGTGTACTAAACGACTCCAAGAGTTGCTTGCATTTGAAAAAACTGCATCTCTTAAAAATTATTTGGAAGGTCTTGATGTCACACCAGCATCTAATTACACTTTGTGGCGCGCTGCTAGAAAGCTTAAAACACCAGTTGAGTTTAAACCACCTCTGCGCACATCTACAGGAGGTTGGGCAAGAATCGATACTGAAAAAGGTAAAATATTTGGTGAGCATTTAAAATCCGTATTTACCCCAAGCACATGTTCTGGTGCTGTTGATTTGCCAAATTAAGTTGCGCTACCCCCTCGACCAATAAAATTTAAGACGCGTGATGTACAAAAACTAATTGCTGAACTCAACCTGAAAAAAGCTCCGGGTATTGATGAAATTAGTAACCAGATGCTGATAATGATGCCTCGTATAGCTATTATAATCCTGCTATTCATTTTTAATGCCATTTAACGTTGTACCTTCATAGTGAACAGACGTAATAGCGGAATTTTTCTTACATACAAACAAAACAAAAAAAAATCATACAAAAAATATTCGTAGTACATATTAACTTTGATAAATAAGCTTTTTTTTTTGCTTTGCTAATATTTTTTTACATATAGAAATAACAAAATCAAAAAAGAACCGTAAACAAAAAAACATACAAAGTACCCTTGAGGAATACTCTTTATGAGTACCCCAAAGGAAAAAAATAGTGAAGTGAGTTCTAACGGCAGAAATGCCTATTTTACTGTGAGTTTTGATGCTCATAATGATAACAATAAAAATAAAAAATCTGATAATAGACTTGCTGTGAGTTCTGAAGCTCTTAATAAAAACCAAAAATCTGATAATAGACTTTCTCTAACGGCAAAACCACAGTTTCGTCAGCGATCAACTTCGCTTTGTCCAATGCCATCTAGTGAATCGTTGACATTATTGCCTAGTACTTCTAAATTTAACTCAGCGATATCATCCGCTTCGGGCTCGTTGTCATCACTTAAACAAGTTGTCACTGAAGATAAGAGCACTCCAAAGCCCAAGGTCCAAGTCGGAATGGACAGATACATTACAATTTTAAGGCGCGGGCGCAGCCCAAATTCTACTAAAATTGCATCTGTTGCAAAGATGTCCAGGGATAACAGCGCATCCTCTACTAATCGGCAAAACCGTTTTAAAATATTGCAAGATGATAATGAAAAACCCGCTGAATATGCGAATAAAACCTCCAAGCCGCCACCAATCTATTTAAGAGAAAAAAACTCAAACGCTCTAATTAAAAAATTAATTTCGGTCATTGGTGAGAATAAATTTCACATTGTTCCAATAAAACGTGGTAATATTGATGAAACGAAAATTCAAATTTATGAAGAAAAAGATTTTCGCACAATGGTTTCTGAACTTGAAAAAAGTAAAACAAATTTCTACACATATCAGCTCAAGAGTGCTAAAGGTATGCAGATTGTGTTGAAGGGCATAGATTCCTATGTTGCTCCCGAAGAAGTAAAAGATGCTCTCGTCCTCCAGGGCTTTAAAGTAAAAAATGTATCGAACATAATAAATAGGGAAAAGATCCCTCAACCTCTATTTCGCGTTGAACTTGAGCCAAATGATATAAAATTGAAAAAAAATGAGACCCATCCAATATATAATTTAAGATATCTCTTATATCGAAAAATAACCGTTGAAGAACCACACAAGCGTTCAGGACCCGTACAGTGCCATAATTGTCAAGAATATGGCCATACTAAAACTTACTGCAAATTACCTACTGTTTGTGTCGTGTGCGGCGAGTTGCACGGCACTGCTAGTTGCAATAAACCGAAAGATCAAAGTAACAAAAAATGCAGTAATTGTGGAGAAAATCACACTGCTAACTACAGAGGTTGTCGTGTGTACTCTTTGGTAAAGAAGACTATGGTGCAAAAACCTAAATTAGCTCCAGCTCAATCAGCAAACGTTTACTCTGCCACTTTTCAGCAAATGAGCCAACCAGTTACTTCCCGTGTATCGTATGCAGATGCTGCTAAGGCTAGTTCTATTCCGACACAAAATGTTTCACCGCAAAATAATTCTACAAATACAAACTCAAACTTTAATTATAATCGCCTTGAAGCCACTATTGAAAATCTTGTGCAAACTATAAACAATTTTACAACAAATATGACTAGCATGATGCAAGAAATGTTGCGAATGCAGAATACTCTGCTTCAAGCTTTAGTTAACAAACCATGAACACGTTAAAAATATGTTTCTGGAACGCAAACGGCATTCGCCAACATAAAAATGAACTTAAGCACTTCCTCACGGAAAAAAATATTGATATAATGTTGGTCTCTGAGACTCATTTGACTTCCAGAAGCCTTTTTAAAATTTATGGCTACAACTTATATGATTCAAAGGACCCGAGAGGAAGAGCATGCGGTGGGTCAACAATTTTAATAAAGTCAAGACTCAAGCATTATATTATTGATAACATTTGTGAAGAACATTTACAAGCAACGAATATTTGTATTGAAAATTTTTCCAATAATTTTGTCATATCATCAATTTACTCTCCTCCTAGATTCGCAATTACTGAGCATCAATACGAGGATTTTTACAAATCTCTGGGTCCTTGTTTCGTAGCAGCTGGCGAATATAATGCTAAACACACGTTCTGGGGTTCGCGTCTTATTACACCCAGAGGTCGAGCGTTGTTCAATACAATTTCCAAAATGGGCTTGGATGTCATTTCAAGTGGGGAGCCCACTTATTGGCCTACTGACATACATAAAATTCCGGATGTAATAGACTTTGGCGTTATGAAAAATATCTCTAGGGATTTAATTCAAATTGAAGCTTCTCTAGATCTCTCGTCCGATCACTCTCCCACGATCGTTACAATTTGTAGCCCATTAAGAAGTGATTTACCTCACCCATATGCCAATTTGATAAATCGTGTAAATTGGCTGCGATTCAAAAAATATCTTAGTAGTCATTGCACGGAAAACATTACACTAAGAACACCTGATGATGTTGAATCTAACATTGCCAATCTTAACGAAAATATTAAGCAGGCTGCTAAAATGTCACTACCTCATATCCGCAGACTGGGTTTAATAGACTATATTCTACAGATATTGAACGTCTCGTATGTGAAAAAAGAAGAGCTAGAAGGGAATGGCAACAGCACAGATCACCCCAGAATAAAATTAGATTTAAAGAGTGCACTAAACGACTCCAAGAGCTGCTTGCACATGAAAAAAGTGCATCTCTTAAAAACTATCTGGAAAATCTTGATGTCACACCAGCATCTGATTACTCTTTATGGCGTACTGCTAGAAAGCTTAAAACACCCGTTTAGTTTAAACCACCTCTGCGCACATCTACCGGAGGTTGGGCAAGAAGCGATACTGAAAAAGGTAACATATTTGCTGCCCATTTAAAATACGTATTTACCCCAAACACATGTACTGGTGTAATTGATTTGCCAAATGTAGTCGCTCTACCCCCTCAACAAATAAAGTTTAAGACGCGTGATGTGCAAAAACTAATTTCTGAACTAAACCCAAAGAAAGCTCCGGGTTTTGATGGAATTAGTAACCAGATGCTAATAAAGTTGCCTCGTATTGCAATTAGAATACTGTTATTTATTTTTAACGCCATTTTACGACTGCAGTATTATCCAAATAGCTGGAAGCTTGCCAAAGTTAAAATGATTCCAAAGCCGGGCAAAGACCTTACCAAGGTAGAGTCATACAGGCCAATAAGTCTCCTATCAACAATGTCAAAGCTTTTCGAAAAACTGCTCATGACAAAATTGTCCCCAATTCTAGTTAATAGTGGGTGCATACCGGACCATCAATTTGGTTTTAGAAGTCAGCATAGCACCATTGAACAAACTCATAGATTGGTCCAATTTATAAGAAGAACATTTGAAGAAAAGAAGTATTGTTCTGCGCTGTTTATCGACGTTTCTCAGGCATTTGATAAAGTGTGGCATGAAGGCCTAATTTTAAAATTAAAAACATACCTGCCAATAAACGTTGTAAGTCTTTTGAAAAGTTACATTACTGCCCGGAAGTTCACTGTTGTGGAAGGAGACTTTATGAGCATGCCTGAAACTATCTCATCCGGTGTGCCACAGGGGAGTATACTGGGGCCAGTTTTGTATTTGATTTATACTTGTGATATGCCTCTGAGCAGCAATATCCACACTTCCACATTTGCTGATGATACAGCCTGCCTTAGTATGCATGAAAATCCTTACGAGGCATCCCGATATCTTCAAGAACACATTACCCAGCTGGAACTATGGTTAAACTTATGGAGAATTAAGGTAAACGAACAAAAGTGTGTTCAAGTAACATATACATTACGAAGAGATACGTGTTTACCCATTCGGATTAACAATCAAGTTGTCCCTCAACATACTCATGTGAAATATCTTGGTATACACCTTGATCGACGGCTTACTTGGAAACACCATATTGACTCTAAGTTAACCCAAATGAAACTAAAATTAACTCAGGTACATTGGCTGATTGGTAGAAATTCAACCCTCAGTCTAGATTGCAAACTTTTGATATACAAGTCTATTTTGAAACCCATATGGTGCTACGGAATTCAACTATGGGGCACTGCTTCAGCTTCCAATGTCGAGAGAATCCAACGAAGGCAAAATAAAATTTTGCGATTAATAACATCGGCTCCATGGTATATAAAAAACTCAAATATACATCGTGATTTGAATATGCCACTAGTGGTTGAAGAAATTGCAAAATATGCAGGCAAATATTTAACAAAACTCGAGTCACATCCTAATCCGCTTGCTCGTAATATTTTGAACTTTACTGGACACGTCCGCCTAAAAAAGAGGGATACAAGTGCTCTTATACTCAACACTCCAGATGGGACTGCTTGAAAATACTTTTTATTTTATTTTATTTTTTCTTCCTTTTGATTATCACTACTTATGTATTATTTATAACTATCTCTAAATTTATGTCCGACAGTGGTCGGGCCTAATAATTATATTTTAGATTTAAGATTTGAATACTTATTGTTAGTTCATATTTGAAGATACAATAAATAAAAATATATATTAAAAAAAAAAAAATTTAACGATTGGAGTATTATCCAAACAGCTGGAAGCTTGCCAAGGTTTAAATGATTCCAAAGCCGGGCAAAGATCTTACCAAAGCTGAGTCATATAGGCCAATAAGTTTACTGTCAACAATGTCAAAGCTTTTCGAAAAACTGCTCATGACAAAATTGTCCCCAATTCTAGTCAGTAGTGAGTGCATACCGGATCATCAATTTTTTTTTTTTTGCATATATTTATTTATTGTATCTTTAGATATGAACTAACAATAAGTATTCAAATCTTAAATCTAAATATAATTATTAGGCCCGTCCAGTATCGGACATAAACTTAGTGATAGTAATTAATAATACATAAATTTCGTATTAAGCACAATAATTACTTTCAAGAAGTATCATTTGGGGTGCTGAGTATTAGAGCCCTTGTGTCCCTCTTTTTTAAGCGGATATGTCCAGTAAAGTTCAAGATATTACGAGAAAGCGGATTAGGATGTGACTCGAGTTTTGTTAAATATTTACCTGCGTATTTTGCGATTTCTTCAGTCACTAGTGGCATATTTAAATCTCAATGTATATTTGAATTTTTGATGTACCATGGAGCCGCTGTTATCAAACGTAATATTTTATTTTGCCGTCGTTGGATTCTATCCACATTTGAAGCTGAAGCAGTGCCCATAGCTGAATTCCGTAGCACCATATTGGCTTCAAAAGCGACTTGTATATCAAAAGTTTGCAGTCTAGACTGAGTGTTGAATTTCTGCCAATCAACCAATGTATTTGAGTTAACTTAAGTTTCATTTGAATTAGTGTAGCGTTAATATGATGTTGCCATGTAAGCCTTCGATCAAGGTGTATACCAAGGCATTTCACTTGAGAATGTTGAGGACTATTTTGATTATTGATTCGAATGGGGGAACAGGTATCTTTTCTTAGGGTAAACGTTATATGAACACACTTTTGTTCATTTACTTTAATTCTCCAAAAGTTCAACCATCTTTCAAGCTGGGTAATGTGAGTTTGGAGATTGACGGATGCCTCATCAGGGTTTTTGTACATACTTATACAGGCTGTATCATCGGCAAATGTAGAAGTGTGGATGTTATTGCTCACAGGCATATCACAGGTATATATTAAATACAAGACTGGCCCCAGAATACTACCCTGTGGCACACCAGAAGATATAGATTCGGGCACACTTATGAAGTCTCCTTCCACAACAGTAAACTTCCTATCAACAGTATAACTTTCCAAAAGTTTTTCTAAATTTATTGGCAAATTTGTCTTCAATTTTAAAAATAGGCCTTCGTACCATACTTTGTCAAATGCCTGAGAAACTTAAATAAAAAGGGCAGACCAATACTTCTTTTCTTCAAAAGTCCTCCTTATAACTTGAACCAATATATGCGTTTGTCAATAGTGCTATGCTGACTTCTAAAGCCAAATTGATGGTCCGGGATGCACCCATTATCTGCTAAAATTGTGGACAATTTAGTCATGAGCAGCTTTTCGAAAAGTTTTGTGACTGTTGATAGTAAGCTTATAGGCCTATATGACTCAGCCTTGGTAAGATCTTTGCCCGGCTTCGGAATCATTTTAATCTTGGCAAGTTGCCAGTTATGTGGAAAATACTGCATTCGCAAAATGGCATTAAAAATAAATAGCAGGATTCTTATTGCAATATGAGGCAAGTTCGTCAGCATCTTATTACTAATTCCGTCAATACCTGGAGCTTTCTTCGGATTAAGTTCAGCAATTAGTTTTTGTACATCGCGCATCTTAAACTTTATGGGTCGCGGGGGTAGAGCAACTACACTTGGCAAATCAGCAACACCAGTACATGTGTTTGGGGTAAATACGTATTTTAAATGATTAGCAAATATGTTACCTTTTTCAGTATCGCTTCTTGCCCAACCTCCGGTAGATGTGCGCAGAGGTGGTTTAAGCTCAACAGGGGTTTTCAGCTTTCTAGCAGCGCGCCACAGAGAGTAATTAGATGCTGGTGTGACATCAAGACCTTCCAGATAATTTTCAAGAGATGCAGTTTTTTCAATTGCAAGTAACTCTTGGAGTCGTTTAGTGCACTCTTTAAATCTGATTTTAAGTTGTGGTGATCTGTGCTGTTGCCATTCCCTTCTAGCTCTTCTTTTTTCACATAAGGCACGTTCAATATCGGTAGAATAAATTTTATTAAATCCAGTCTGCGGATGGGAGGTAGTAGCATGTTCAGCAGCCTGTATAATCATTTCGTTAATGTTGGCGATGTTAGCTTCAATATACTCGGGTGTTCTTAGCGTAATGTTTGCCGTGCAATGACTACTAAGATATTTTTGAATCGCAGCCAATTTACACGACTGATCATCTTCTAATACGAATGAGGTAAATCACTTCTCTGTGGGCTACAGATTGTAACGATCGTGGGAGAGTGATCGGACGAGAGATCTAAAGAACCTTCAACGTTAATTAATTCTTTAGAAATGTTTTTCATGACGCCAAAATCTATAACATCCGGAATTTTATTTATGTCAGTAGGCCAGTAAGTAGGCTCCCCACTCGAAATGATGTCCAAGCCCATTTTTGAAATTGTGTTGAACAGTGCTCGACCTCTGGGTGTAATATGATGAGAACCCCAGCACGTATGTTTTGCATTATAGTTGCCAGCTGCTACGAAACAAGGGCCAAAAGATTTATAGAAATCCTCGTATTGATTCTCAGTAATTGCGAATCTGGGAGGGGAGTAAATTGATGATATCACAAAATTTGTGCAAAAATTTTCAACACAAATATTCGTTGCTTGTAGATATTCCTCACAAATGTTGTGAATAATATAATGTTTATTCTAGATTTTATTAGAATTGCTGATCCACCGCATGCTCTTCCTCTCGGGTCCTTTGAATCATATAAGGTGTAGCCAGAAATTTTAAAAAGGCTTCTCGAAGTCAAATGAGTCTCTGAGACCAACATTATATCAATATTTTTTTCCGTGAGGAAGTGCTCAAGTTCATTTTTATGTTGGCGAATGCCGTTTGCGTTCCAGAAACATGTTTTTAACGTGTTCATGGCTTCTTAACTAATGCCTGAAGCAGTGTATTCTGCATTCGCAGCATTTCTTGCATCATGCTAGTCATATTTGTTGTAAAACTATTAATAGTTAGCACCAGATTCTCAATAGTAGCTTCAAGGCGAATAAAGTTAAAGCTTGAGTTTACATTCGTTGAGTTATTTGGCGGTGGAACATTTTGTGTGGGAATAGAACTAGTCTTAGCAGCATCGGCATACGATACACGTGAACTAACTGGTTGGCTTGTTTGAGGAAGAGTGGCGGAGTAAGCGTTTGCTGCTTGAGGTGGAGCTAGCTTAGGTTTTTGACCCATAGCCTGTTTAACAAAAGAATATACAGGGCATCCTCTGTAGTTAGCGGTGTGATTACCTCCACAAATACTACATTTTTTTTCTGCTTGATCTTTTGGCTTCGTGCAGCTATCAGTACCATGCAATTCACCGCAGATAACACAAACTGTAGGTAAATTGCAGTAAGGTTTTGTATGACCATATTCTTGGCAATTGTGGCATTGTACGGGACCTGAACTCTTATGTGGCTCTTCAACTGTAATTTTTCGGTATAAGAGGTATTTTAGGCTATAAATTGGATGTGTCTCGTTCTTTTTCAACTGTATATCATTTGACTCCAGTTCAACACGAAATAGAGGCTGGGGGATCTTCTCTCTATTGATTATATTAGTAACACTTTTTACTTTAATTCCTTGTATGTTGAGTGCATCTTTTATTTCGTCGGGATTAACATAAGCATCAATGTTCTTTTATACGATCTGCATACCTTTAGCACTTTTAAGCTGATAAGTATAAAAATTTGTTTTATTTTTTTCGAAATCAGTAATAATTTTGCGGAAATCTTTTTCTTCGTATATTTGAATTTTCGTTTCATCAATTTTACCACGTTTTATTGGAATAACGTGAAATGCGTTCCATCAATTTGGTTTTAGAAGTCAGCATAGCACCATTGAACAAACTCATAGATTGGTTCATTTTATAAGAAAAACTTTTGAAGAAAAAAAGTATTGCTCTGCGCTGTTCATTGACGTTTCTCAGGCATTTGATAAACTGTGGCATGAAGGGCTAATTTTAAAATTAAAGACTTACCTACCAATAAACATTCTAAATCTGCTGGAAAGTTACATTATTGCCCGGAAGTTCACTGTTGTGGAAGGAAAATTTATGAGTACGCCTGAAATAATCTCATCCGGTGTGCCACAGGGGAGTATACTGGGACCAGTTTTGTATTTGATTTATACTTGTGATATGCCATTGAGCAGTAACATTCACACATCTACATTTGCTGATGATACAGCCTGTCTTAGTATGCACGAAAACCCTCACGAGGTTAGGGATGAAACGATACGAGTAAATACAAGTAAGAACTCGATACTTTTTCTTAGAAACCAAGTACTTTTGGTATCGATACTTTACTACCGAGTACCGAGTAGGTATCGGTAAAAAATACTTGTATCGGTCAAAAATACTCATTTTTTATTGGCGCAACAATGTTGAAAATGAGGCCAGTTTAACAAAATTTGATTTACTCGTATTAAATGTAAGTTTATATTTAGTTTATATATATATATATATATATATTAACGTAAGTTCGCGAAATCAGGCCTTATTAAAGGCCTGCTTAGGATTTTTTTTATTCAATTACTTTTCTTATGTCCTGATTCACACATATCCGGTTTATCTGATCAGTTTTTGTTCAATTTTCTTTTCAACCTGCATTTGCGTTCATGCACACCGTAAAGTTGGTTTCATCAAGTTTCAAAAATTTGCGTTGTAGTAGAGTATTACGAATGACAAAACAAAATAAAAAAGCAAACTTGACTGGTACGGACAAGTCTGTACCCCTTTCCATTCTCTTCCTCTCTCTCCTAAAAACTCAAGACTTGACGACTCAGAACTGACGTGTGTGAATCAGGACTATCTGACTACTAAAGAATCTCTTATGGAAGGCCTCGACTCTTTCATATAAAAGATAAAATATACATTCCACATACCCTTCTATGAGAATGGAAAAGAGAAGGAGTAACATGTTTGGTTTTGTTTTTCCTACCTCGCAATGAAAACGCATGTAAAAAATATATGAGCATGAAATGGAGCGATCCGGCCTTGTAAATCCAAAAGAAGTAGTACAAAGACCTTTCCTTTTCCCGCTGGGTACTGCTCCTGACGATGAAAATATTTCAAAGTAAGTGCATACATACATACATATGTGTGGGTGCTGTTTACATTCACTTTTGTTTTCACTGTTTGAAACCATATGAAGAACTGGACCGATACAAGTAAATATCGATGCTTTTCATTCGATACTGAGTAGGTATCGATTCTTTTGAACCGATACCGTATCAAGTACAAGTATCGATACCTTAGTGGTATCGTTTCATCCCTACACGAGGCTTCCCGATATCTTCAGCAACATATTACTCAGCTAGAACTATGGTTAAACATGTGGAGAATAAAGGTAAACGAACATAAGTGTACTCACGTAACATTTACCTTAAGAAAGGATACTTGTTCCCCCATTACAATCAATAATCAAATTGTTCCTCAAAACTTACATGTGAAATACCTTGGTATACATCTTGATCGAAGACTCAAATGGAAATAACACATTGACTCTCAGCTAACGCAAATGAAACTTAAATTAACTCAGATTCATTGGCTGGTTGGTAGAAATTCAACCCTCACCCTAGATTGTAAACTTTTAATATACAAGTCGCTCTAAAAACCTATATGGTGCTACGGAATTCAGCTTTGGGGTACTGCTTCAGCTTCTAATGTCGAGAGAATCCAACGAAGGCAAAACAAAATTTTACGGTTAATAACATCGGCTCCATTGTATATAAAAAATTCAAATATACATCGTGATTTAAATATGCCACTAGTGACTGAAGAAATTGCAAAATACGTAGGCAAATATTTAACAAAACTCGAGTCACATCCTAATCCGCTTGCCCGTAATATTTTGAACTTTACTGGACACATCCGCCTAAAAAAGAGGGACACAAGGGCTCTTATTCACAGCACTCCAGATGGGACTTCTTGAAAATACTTTTATTTTTTTCCTTTTGATTATCTTTACTTATGTATTATATATAACTATTACTAAGCTTATGTCCGACACTGGTCGGGCCTAATTATATTTTTAGATTTAAGATTTGAATACTTATTGTTAGTTCATATATGAAGATACAATAAATAAAAATCATGTATTAAAAAAAAATATTTTTGATAGGAAGTTTACTGTTGTGGAAGGAGACTTCATGAGTGTGCCCGAATCTATATCTTCTGGTGTGCCACAGGGTAGTATTCTGGCGCCAGTCTTGTATCTAATATATACCTGTGATATGCCTGTGAGCAAGAACATCCACATTTCTACTTAATTTAATTATTTTTCGAACTGTAACTGTTTTACAGTTATTTTTAATTGAACAATGGTTGCTTCTTTGAAGATGCTTAAGTATTACATTTTCCTTATAGTGTAAAATAACGTTATTTATTTCAACAATATTTTCGTTTATTTCATAAATTTCCTTAAAATTTATGTGTGGTACAGCGGTGAGTAATCTCAATTGTGTAGTAATGAATTTGTCAGGGATCTGTATGGCTATTATTATAGAATTGTTCTTGAACGTTATCACTCCGATTTTAAGGAGTTTTAACTTATAAAAATCAATGTTGAAGCTTTCTATTTCTGTTTTAGTAAATATGCTGGGGTGAATAAAACTGTTCTTGGCGGATGCGATATTATCTTGTATTTTCTCTATTTTGTCTTCCAGTATATTTAATTTAGACAACTGGTCTAAGTATAGGTAACGTCTCATTATTTCGTTATTACTTTTTCTGATTTGTTCGAAAGCAGATTTTATACTATTTCTATCCTGATCTATAGAGCTTTTTAAACTATTAAGTGATTTATTAAACGAATCATTGATAATAATTTGATTGTTTACTGTCGTAATGATGTTCCTATTATTTTCCTCAACTGTGGAGATATGATCCATAATTTCTGTCCTATCGTCATCGTCCATTGTTCCGTACAGCCAGTTTTGTGCTGTGCCGATGATATTTATTAAACCTCTCTTTTCCCTTTGTTGTTTTGGTTTTATTGTTAAAATTTTTTTATGTATACTCTGTATCTTTTGTAAAAGGATTTCCCTATTACTTATATCTACAGTTTTAATATATTCCTCTAAAATATTAAGAATTTCCACGATTTCTAAAATATTTACGATGTGTACTACTGTGTTAGTAGTATTAACTATTTCCACTTCACCCATCTTTATATCGATATAACCGTTGTTCGCTGGTAGCTGGCTGATTTGTAAAAATCCTTCAGTTCGAACCACTAGTAGAAGGAATACCATGGCGGTTACCAGGGTCTGAAAATTTAAGAGGTCTTTTAATGTTGGTTCCATGAAAATTTCTTAATAGATGTTTCCTATATTTCGGCTGTTCTTTGTGTCGTAAAGCCCTGTAATTTTTTATATAGCCTTCTTCCCTATTCTCTTCATAATTTACCCTATTTACATTTCTTTTTTCATTCAATTTGTCCTTATTCTTCTCCATTCCTTCCTTTATTATTTCAAAATTTACTTTGTTGTTAACCACATCAAAAGGGGTACATTTTATCGTACTGTGGTAGCTATTGTTATAAATATTTATAGCTTTTATTATTTGTGTTTCTATTGGTAATTGTTCTTCAAGATTTAATGCTCTTATTTTCTCAGTTATGGTATTACGAGTATTCAACCTTTCTACGTCGGAATTCCTGGTATGATTATTAGGTTTTGTTATATGGAAGTCAATTCCTTCTGTATCTAAAAATTTTTTACATTGTTGGAATTGAATTCGTTGTCAAATATGAATTTTTTCCTTTTACCTTTAATTGCCAAAAATTCTCTAAGTGTTTGTACTATAGTTGTATTATTTCTATCTGGCATATGGAAACAGACAGCATGTTTTGAAAATTTATCAATGAAAATCATAAACGACTGTTTGCTATTTACATATGTATCTACATGTACTATTTCCTTTACAGATGCAGGTGTTTCAGTTCTTTGGAACTTCTTTTTGATTGGATTTCTGTCATACTTTGCTGATGAACAAATTTGACAATTATTTACTACCTTATGTATTGTTAATTTTAAATTTGGGTTGTAGTGTAGCATCGTCTGAACGCCCTTTTTGTCCTCATTTGTTTTCTTTTGTTTCTTTTGCATCTTTAAAGAAAAAGTAAACGGAACAAAACGATCAATTTTCATTGATCGTACTGACACACAAACTTTATTAATAAACTAACAAACACTTTGAATATTTGGCAACAGCAATAAACTGCTGAATTAGTGAAAAGGGTTTTTTATGAATTAAATGTATTATTATGTAGGTTACTAGTTGTGTAAGAATATTTTTGTAAAATAGTATTTAAGCCAGTATAAATCAAAAATAAAGACAGAATTATTTCATGCCTTAAATCGGCACATTGTTTTAATTAAATAAAGGATTCTGCATATAAACCTGTGAATCCTGGCCAGCGGCGCCTTAGCGCCGGCCATATAATATATGTATAACAAAATACACTTAAATATAAAACCACCATATGGCGATCCTGCAAAACTAATTTAAGTAGATACTGCCGAATTCCTAAAAATCCTTACTGCAAAATTTAATCCTGCAAAACTAATTTAAGTATATCGTGCAAAACTAATTTAAACACCACCATTATAACACTTGAACCAGACTTGGAATTCAATAAGCTCCTACAAAAACTGGATGAAGGAAGAACAAAAATCAATTTTAAAAATGGATCTAAGAATTTTTGATTTAATGATGACAACAATGCAGATGTTAATGCCCCAACGATATACCAATATGATGATGGCGAAAATGCCAAAAAGGATGAGGAAGAAGAGAATAAAGCATAACCATTATACAATTTAAACTATCTTTTAATTCCATTAATAATAGCACACAACTTTCAGACTTTTACATAAACAAAAAAAAAAAAATTTTAAATGTATATCTACCATGTCATTAAAAACTTCCTATGCAAAAAAAGTATATAAAAATACTTAAATTAAAAACTTTGTGTTGAATCTTTTACATATAAATTCGACAGGAATGCACTTAAAACTATATATAAAAGAAAAATTTAATTAAACAATGACGAATTTTTCAACCAGCTGAATTGCAAAACATATAATAATGTCGAATTGCAAAAATAGAATTTAAAATATATCAAAATATTTTTAAAAGCAAACCAAAAATATAAAAAAAGAATTCCTTCAATTCTGTTAAGTAATTAATATTAACTAAATTATAAAAAAAGCTTAGTATAAAATTATAAAAAAAAAATTAATCAGGTAATGATAAATAAAATTATGGAGTTGTATTGAAAATAAGATTTAAGCAATTGATAGAATTTAAGTAAGAATAAAAGTAACAACTAATATTTCACAGATATAATACATAAAATATTATAAGATTAAATGATTTATACAAATTGGTTATAGAAGAAATTGAACAAAAATAGCGAAAAATCAATAACACTGCTAGTTATACCGGTATACAATTTTTCAGACCATATCTTTATGGCAGAAAATTCGTAGTCGTTACAGATCACAGACCATTGAAAGCGTTATTTTCTCAGAAAAATCCAAGTTCAAAGCGACTAGAATTCGCCTAGAATTATCGGACTACGATTTCGAAATAATCTATAAAAAAGGAAGTAACAATACTAATGCAGATGCATTGTCAAGAATAAAGATTGATTCTGACACATTAAGGACAATGATTCCTGAAAAAAATTATGAAACAATTAAAAGATCACCAGTGATAACTAGAAGTATGAACAACAAAGTGATACAACAAGAAAAAGATAAAGAAGATATAACAAATAATGAGGAAAATATGAAAAATAAAAGTATAATAAATAACGAGAAACATAAAATGAATAAAGAAGATAAAATATATGGATCAAAACAAGATGGTGTTACAGATCTTAATGAGTTTGGCCAACTCAAAATTTGGGACTGTACATCCATTAATGATATAAAGCTAGCTAGAAAATTAAAATTTATATTTGAAAAACTAAGAAAAGGAATTAAAATTGAAAATGATTCTGTTCTAAATGAAACGCGCGTCAGATGTAGCGAAAATCCCGATTATCTAGATAATGTGATGGAGAAACTACTTTCTGTTTTAGGCAGAACGAAATATGATAAGTTCGCACTAGAAAAGAGCGACGAAATATTTAAAAGGATATCCATTGAAAAACTTAAAGAAAAAATAAATAAATGTAAAGAAAGTGACGTCACAATAATGTTATATAGTAATCCTCAAATAATAAAAGATAACAACAAAAAATATGTATTAATTAAATTGTATCACAACACACCATGCGGAGGACATTTTGGAATAAGGAAAACATTAATAAAATTAAGACAAAGATACATATGGAAAAATATGTACAAAATGGTAAAAGAATACGTTTCGAAATGTGATTTATGTCAGAGAAATAAACAAATAAGGCATACAAAAGAACCGTTATGTCTCAAATAACAGTTTTGAAACTATAGTAATTGACACAGTCGGACCATTAAGACCATCCGAAAATAACAGATATATACTAACAATGCAATGCGAATTGACTAAATATGTAATAGCAGCACCGATGGAGAATAAAGAAGCAAAATCAATAGCTAAATGTGTAATCGAAAATTTGATATTAAAATATGGTATTTTCAAGGTTTTAAAATCAGACAGAGGTACTGAATTTGTAAACGAAATAATGAAGGAAATTTGTATGTTATTAAAAATAGAACAAAAATTTTCAACACCATATCATCATGAAACTTTAGGCACAGTAGAGAGAAACCATAGGGTATTAAATGAATACTTTTTATCTTTCGTTAACGATGACAATTGGCATGAGTGGATACCATATTATACTTTGGCTTATAATATTACACCTCACGTAGACAATAATTACGCACCATTCGAATTAATTTTTGGTAAAATACCAGAACTCCCAGGTGAAAACGTGATGAATAATAATAGAGTATATGACTTGGACAATTATGCTAAGGAATTAAAAATAAGGTTAAGAAATTCATTAAACAATGCTAGAAGCATTATAGAAGTAACAAAAAGGAATAGAAGCTTAGAATCATACAATAAGATAAATAGTATAGAAATTAATATAGGAGATTTAGTTTTATTAAAGGTAGAAAATAGGAAGAAATATGAGGCACCATATAAAGGCCCATACGAGGTAGTAAGTATAGATAAAGTTAATGTAGAATTAAATATCAACGGAAAAAATAAAATAGTTCATAAGAATCTTTTAAAAAAAGTATAAAAAATAAGAAAAACAATTTGTTTAACATATGTAAATGTAAGAAATAATGTAAAACATAAATAACATAAAATTAAAAGAAAAAGTACATTTAAACTTTTAAAACTTTTTATAATTAAGAATTGTAAAATCAAAATATAAAACCCACATACATATATTCAGCAGATTAAGCAATACAAAATTTTCTATTTATATCAAACAGTAACCATATTAATGTACAAAGCAACAATTAAAATTTTGCAATCTTGCTAAATAAACAAAATTGTAAAATTTTAACTAAAAGGGTAAGGGTGTAGTGTAGCATTGTCTGAACGCCCCTTTTGTCCTCATTTGTTTTCTTTTGTTTCTTTTGCTTCTTTAAAGAAAAAGTAAACGGAACAAAACGATCAATTTTCATTGATCGTACTGACACACAAACTTTATTAATAAACTAACAAACACTTTGAATATTTGGCAACAGCAATAAACTGCTGAATTAGTGAAAAGGGTTTTTTATGAATTAAATTTATTATTATGTAGGTTACTAGTTGTGTAAGAATATTTTTGTAAAATAGTATTTAAGCCAGTATAAATCAAAAATAAAGACAGAATTATTTCATGCCTTAAATCGGCACATTGTTTTAATTAAATAAAGGATTCTGCATATAAACCTGCGAATCCTGGCCAGCGGCGCCTTAGCGCCGGCCATATAATATATAACAAAATACACTTAAATATAGAACTAAGGCCTAAAATATTTTACACCCCATACTATTGCTAGCAATTCTTTCTCAATTGTTGCATAGTTGGTTTCGTGTCTATTTCACGTTCGTGATGCATATGCTACTGGGTGACCATCTTGTGTTAAGACAGCTCCAATTGCATTGTTACTTGCATCTGTAACAATTTTGAAACGTTTATTGAAATTTGGATATCTTAATATGGGCGAATTTGTAATGAGTTCCTTAAGTTTTTCAAAGGCTGTAATATAGCCGGGATCATTTGTTTCTATTTTTTCGTTTTTTCTTAGATATCATGTCATAAGGTAAACAATTTTAGCGTAATCGTGGATACATTTTCGGTAAAAACCGGTCATTCCTAGAAATGATTTTATTTGTTTTTCGGTAGTTGGAAGCTTAAGCTTTTGTATAATTGAAATTTTACTCGGGTCTGGTTTGATTCCATTAGTCGTTAAGACATGACCCAAAAACTGAGTTTCCTTTCGTAGGAATTCGCATTTGTCAATTTGTATCTTTAGTTTTGCCTTTCTTAAAGTTTTAAATATGTCCTTGATATTGTTAACATATTCTGTCAACGAAGTACTGAATATAAGGATATCATCCATATAATCGACACAGGTTTTGTTAATATGGTTCCTAAGCACAGTGTTCATCAATCTCTGAAAGGTCGAAGGTGCATTCCGTAGACCAAAAGGCATTCTGACGAACTCGAAATGCCCAAATGGAATAGAAAACGCAGTTTTCTTCCTATCCTCCTCCCTGACAAGTATTTGATGCAAACCTTTCGCCAAGTCTACAGTCGAAAAATGTTGAGCTCTACCCAACCTATCTAATAAGCTATTTAGATTTGGTATCGAATATTTGTCCTCAATTGTATGCTCATTTAACTTCCTGTAGTCTACAACTATACGCCATTTTTTCGTCCCCGAATTATCCGTTTTCTTGGGAACAATCCATAAGGGGATATTATATGCAGATTTGCTCTCTCTCTGATGATATTTTCTTTTAACATTTCATCTACCTGTCTTCTGATTTCATTTTCGTGGATTTGGGGGTAACGGTATATCTTTGAATAAAGGGGGTTTTCAGTATCAGTAATAAGTTGGTGTTCTATTTCGGTTGTTGCCGAAAGTTTATTACCTTCGATATAAAATAGGTCCTTAAAATCGTTCAAAAGATTCGTAATTGTTTCTCATTGTCATTGTTTCGTAATTGTCTCCTCATCATTCAAGTGGCTAAAATTAAGCCTATCAAATATTGATTCTCGTGGAATTGGTTCGAGGGAACATATATTATTAGTATTAAAAGGGAGTGCGTTTTTTCGAAAAAAAAAATTATTACCTAGGATTTCTACATATTCAAGTTGGTTATTTGTTATCGCCTTAAGGGGTACCAGAAAATTTTGACCTATTATTGCATTGTATCTATCATTTTGAAAGTCAACAATCTTCCAACTGAGTGTTCCCAAACAACAAAATTCCTTGGGAAAAGGTGTAACCAATTGAGAACATATTTCACTAAAGCCATTCAAGGTTCGATATCCGATTGGTTTAACAAGTTTCTGTAAGGCTTCTAATTTTCTGTTTCGCTATTGACATTATTATTATAGGCAAGTTTGATTTTGAGGCGGTATCAGAAAATTTACTTCACTTTCCTGCTGAAAGGTGCCTATTTCCATTGGCTCCGGTCCTTCGCCACAATAACTCTCTCGGCGTTGTCCACTGTTATAACAATTTCCGTTCTGATCATTTTTCCTCTGGTTTGAAAAACCTGACTGCTATGTATTGTGATAATTTTTAGTATGACTAGATCCCATCCGAAACTTATCAGTGATGTTGTTCCTATTTTGGAATCCACTATTACTTGATATTTGTGTATTATAATTGAAATTGTTTTTATTTTGAAGTCTATTATTACTTGACGTGGGGAAATTATAATCGCTATTGCTTTTATTTTGAAATCTGCGAGTATTTTACGTTGGAAAATTATAATTGAAATTGTTTTTCTTTTGAAATCCGCTATTATGCGGCATGAAATCCTGCCAAATCTTCTTATGTGTTTCCCTATTTATTTTTGCAAAATCTTTATTTTTCGAGTCTGTTCTATGACCAAATGCTATTGCTCTAGTATCATATAGAAGTTTAAGTTTCGTATATTTTGCCATTATACTACTCATAGTTTCATCTTCGCCTATATGGACCCTTATTGGTCCATCTATTTTTTCAATCATCAAGTCAAGTAAGTCTCTGTCTACACAGTTAGGATTATATATTTACGGTCTTCTTACATCTAATTCATACAATTCGTTTATTTCATATTTAACTTTAGTAAATGTATCGAAAAGTTCACTTAAGTGAAGTCCATATGTTTTCCTCCGCTGCAATCCTTTTAGAAGCTGGTTTTTTATTTGTTCCCAAGTTGCTCCGTCTGTCAGCTCTCTAACCATTTTACCCGCATCTCCTTCCAGTTTTTCGTGGTCACTATCCTCAACCCATAAGCAATGAGGTCAACATTTCCGCTTGCCAAGGCCAATGTCGATTCGACTGACATTATAAACTGCCTTAGATTATGATCTTTGTCTAAAGGCCTTATTCTCCTTAATTCGGCTATTATGTGTTCTGGTTTCAGATAGAACCCTTGAACTTGATTCTGCTGAACCTGCTGCTGCTGATGTTGCGATTGCTGTTGTTGATGTTGCATTTGTATCTGCTGCTGTTGTTCTACTTGTTGATGTTGTAATTGTAGTTGTTGTTGCTGTTCTAGTTGTTGTTGTAGATTAATTTGTTGTTCTTGTTGCTGTTGTTACTGGCTTGCTGCTGCCTCAAGTTGCTGATTTTGTTGTGCAATTCTTTGCTCTTGTTGTCGCAAAACTGCTTCTAATTCATATATTCGCTGATTTAATTCTTCCATCTTTCCTTCGTTAGTCACTTCTTGAAGGTTTCTGTTTTGGTAAAATTTACTCATTCCTCACTTCTTTGCAACTTTATAAATTTTTTATTTTAGTTTTGTTTAATTTGTTCTTGCGAAATTTCTTCTTTTTTTCACTTATTGAAATGTTTGTTAAATATTGGTGGCTATTCGGGAAAACGCGTCGAAGAAGTGAAACTTTACATTAAAGCAAAAACAAAGTTTCAAAAATTGTTTTTGTTTCCCATACAATTCTAAAATGAAATAAACGTGAGAATTTCAACGCGTTGCTCTCTTTTTTAAAAACGGTAAATTTTGTATGATAAACAAAAACAAATTTTTAACATTTGTGAAGTTTTATTTTTGTTCTACATGTAAACTTCACCAAGTCGACGCGTATTCCAGAATAGCCACCATTATGTTTTATTTTATATATTAAACATGTATGAACGACGATGTGCTTAAAATCAAAATCTTGTTTTCCTTTAAATTTATTATTACCGCAAAAATTTTGTTTGTTTAGAAAACTTAAGTGTTTTTTTGTAACTGTTTATTAAAAAAGAAATATTCTTTAGAATATATTTTTTATATATATTTTATTATTTTATTCTTTTTTATTAATTTCTTTAGAAATTAATCCCGTTTATGACTGCGCCAATAATGTTACAATAATACAACCGAACTTAAGTTTTGTTGATTTTATTATTTGGAATGAATCTTAAGACTAAAAGTACAATAAGTTCTTAATTCTAACTTAAGGTGAGCAACGACAGTCTTTTATGCTGACGTTGCTGTCTTGCAAAATGTGGGAACAAAAACTACAATAATTTCTTAATTCTAGCTTAAGGTGAGCAACGACAGTCTTTTATGCTGACGTTGCTGTCTGGCATAATGTGGGAACAAAAATTAAAATGTAACTTAAAACTTATATGTATGTTTTCCTACACTTTGCCAGCCGATATCATTGGTGAGGTGGTTTGTATGTAACTCGGGCGAAGCCCAAATTCTACTAAAATTGCATCTCCTCCAAAGATGTCTAGGGATAACAGCGCATCATCTATTAATCTTCAAAACCGTTTTCAAATATTGCAAGATGACACCAACAAACCCGATGTATCCACGAACAAAGCATCCAAGCCGCCACCAATCTATTTGAGAGAAAAAATTCAAACGCCCTTATAAAAAAATTAATCTCTTTCATTGGTGAGACTAAATTTCACATTGTTCCAATAAAACGTGGTAACATTGATGAAACGAAAATTCAAATTTATGAAGGGCATAGATTCCTATGTTTTTCCCGAGGAAATAAAAGATGCACTCGTCCGTCAGGGATTTAAGGTAAAAAATGTATCTAACAAAATAAATAGGGAGAAGATTCCTCAACCTCTATTTCGCGTCAAACTTGAGCCAAACGATATAAAATTAAAAAAAAATGAGACTGATCCAATTTTTAATTTAAAATATCTCTTTTACCGAAAAATAACAGTTGCAGAACCACACAAGCGTTCTGGACCCGTACCATAATTGTCAAGAATATGGCCACATAAAAACTTACTGCAACTTACCTTCAGTTTGTGTTATCTGCGGTGAATTGCACGGTACTGCTGGTTGTACTAAATCTAAGGACCTAGCAGAAAAAAATGTACTAATTGTGGAGGTAATCACAACGGTAACTATAGAGGATGTCCTGTATATTCTTTCGTTAAACAGACTATGGGGCAAAAACCTAAAAAACCACAGACAGAAAACGCTTACTCCGCTACTCTTCCTCAAACTAGCCAACTAGTTACTTCACGTGTATCGTATGCCGATGCTGCTAAGACTAGTTCTATTCCCACACAAAATGTTCCACGGCCAAGTAATTCAACGAATGCAAACTCAAGCTTTAACTTTAGTCGCGTTGAGAATCTGGTGCTAACTATAAATAATTTTGCAACAAATATGACTAGCATGATGCAGAATACTCTGCTTCCAGAATTAGTTAACAAGCCATGAATACGTTAAAAGTATGTTTCTGGAACGCAAACGGCATTCGCCAAAATAAAAATGGACTTGAGCACTTCCTCAAGAAAAATAATATGGATATAATGTTGGTTTCTGAGACTCATTTGACTTCACGAATTTCTTTTTTTTTTTTTTTCATATACAAATTTATTTATTGTATCTTCAAAAATGAACTAACAATAAGTAATCAAATCTTAAATCTAAATATAATTATTAGGCCCGACCAATATCGGACATAAGCTTAGTGATAGTTATAAATAATACATAAGTAGTGATAATCAAAAAGAAGTGTATTCAAAATTAATGGCTACAATTTATATGATTCAAAGAACCCAAGAGGAAGAGCTTGCGAGGGATAAGCTATTATATTATTGACAACATTTGTGAAGAACAACGAATATTTCTGTCGAAAATTTTTGCACTAATTTTGTCATATCATCAATTTACTCCCCTCCCAGATTCGCAATTACTGAGTATTAATACGAGGATGTTTACAAATCTCTCGGCCGTTTTTTCGTAGCAGCTGGCGACTATAATGCTAAACATATGTTCTGGGGTTCGCGTCTTATTACACCCAGAGGTCGAGCGTTGTTCAATACAATTTCCAAAATGGGCTTGGATGTCATTTCGAGTGGGGAACCCACTAATTGGCCTACTGACATACATAAAATTCCGGATGTTATAGATTTTGGCGTCATGAAAAATATTTCTAGGGAATTAATTCACGTTGAAGTTTCCTTAGATCTATCGTCCGATCACTCTCCCACGATCGTTACGGTATGTAGCTCACTGAGAAATGCTCTACGTCACTCATATGTATTTAAAAATGGTAAGTTGTGCTAAGTGGCCACCAAATAATTCAACAAATACAAACTCGAACTTTAATTTCAATCGCCTTGAAGCTACTATTGATAATCTGGTGCAAACTATAAATAATTTTACAACAAATATGATGCAAGAAATGCTGCGAATGCAGAATACTCTGCTTCCAGAATTAGTTAACAAGCCATGAATACGTTAAAAGTATGTTTCTGGAACGCAAACGGCATTCGCCAAAATAAAAATGGACTTGAGCACTTCCTCAGGAAAAATAATATGGATATAATGTTGGTTTCTGAGACTCATTTGACTTCAAGAAGTGTATTCAAAATTAATAGCTACAATTTATATGATTCAAAGAACCCAAGAGGAAGAGCTTGCGAGGGATAAGCTATTATATTATTGACAACATTTGTGAAGAACAACGAATATTTCTGTCGAAAATTTTTGCACTAATTTTGTCATATCATCAATTTACTCCCCTCCCAGATTCGCAATTACTGAGGATCAATACGAGGATGTTTACAAATCTCTCGGCCGTTTTTTCGTAGCAGCTGGCGACTATAATGCTAAACATATGTTCTGGGGTTCGCGTCTTATTACACCCAGAGGTCGAGCGTTGTTCAATACAATTTCCAAAATGGGCTTGGATGTCATTTCGAGTGGGGAACCCACTTATTGGCCTACTGCCATACATAAAATTCCGGATGTTATAGATTTTGGCGTCATGAAAAATATTTCTAGGGAATTAATTCACGTTGAAGCTTCCTTAGATCTATCGTCCGATCACTCTCCCACGATCGTTACGGTATGTAGCTCACTGAGAAATGCTCTACGTCACTCATATGTATTTAAAGATGGTAAGTTGTGCTAAGTCGCTGCGATTCAAAAAATATCTTAGTAGTCATTGCACGGAAAACATTACGTTAAGAACACCCGAAGATATTGAAGCTAACATTGCCAATATATTCTACAGATATTGATCATCTCGTATGTGAAAAAAGAAAAGCTAGAAGGGAATGGCAACAGCACAGATCACCCAAAATAAAATTAAATTTAAAGAGTGTACTAAAAGACTCCAAGAGCTGCTTGCATTTGAAAAAATAGCATCTCTTAAAAACTATCTGGAAAATCTCTATGTCACACCAGCATCTAATTACTCTTTGTGGCGAGCTGCGAAAAGGATTAAAACTCCCGTTGAGTTTAAACCAGCTCTGCGCACTTATACCGGAGGTTGGGCAAGGAGTAATACTGAAAAAGCTAACTTGTTTGCAAAGCATTTAAAATCCGTATTTACCCTGTAGCATGTTCTAACTATCACTACGACTAACATAGCGTAGAAAACAATTAAAGTCAACTTGACCGCAACATACATAACATCCAATTGCATTGAAAGTATATTGGACATTTGACACGCATGCATTCGGGCAAATACCGCTGCATGAAGTGTTAGATAAATGCATTGACAGACTGCAACGTAAATATGTATTTTGTACAACGGCCATATGGCACTCACAAGTCTGATCAAAAGCCGCAGCATAAAGCACTTAAATTAATCATATTTAAGAACCACATGTGTTCATACATATAAATATAAACAATACAAAATCTATGTTTTACAAATTACTTATGAGACACACGCCGCACGTCTACCGTGAGAAACTAAAAGTGAACAATTTGCCTATTAAGACCTTCTCTGTTCCCTCTTATGTTAAGATAGGTTTAGCATTATTCTCATAGTTAGTATATAAGCAGATGTAATTTAGTTTTAAAAAATTAATTATTAAACAACGTTCCTAAGAGCTCCTCGCTGAGCTCAGGAAATTATCTTTTATTTAAAATAATTAAATATAATAAATAAATAAATAAAAATAAAACAAATAAAATATTTATTTAAAGTAACTTCCTTATTACATGGCGATCCTGCCAATTCCTGAGAGTGCTACTTTTAGCACCCGGAAATATTTTTTGGGGTCCTGGCAGATCAGCCAAAAACGATCTGTCAGTGGAGGATGTCCGCCTGGCCAAAAGGCAGAATAAATCAAAAGAAGCGAAAGCAACCAGAGAGCAACAACAACTACAACAATACCCATAGCTTATGGGATGTTTACCAAATTTTGCATCATTAACATTACAATTTGAGGTAAATTATGACTTACTACAACCTAAATAACCACCGGCAAATATAACAAGCCACCACCATAAGGGGAAGACAGCAATATAAATCAACCAAGGAAGATGCCAGCAAAATTTAACAACAAATAAGTATAAAAAAAACAAAAATACTAAAAACTAACAAATAAGTGCACTAATTGCGGCGCACTCTTAGGTCAGTAGGCGTTAACCGCTGTTGACAAACTATACATATATATATAAATTAGATTTTAACAAAAATAAATTTAAAGTAAGATAATATTTTTTTTGTAATTAATTTTGTAAGGCCATTATAATGGATAAGATAAGGAGAAAACAAAACAAAAAACAGATTAATGTTATTTTTGAAGAAGAAGGAATTTCGTTAGAACAACAAATGGAATATTTAGCACAGATTTGGAAAATAATAGGAATGCCAGGTGTCCCAAATGAGGACGATATTTTAAACAATACTCATGTAGAAGAAATGACAGTTCGTGCAATAAGGTGGTCAGAACGCGTAGAAAAAGAAAATAATAAGCACCAATAATTCAGTAAATACATAAATTTGTAAATATGGGTAAAACAGAATCAAAAATGGAAAAACCCAATGCTAACGTGATTACCAATTTGGAAATCATCGATCATAAGTCAGAAATAAATTCATTATGGTTACTAATGCTAATATTAGTAATAATTTCATTAATAAACTTGTTGCTTAAAATATATTTGTCACATAAAAGAGCTCTACGGAAAAAGTATTTCAGTAAAGCAAACGATTTAGACAAAATATAACCAAATTAAACGTTTTAGCATTTTTTTTAATTTACTGATGGAATGGAAAGATATTTTGAATAAGGCACGAATTATAAAAGAAGATTTAGAACGGTCGTATAAGTGTATCAATATTGATAGACCAATTAAAAATGATTTATTCATCATTTTCAAAAAATTCTTACAAAATTACAACAACTAAGAGTTTTATTTAATGTTTATTACAATAGACTAACAGTAGCTCACCAAAGAGCAGCAGACGCATTTTTCATTGATTTAACAAGCAGAATTTCAAAATTAGCTGATAAAAAATCGATACAAATCGAACTACCAAATTCAATACACGAAAGTGTAACATTTAATATTTCTATGCTTATAAAAACTGTAGTGGACTTTTTGAACACAACATCAAAGCTGATTATACACTTTGATGGAAAATCAGAAAATTTACGATCTTTTGTTGACTCCTTGTCCCTGGTAGATTCAATAAAAGGTACTCACGAAACGGTGGCAGTATCACTAATAAAAACAAAATTAATCTAATCAGCAATGAATCAACTATATCAGAAATAATAAACAAACTAAAAAGTAGCGTGAAGGGAGAGTCTGTGGAAGTGTTAACAGCAAACATTTTAAATATAAAACAAAACAATAAAACAGCCAACACTTATTGCAGCGAAATAGAAAATTTAACTAAGGCATTAGAAACCGCATACATTTCAGATGGACTGTCATGCGACTTAGCCACAAAATATTCCACACAAACTACAGTAAAAGCATTAACTAAAAACTGCACCATTGATAAAGTCAAGCTTATCATGGAGGCAGGACAATCCAATAGCATGAATGATGCTATTAGTAAATTTGTCAATAGTTGTACAGATGCCACAGGTCAACAAAATACCATTTTGTACTATGGACAAAAGTACAAATCTGGAAACAATTACCGTGTAATAACACACGATCACGTGGAAGAAATAATTACCCACGTAGAAATAATAACAACAACTATAATAATAACAATAATAATGACAATTATTAGAGAAACCGACAGAGATTTAATAATAATCGTAGGAACAATAACTACGTAAGAGCAACAGAATCAAATGATAATGGTTCGGAAAACTCCGAACTTCCCCTAGGATCAAATCAGTAAAAATTTACCATCTAAATCTAAACTTGAGCTTCTTTATACATATTCAATTAGACAATACTAATACCTCGCTCACACTCTTAGTAGACACGGGAGCAGACATTTCATTAATAAAATCAAAATTCGTTAAACTAAACCAAATTAACACTAACAAAACAACAACTTTAAGTGGAATAGGACAAGGTAATATAAAATCGATTGGAAGTACGTTTTACGATTTAAAATTTAAAAAAATTTTAATACCACATTACTTCCAAGTAGTAGATAATAATTTTCCGATACCATGCGATGGAATCATTGGCATGGATTTTATCAAAAAATATAACTGTATATTGGATTTCAACCAAGATAATGATTACCTTGTCCTTAGACCATTTAATATACCACATACAATAGATATACCGATTACGAATAACTGCAATGAAATTAATATACCTCCAAGATGTGAAGTAATACGTCAAGTAAATTTTAACAATTCAAATAATGAATTATTAATTACAAATCAAGAAATTGAATCAGGTGTTTTTATACCAGATATATTAGTTAAGTCTGACAAAGCTTTTATTCGTATTCTAAACACTAATAACACCATTACTAAAATCAAACAAAGTAGCATAAAAACCGAAAACATCTCTGATTATGAAAATATCAAAGAAAATTTAATCAAAATACGCAAAGAAAATCAGATATATTAAAAATTTTAAGGAAAAATTTTCCACAACAATTTAAACCTACATTAACTGAACTATGTTCAACATATAGTGATATTTTCGGTTTATAAACAGAAACAATAACAACTAATAATTTTTATGAACAAAAGTTGAGAGTAAAAGATAAAGAACCAGTATACATTAAAAATTTTCGTGTACCACATACACATAAGGAAGAAATTAATAGACAAGTGAAAAAATTAATAGACGATAAGATTATTGAACCTTCCTATTCTGAATATAATAGTCCAGTCTTGTTAGTACCAAAGAAATCACTTCCTAACTCTGACCAGAAAAGATGGAGACTTGTTATAGATTACAGACAAATAAACAAAAAACTAATTGCAGATAAATTCCCATTACCTAGAATTGATGATATATTAGACCAACTAGGTAGAGCAAAGTATTTTTCCTGTTTAGACTTAATGTCAGGTTTCCACCAGATCAGTTTAGAGAAAAACTCCAGAGACTAAACAGCTTTTTCAACTAACAATGGTTCATACAGATTTACTAGACTACCATATGATTTATAAATAGCACCCAATTCTTTTCAACGAATGATGACACTTGCTTTCAGTGGTTTAAAACCAGACCAACCCTTTCTATATATGGATGATTTAGTCGTATTGGGATGCTCCGAAAAGCACATGCTTTCGAATTTGAAAAACGTTTTCAATCTATGCCGAAAGTACAATCTTAAATTACATCCTGAAAGATGTTCATTCTTTATGAGAGAAGTAACATACCTGGGTCACAAATGTACAGATAAAGGAATATTACCAGACGATAGTAAATATTCAATCATTGAAAAATATCCAACACCAACTAACGCAGACAGTGCAAAAAGATTCGTAGTATTTTGTAACTACTATCGAAGATTTATTAAAAATTTTTCTGAATACTCCAGATATTTAACAAAATTATCCAAGAAAAATACACCCTTTGAATGGACGAAAGATTGTGATTTTGCATTTAAATATCTCAAAAAGGCATTAATAAGTCAGACCTTACTACAATATCCTGATTTCGCCAAGGAATTTTGTATAACAACAGATGCAAGTAAACACGCTTGTGGAGCTGTTTTAACACAACAACACGAAGATAAACATTTACCTATTGCCTATGCATCCAAAACATTCACAAAAGGAGAAAGTAATAAATCAAGAATTGAGCAAGAATTGACTGCAATTCATTGGGCAATTACCCACTTCAGACCATATATATATGGAAAACATTTTCTTGTCCGTACTGATCATAGACCACTTTCTTATTTATTTTCAATGAAAAACCCAAGCTCCAAGTTAACAAGAATTATACTAGATTTAGAAGAATATGACTTTACAGTAGAATATCTTAGGGGAAAAGATAACTATGTTGCTGACGCTCTATCGCGAATTACAATAAATGACCTAAAAGACATGAATAATAAAATTTGTTCTATATTAAAAGTCACGACTAGATCGATGACCAATACAGAAAAAGAAAAAAACAGTAATACACTAAAGGCCCTATGTATAAGCAAAAATTGGCATGAAGTTAGCATAAGTGGCAAAATTTATCATGATCTTAAAGAGTTTTGCCATGATACTTCACATTAAAAATCATGCTAGGACTTAGAGGTGGGTTAAAAATAGGTAATACGACCATTTAAAATGTCGAATTGTATGGAGGAACTCGTTAACAACTGATTCAATTTCGTCACTTATGTTAACTTTATGCCAATTTTTGCTTATACATAGGGCCGTAAATGAACAGCATAAAAATAAAAATAATGATAAGCCCAGTATATATGTACCTTTAACAAACACTGACGTCAGAAAATACTATAAACTAAAGATTTCCCCCGGAAGATGTTATATCAAACGTGGAAAATCTATAGTAACATATATACATATTAATGATTTGTTTACTAAAGAGAATTTTGACTTAGGACAATTTTTCTCTAGGCTCGAAAAAGTGGCCGGTAAACACAATATATATAATTTACAAGTGGCACCTAGTGAGAAAATTTTCGAATTTATCTCTATTAATGAATTTAAAATTATGGGCAATAAAATATTAAATAAAATTAAAGTAGCGCCACTAAATAAGGTGACCCAAATTGGTAGTAAGAATGCCAAGGCAATTCTCGAGCTTATGCTGAAATATCACGATGATCCCATAGAAGGAGGAGATTGCGGAATATATAGAACAATAGAAAAAATTAAGAGATATTATTATTGGAAAAATATGTCAAAAGACATATCTAAATATGTAAAATCATGTCATAAATGCCAAACTTCCAAAACAACAAACTACGTAAAAAGTCCAATGATTATCACACAGATACCTAATAAGGCCTTTGATACGGCTTATGTGGATACTATTGGACCATTTCCAAAATCAATGAACGAAAACGAATATGCGATCACACTAATATGTGATTTAACTAAGTACTTGCACAGAAAAAAATAGACAAGAATTATTTTCAATAAAACCATGTTGATGAATAAAATTTTTAATTTCAATAATATTTGTCATTAACTTGAATATTGCATTTATCAATTCCGCGCATTTTAAAATATCGTTTACTTTTGTTTTGCTTGTGTTGGTGTTTATCTTGCTTGTTGATTGACTGGACATGGTTATGTGCTGATGTTGTTGTTTTTTTGATTGGTCGTGTTGTATACGTGTGAATTACAACAAGTAGCCGAAAATCGTCGTGGCTTGTTTTTTTTTTCTCAACAAAATTATTTTTAGATTATATCAAAACGCAATGCGCAAATGTAGAAAAACCATGATTTCTCATGTTTTGCCTGTATTCATTATTTGCGAATCCGATAACCATTTGCTCTATAGCTGAATGGTAAGCACGTTAGTCTATTAGTCAAGAGATTTCCGGTTCGACTCATCCCAAATACATTTAGTTTTAATCGCAGCTAAGCAAAAACAAACTAACATTCATCCATCAACACACACACACATACAATAAAATAACAATTATCACTGAAAATAAAATTTCAGTCAACAACTTTTTTCTTTGATTCATTACATTTACATTAAAAATTATTGATAAGATATTTTATTAATTCAAATATTTATATTATTGAGTATATAGTATTATTTTACAATTTTTGTTATTGATATAGCGGATTTCTTTATCACAGGAAATTCGAAAATTAAAATGATTGAATACCGGGATTTTTGTTATCAAAAATGAAACCTTTTTTTTTTCTGTGTGGTAACAATACCGATTAGAGACAAAAATGCAAAAACAATTGCTAAAGCAATTTTTGAAAATTTCATACTCACCTATGGTCCAATGAAGACTTTCATTTAGGACATGGGAACAGAGTATAAGAATTTTATTTTAACAGAAATTTGTAACTTGATGAAAATTTAAAAACTAAACTCAACAGCTTACCACCATCAAACATTAGGAATTATAGAAAGAAGCCATAGAACCTTTAACGAATACGTACGCTCTTACATTTCAGTAGACAAAACTGACTGAGACGAATGGTTAAAATACTTTACATATTGCTTTGACACAACACCTTCAACAGTTCATAATTACTGTCCTTATGAATTAGTTTTTTCAAAACTCCCGAATAAATTTCATCAATTCACTGAAGTAGATAGAATTTCTCCTTTATATAATATAGATGATTACGCCAAAGAGGCAAAATTTAGATTAGAAGTAGCATATAAGAGGGCCCAACAATTATTAGATAAAAATAAACTTAAGGAAAAATTAAACTATGATAAGGATATAATTGATTATAACTTTAAAATAGGAGATCTAGTTTTACTGAAATATGAAGCAGGTCATAAGTTAGAAATACAATATTACAAAATTAAGAAAATATACTTAAGAAATAATGTAACTATAACACTATGGAACATATTTGGGATTATTGTCTGGGGGGTGAGAAATTCCAAGTCAGGGTGATGGTACTAGGTCAGTATAGTAAAACCCTCAAAGGGTTTGGCGTTCGTATGTGTCAGTTTTTTTTATGACCTTTTAAATTTTTTCCTTATCTTGATGTTTTTTCGCTTAGTTGTAACATTTTGGCAAAAACGTAGTTTGACATAACTCGAGAACCACTTGTCCGATTTTGCTAAAACAAACTCAAAAAAATTTAGAATTACAATTTCTTTAATCCGTTCATATAACGTTTTTCTTTATTATCAACAGTTTTGCCGGTAAAAATAAATTTGTGGAGGCAAAAAAATATTTTTTTGCCTAAAAATTAATTTTTTTTTAATTAATAAAAAATCCAAAACGGAAAAAAGGATCAAGTGTTATTAATTTCGTCTAAGGTCATATAACCTATAAACAAAATGCGACATAGATCAAAGAAATCGATTAACGCGTTCTGCTTTTATTTACAATTAAGTGAAGGTATCCCATTTTGACAAGAATATTGATATTTGTTTTTATTCAAAAAAGTGTCATTTATCGCCTTTTTTATAAATTTTCCCCAAGAACTCCAGACTTCTGGCCATAAACTACTAAAAAAATTAAGTAAACATTTTTATAATTTTTTATTTTTATTTTATTTATTTATTTTTATTTATTTTAATAAATATTGCCTAGACTTTTTTGATAGTGGTTGTTCGGGACTAGTGGCATCGCATTCATCGCTATCATCAGTTTTTGAACCACACATAATGTCAATGTGTGACTCCACTGTTGGCCCTTCTGCATCTCCTGAAAATTCTTTATCATCAAGATCATCCTTGTCTTGCCACACAAGCTTACTCCACCAGCAAATTTCCGCAATTATTGCACTCGGCGACTTTTTGCCTCTATATCTGTAAGTTTTTGTTTTATTAAAATGAGTTTGAAAAAATAAAAAATCAGTATTACCTCATTTCAAATGGCATAGCAACTTGATGATAGCGTTCACCTTGTTCATCAGATTCGGTAGCCAATTGTTTGCTGAAGTAGTCCAGATGATGATGTAAATAATTGATTTTCAAGGACATGTGGACACCAATTTCCGAGAACGCTCTTAACATCCTTGCGAATGCGTCACTTTTAATCAGCTTTCGTATATCTGGACCATTTAGTATGCCTGCTTGGAAAAAATTAATTTGTTAAGATGGAAAATCATGGGAAATGAATGTGATATTATAACTTACATTCTTTAATTTTACTTTCGCTGAGTCTCGGGTAAATTAGTTTCAAACACAAGAAAACTTCATCTCTTTTGGCGACAGTTTTGATAAAATTCTTAACAATTCCAAGTTTAATATGCAGTGGAGGCAGCAATATCTTCTCCTTCGGCACTAGAGGTTCACGAATAATATTGGCCGTTTGTAACCTGCTGTGCTCTCTGAGTTTCGATCCGTGGTATGCATATTGGTCACCGGAAAATCGTGTGTCCCAATCGCACAAAAAGCACATATATTTTATATAGCCGCTTTGAAGACCGCAAAGCGTTGCTACAACTTTTAAATCGCAGCATATGCGCCACATATGTTTGGCGTAGTTAACCATTTTTAAAATATTTTCCAGTGCATCATATGTTTCTTTCGTTTCTGTACTATAGGCGATTGGAACTGAAGGTTTTTTATTGGTCTTATGCAGTAAAACCGCCTTCAAGCTGAGTTTTGAACTGTCAATAAATAATCTCCAGTCATCTGCTTCATATTTTATTTCCATTGCGTCCATAAATTTTCCTACATCCGGGCAATATGCAGAAGTTTTTTCATCATTCACAAGGAATAAATTTTGGAGCGTTGCCTGACGACTTCGATAAGCTGCGACTTTCACACCGGGTGCCAACAAATTGTTTGATTTCAAAATGGAAGCCAGCTCTTTCGATTTATGCTGTATTAATTCCAACTTGGCAACAATTGAATCAAGCTTATTTTGATTTATTAAAATTGGCACATTGGATACTGATGGCTCATATGGGGGATCATCACGTGCATGATATGTTGGAGCAGTCGTAGAAGAGAAAATATCTGGACTAGAAGCTTTTGGTACAGGAATGTGGTCCGAATGAGGCAATGGTGTTGCGGCACTTGCAACACCAACGTAATTATATGATTTTCTTATCCTTTTTGCGGCTCCTTTATTCGCACATGCATAGCAATTCAATGGATTGTGACCTTCGCCAGGATTAGTCCAAGTCATTGGGATACCGAATGGCATACTTTCACGTCTTCTATTTTTCCAATCCATTAGACGGTTGTAGCAGCTTTTACACACTATATTTGGTACCCAATTTTCGTTCACTATAACATTTTGGTTGAAGTACATCTCGTATGTTTGAACAAAATCAGTACTGAAATTTCCACTTTTTTTATGTGTTGAGACATATTGACCACAGCAGTAGCAAAAGCTATTTATATCTGGCTTGCACAGTTCCATAATGTGTTCTCTTTTGTTCACTTTAAAAAAACTGGAGAAAAATCACTTTTACTGTTCGCGTTCGTCGGCACTTGTTGAATGACAAAAATCACAGAACCAGTGTGAGAAAGAGAAAATGTATAATGACAATGCATGTTTTATGTGAACATTACAGAACCAGTGTTGCCACATAAATATTTCTCTTTTAGTACAGTAGAAAAATATGAGAGAGTTCGGCTTGTGAGTGTTGTGCATATCTGGAGCAAATTTTTGAAATTCATACATTTACCTAATTGTGAATAAATGAGAAACGCGTGCATAGATTTTCATGATCTATCCCTTTTTTTGCTCATGAGTTATGTGACTTTACGCGAAAGTAATTAGTTTTGGCACTTTTTTCCATTTTGGATTTTTTATGAATTTAAAAAAAAAAATATTTAAATTTTTAGGCAAAAAATACTTCTTTCCCTTCATACATTCATTTTTAACTTCGAAAGTCTTGCACATATAGGAAAACGGTATAGAAACAGATTAGAGAAATTGTAATTCTTAATTTTTCTAAATTTGTTTTAGCAAAATCGGACAAGTGGTTCTCGAGTTATGTTAAACTACGTTTTTGCCAAAATGTTACAACTAAGCGAAAAAACATCAAGATAAGGAAAAAATTCAAAAGGTCATAAAAAAAACTGACACACACGAACGCCAAACCCTTTGAGGGTTTTACTATACTGACCTAGTACCATCACCCTGACTTGGAATTTCTCACCCCAAGTTGGCTGTTGTACTGTGTAATTGTCAAGAAAGAAAACAAATAAAACACAAATAGTTCATAAGAATAGACTTAAGTTATATAATATTAAATAATTAAAACGGTATGCGCGCTACCAATAAAACCTAATATTTTACAATAAGATTTAAAATTTTTAATTATACTTCAAAAATACTTTTTATCTGTAAAAGAATGTCCATAAAACTAATATATATGAACATATGAACATTCTTATAAAAGGTGGAGGTGTAGCGTGTTCTAACTATCACTACGACTAACATTGCGTAGTAAACATTTAAAGTCAACTTGACCGCAACATAAATAACATTCAATTGCATTGAAAGTGTTTTGGACATTTGACACTCATGCATTCGGGCAAATACCGCTGCATGAAGTGTTAGATAAATGCATTGACAGACTGCAACGTAAATATGTATTTTGTACAACTACTATTTGACACTCACCAGTCTAATCAAAGGCCGCAGCATAAGGTACTTCAATAAATCATACTTAATAACCACATGTGTTAATATATATAAATATAAACAATACAGAATCTATGTTTTCCAAATTTCTTATGAGACACACGCCGCACGTCTACCGTGAGAAACTAAAAGTGAACAATTTGCCTATTAAGACCTTCTCTGTTCCCTCTTATGTTAAGATAGGTTTAGCATTATTCTCATAGTTAGTATATAAGCAGATGTAATTTAGTTTTAAAAAATTAATTATTAAACAACGTTCCTAAGAGCTCCTCGCTGAGCTCAGGAAATTATCTTTTATTTAAAATAATTAAATATAATAAATAAATAAATAAAAATAAAACAAATAAAATATTTATTTAAAGTAACTTCCTTATTACATGGCGATCCTGCCAATTCCTGAGAGTGCTACTTTTAGCACCCGGAAATATTTTTTGGGGTCCTGGCAGATCAGCCAAAAACGATCTGTCAGTGGAGGATGTCCGCCTGGCCAAAAGGCAGAATAAATCAAAAGAAGCGAAAGCAACCAGAGAGCAACAACAACTACAACAATACCCATAGCTTATGGGATGTTTACCAAATTTTGCATCATTAACATTACAATTTGAGGTAAATTATGACTTACTACAACCTAAATAACCACCGGCAAATATAACAAGCCACCACCATAAGGGGAAGACAGCAATATAAATCAACCAAGGAAGATGCCAGCAAAATTTAACAACAAATAAGTATAAAAAAAACAAAAATACTAAAAACTAACAAATAAGTGCACTAATTGCGGCGCACTCTTAGGTCAGTAGGCGTTAACCGCTGTTGACAAACTATACATATATATATAAATTAGATTTTAACAAAAATAAATTTAAAGTAAGATAATATTTTTTTTGTAATTAATTTTGTAAGGCCATTATAATGGATAAGATAAGGAGAAAACAAAACAAAAAACAGATTAATGTTATTTTTGAAGAAGAAGGAATTTCGTTAGAACAACAAATGGAATATTTAGCACAGATTTGGAAAATAATAGGAATGCCAGGTGTCCCAAATGAGGACGATATTTTAAACAATACTCATGTAGAAGAAATGACAGTTCGTGCAATAAGGTGGTCAGAACGCGTAGAAAAAGAAAATAATAAGCACCAATAATTCAGTAAATACATAAATTTGTAAATATGGGTAAAACAGAATCAAAAATGGAAAAACCCAATGCTAACGTGATTACCAATTTGGAAATCATCGATCATAAGTCAGAAATAAATTCATTATGGTTACTAATGCTAATATTAGTAATAATTTCATTAATAAACTTGTTGCTTAAAATATATTTGTCACATAAAAGAGCTCTACGGAAAAAGTATTTCAGTAAAGCAAACGATTTAGACAAAATATAACCAAATTAAACGTTTTAGCATTTTTTTTAATTTACTGATGGAATGGAAAGATATTTTGAATAAGGCACGAATTATAAAAGAAGATTTAGAACGGTCGTATAAGTGTATCAATATTGATAGACCAATTAAAAATGATTTATTCATCATTTTCAAAAAATTCTTACAAAATTACAACAACTAAGAGTTTTATTTAATGTTTATTACAATAGACTAACAGTAGCTCACCAAAGAGCAGCAGACGCATTTTTCATTGATTTAACAAGCAGAATTTCAAAATTAGCTGATAAAAAATCGATACAAATCGAACTACCAAATTCAATACACGAAAGTGTAACATTTAATATTTCTATGCTTATAAAAACTGTAGTGGACTTTTTGAACACAACATCAAAGCTGATTATACACTTTGATGGAAAATCAGAAAATTTACGATCTTTTGTTGACTCCTTGTCCCTGGTAGATTCAATAAAAGGTACTCACGAAACGGTGGCAGTATCACTAATAAAAACAAAATTAATCTAATCAGCAATGAATCAACTATATCAGAAATAATAAACAAACTAAAAAGTAGCGTGAAGGGAGAGTCTGTGGAAGTGTTAACAGCAAACATTTTAAATATAAAACAAAACAATAAAACAGCCAACACTTATTGCAGCGAAATAGAAAATTTAACTAAGGCATTAGAAACCGCATACATTTCAGATGGACTGTCATGCGACTTAGCCACAAAATATTCCACACAAACTACAGTAAAAGCATTAACTAAAAACTGCACCATTGATAAAGTCAAGCTTATCATGGAGGCAGGACAATCCAATAGCATGAATGATGCTATTAGTAAATTTGTCAATAGTTGTACAGATGCCACAGGTCAACAAAATACCATTTTGTACTATGGACAAAAGTACAAATCTGGAAACAATTACCGTGTAATAACACACGATCACGTGGAAGAAATAATTACCCACGTAGAAATAATAACAACAACTATAATAATAACAATAATAATGACAATTATTAGAGAAACCGACAGAGATTTAATAATAATCGTAGGAACAATAACTACGTAAGAGCAACAGAATCAAATGATAATGGTTCGGAAAACTCCGAACTTCCCCTAGGATCAAATCAGTAAAAATTTACCATCTAAATCTAAACTTGAGCTTCTTTATACATATTCAATTAGACAATACTAATACCTCGCTCACACTCTTAGTAGACACGGGAGCAGACATTTCATTAATAAAATCAAAATTCGTTAAACTAAACCAAATTAACACTAACAAAACAACAACTTTAAGTGGAATAGGACAAGGTAATATAAAATCGATTGGAAGTACGTTTTACGATTTAAAATTTAAAAAAATTTTAATACCACATTACTTCCAAGTAGTAGATAATAATTTTCCGATACCATGCGATGGAATCATTGGCATGGATTTTATCAAAAAATATAACTGTATATTGGATTTCAACCAAGATAATGATTACCTTGTCCTTAGACCATTTAATATACCACATACAATAGATATACCGATTACGAATAACTGCAATGAAATTAATATACCTCCAAGATGTGAAGTAATACGTCAAGTAAATTTTAACAATTCAAATAATGAATTATTAATTACAAATCAAGAAATTGAATCAGGTGTTTTTATACCAGATATATTAGTTAAGTCTGACAAAGCTTTTATTCGTATTCTAAACACTAATAACACCATTACTAAAATCAAACAAAGTAGCATAAAAACCGAAAACATCTCTGATTATGAAAATATCAAAGAAAATTTAATCAAAATACGCAAAGAAAATCAGATATATTAAAAATTTTAAGGAAAAATTTTCCACAACAATTTAAACCTACATTAACTGAACTATGTTCAACATATAGTGATATTTTCGGTTTATAAACAGAAACAATAACAACTAATAATTTTTATGAACAAAAGTTGAGAGTAAAAGATAAAGAACCAGTATACATTAAAAATTTTCGTGTACCACATACACATAAGGAAGAAATTAATAGACAAGTGAAAAAATTAATAGACGATAAGATTATTGAACCTTCCTATTCTGAATATAATAGTCCAGTCTTGTTAGTACCAAAGAAATCACTTCCTAACTCTGACCAGAAAAGATGGAGACTTGTTATAGATTACAGACAAATAAACAAAAAACTAATTGCAGATAAATTCCCATTACCTAGAATTGATGATATATTAGACCAACTAGGTAGAGCAAAGTATTTTTCCTGTTTAGACTTAATGTCAGGTTTCCACCAGATCAGTTTAGAGAAAAACTCCAGAGACTAAACAGCTTTTTCAACTAACAATGGTTCATACAGATTTACTAGACTACCATATGATTTATAAATAGCACCCAATTCTTTTCAACGAATGATGACACTTGCTTTCAGTGGTTTAAAACCAGACCAACCCTTTCTATATATGGATGATTTAGTCGTATTGGGATGCTCCGAAAAGCACATGCTTTCGAATTTGAAAAACGTTTTCAATCTATGCCGAAAGTACAATCTTAAATTACATCCTGAAAGATGTTCATTCTTTATGAGAGAAGTAACATACCTGGGTCACAAATGTACAGATAAAGGAATATTACCAGACGATAGTAAATATTCAATCATTGAAAAATATCCAACACCAACTAACGCAGACAGTGCAAAAAGATTCGTAGTATTTTGTAACTACTATCGAAGATTTATTAAAAATTTTTCTGAATACTCCAGATATTTAACAAAATTATCCAAGAAAAATACACCCTTTGAATGGACGAAAGATTGTGATTTTGCATTTAAATATCTCAAAAAGGCATTAATAAGTCAGACCTTACTACAATATCCTGATTTCGCCAAGGAATTTTGTATAACAACAGATGCAAGTAAACACGCTTGTGGAGCTGTTTTAACACAACAACACGAAGATAAACATTTACCTATTGCCTATGCATCCAAAACATTCACAAAAGGAGAAAGTAATAAATCAAGAATTGAGCAAGAATTGACTGCAATTCATTGGGCAATTACCCACTTCAGACCATATATATATGGAAAACATTTTCTTGTCCGTACTGATCATAGACCACTTTCTTATTTATTTTCAATGAAAAACCCAAGCTCCAAGTTAACAAGAATTATACTAGATTTAGAAGAATATGACTTTACAGTAGAATATCTTAGGGGAAAAGATAACTATGTTGCTGACGCTCTATCGCGAATTACAATAAATGACCTAAAAGACATGAATAATAAAATTTGTTCTATATTAAAAGTCACGACTAGATCGATGACCAATACAGAAAAAGAAAAAAACAGTAATACACTAAAGGCCCTATGTATAAGCAAAAATTGGCATGAAGTTAGCATAAGTGGCAAAATTTATCATGATCTTAAAGAGTTTTGCCATGATACTTCACATTAAAAATCATGCTAGGACTTAGAGGTGGGTTAAAAATAGGTAATACGACCATTTAAAATGTCGAATTGTATGGAGGAACTCGTTAACAACTGATTCAATTTCGTCACTTATGTTAACTTTATGCCAATTTTTGCTTATACATAGGGCCGTAAATGAACAGCATAAAAATAAAAATAATGATAAGCCCAGTATATATGTACCTTTAACAAACACTGACGTCAGAAAATACTATAAACTAAAGATTTCCCCCGGAAGATGTTATATCAAACGTGGAAAATCTATAGTAACATATATACATATTAATGATTTGTTTACTAAAGAGAATTTTGACTTAGGACAATTTTTCTCTAGGCTCGAAAAAGTGGCCGGTAAACACAATATATATAATTTACAAGTGGCACCTAGTGAGAAAATTTTCGAATTTATCTCTATTAATGAATTTAAAATTATGGGCAATAAAATATTAAATAAAATTAAAGTAGCGCCACTAAATAAGGTGACCCAAATTGGTAGTAAGAATGCCAAGGCAATTCTCGAGCTTATGCTGAAATATCACGATGATCCCATAGAAGGAGGAGATTGCGGAATATATAGAACAATAGAAAAAATTAAGAGATATTATTATTGGAAAAATATGTCAAAAGACATATCTAAATATGTAAAATCATGTCATAAATGCCAAACTTCCAAAACAACAAACTACGTAAAAAGTCCAATGATTATCACACAGATACCTAATAAGGCCTTTGATACGGCTTATGTGGATACTATTGGACCATTTCCAAAATCAATGAACGAAAACGAATATGCGATCACACTAATATGTGATTTAACTAAGTACTTGCACAGAAAAAAATAGACAAGAATTATTTTCAATAAAACCATGTTGATGAATAAAATTTTTAATTTCAATAATATTTGTCATTAACTTGAATATTGCATTTATCAATTCCGCGCATTTTAAAATATCGTTTACTTTTGTTTTGCTTGTGTTGGTGTTTATCTTGCTTGTTGATTGACTGGACATGGTTATGTGCTGATGTTGTTGTTTTTTTGATTGGTCGTGTTGTATACGTGTGAATTACAACAAGTAGCCGAAAATCGTCGTGGCTTGTTTTTTTTTTCTCAACAAAATTATTTTTAGATTATATCAAAACGCAATGCGCAAATGTAGAAAAACCATGATTTCTCATGTTTTGCCTGTATTCATTATTTGCGAATCCGATAACCATTTGCTCTATAGCTGAATGGTAAGCACGTTAGTCTATTAGTCAAGAGATTTCCGGTTCGACTCATCCCAAATACATTTAGTTTTAATCGCAGCTAAGCAAAAACAAACTAACATTCATCCATCAACACACACACACATACAATAAAATAACAATTATCACTGAAAATAAAATTTCAGTCAACAACTTTTTTCTTTGATTCATTACATTTACATTAAAAATTATTGATAAGATATTTTATTAATTCAAATATTTATATTATTGAGTATATAGTATTATTTTACAATTTTTGTTATTGATATAGCGGATTTCTTTATCACAGGAAATTCGAAAATTAAAATGATTGAATACCGGGATTTTTGTTATCAAAAATGAAACCTTTTTTTTTTCTGTGTGGTAACAATACCGATTAGAGACAAAAATGCAAAAACAATTGCTAAAGCAATTTTTGAAAATTTCATACTCACCTATGGTCCAATGAAGACTTTCATTTAGGACATGGGAACAGAGTATAAGAATTTTATTTTAACAGAAATTTGTAACTTGATGAAAATTTAAAAACTAAACTCAACAGCTTACCACCATCAAACATTAGGAATTATAGAAAGAAGCCATAGAACCTTTAACGAATACGTACGCTCTTACATTTCAGTAGACAAAACTGACTGAGACGAATGGTTAAAATACTTTACATATTGCTTTGACACAACACCTTCAACAGTTCATAATTACTGTCCTTATGAATTAGTTTTTTCAAAACTCCCGAATAAATTTCATCAATTCACTGAAGTAGATAGAATTTCTCCTTTATATAATATAGATGATTACGCCAAAGAGGCAAAATTTAGATTAGAAGTAGCATATAAGAGGGCCCAACAATTATTAGATAAAAATAAACTTAAGGAAAAATTAAACTATGATAAGGATATAATTGATTATAACTTTAAAATAGGAGATCTAGTTTTACTGAAATATGAAGCAGGTCATAAGTTAGAAATACAATATTACAAAATTAAGAAAATATACTTAAGAAATAATGTAACTATAACACTATGGAACATATTTGGGATTATTGTCTGGGGGGTGAGAAATTCCAAGTCAGGGTGATGGTACTAGGTCAGTATAGTAAAACCCTCAAAGGGTTTGGCGTTCGTATGTGTCAGTTTTTTTTATGACCTTTTAAATTTTTTCCTTATCTTGATGTTTTTTCGCTTAGTTGTAACATTTTGGCAAAAACGTAGTTTGACATAACTCGAGAACCACTTGTCCGATTTTGCTAAAACAAACTCAAAAAAATTTAGAATTACAATTTCTTTAATCCGTTCATATAACGTTTTTCTTTATTATCAACAGTTTTGCCGGTAAAAATAAATTTGTGGAGGCAAAAAAATATTTTTTTGCCTAAAAATTAATTTTTTTTTAATTAATAAAAAATCCAAAACGGAAAAAAGGATCAAGTGTTATTAATTTCGTCTAAGGTCATATAACCTATAAACAAAATGCGACATAGATCAAAGAAATCGATTAACGCGTTCTGCTTTTATTTACAATTAAGTGAAGGTATCCCATTTTGACAAGAATATTGATATTTGTTTTTATTCAAAAAAGTGTCATTTATCGCCTTTTTTATAAATTTTCCCCAAGAACTCCAGACTTCTGGCCATAAACTACTAAAAAAATTAAGTAAACATTTTTATAATTTTTTATTTTTATTTTATTTATTTATTTTTATTTATTTTAATAAATATTGCCTAGACTTTTTTGATAGTGGTTGTTCGGGACTAGTGGCATCGCATTCATCGCTATCATCAGTTTTTGAACCACACATAATGTCAATGTGTGACTCCACTGTTGGCCCTTCTGCATCTCCTGAAAATTCTTTATCATCAAGATCATCCTTGTCTTGCCACACAAGCTTACTCCACCAGCAAATTTCCGCAATTATTGCACTCGGCGACTTTTTGCCTCTATATCTGTAAGTTTTTGTTTTATTAAAATGAGTTTGAAAAAATAAAAAATCAGTATTACCTCATTTCAAATGGCATAGCAACTTGATGATAGCGTTCACCTTGTTCATCAGATTCGGTAGCCAATTGTTTGCTGAAGTAGTCCAGATGATGATGTAAATAATTGATTTTCAAGGACATGTGGACACCAATTTCCGAGAACGCTCTTAACATCCTTGCGAATGCGTCACTTTTAATCAGCTTTCGTATATCTGGACCATTTAGTATGCCTGCTTGGAAAAAATTAATTTGTTAAGATGGAAAATCATGGGAAATGAATGTGATATTATAACTTACATTCTTTAATTTTACTTTCGCTGAGTCTCGGGTAAATTAGTTTCAAACACAAGAAAACTTCATCTCTTTTGGCGACAGTTTTGATAAAATTCTTAACAATTCCAAGTTTAATATGCAGTGGAGGCAGCAATATCTTCTCCTTCGGCACTAGAGGTTCACGAATAATATTGGCCGTTTGTAACCTGCTGTGCTCTCTGAGTTTCGATCCGTGGTATGCATATTGGTCACCGGAAAATCGTGTGTCCCAATCGCACAAAAAGCACATATATTTTATATAGCCGCTTTGAAGACCGCAAAGCGTTGCTACAACTTTTAAATCGCAGCATATGCGCCACATATGTTTGGCGTAGTTAACCATTTTTAAAATATTTTCCAGTGCATCATATGTTTCTTTCGTTTCTGTACTATAGGCGATTGGAACTGAAGGTTTTTTATTGGTCTTATGCAGTAAAACCGCCTTCAAGCTGAGTTTTGAACTGTCAATAAATAATCTCCAGTCATCTGCTTCATATTTTATTTCCATTGCGTCCATAAATTTTCCTACATCCGGGCAATATGCAGAAGTTTTTTCATCATTCACAAGGAATAAATTTTGGAGCGTTGCCTGACGACTTCGATAAGCTGCGACTTTCACACCGGGTGCCAACAAATTGTTTGATTTCAAAATGGAAGCCAGCTCTTTCGATTTATGCTGTATTAATTCCAACTTGGCAACAATTGAATCAAGCTTATTTTGATTTATTAAAATTGGCACATTGGATACTGATGGCTCATATGGGGGATCATCACGTGCATGATATGTTGGAGCAGTCGTAGAAGAGAAAATATCTGGACTAGAAGCTTTTGGTACAGGAATGTGGTCCGAATGAGGCAATGGTGTTGCGGCACTTGCAACACCAACGTAATTATATGATTTTCTTATCCTTTTTGCGGCTCCTTTATTCGCACATGCATAGCAATTCAATGGATTGTGACCTTCGCCAGGATTAGTCCAAGTCATTGGGATACCGAATGGCATACTTTCACGTCTTCTATTTTTCCAATCCATTAGACGGTTGTAGCAGCTTTTACACACTATATTTGGTACCCAATTTTCGTTCACTATAACATTTTGGTTGAAGTACATCTCGTATGTTTGAACAAAATCAGTACTGAAATTTCCACTTTTTTTATGTGTTGAGACATATTGACCACAGCAGTAGCAAAAGCTATTTATATCTGGCTTGCACAGTTCCATAATGTGTTCTCTTTTGTTCACTTTAAAAAAACTGGAGAAAAATCACTTTTACTGTTCGCGTTCGTCGGCACTTGTTGAATGACAAAAATCACAGAACCAGTGTGAGAAAGAGAAAATGTATAATGACAATGCATGTTTTATGTGAACATTACAGAACCAGTGTTGCCACATAAATATTTCTCTTTTAGTACAGTAGAAAAATATGAGAGAGTTCGGCTTGTGAGTGTTGTGCATATCTGGAGCAAATTTTTGAAATTCATACATTTACCTAATTGTGAATAAATGAGAAACGCGTGCATAGATTTTCATGATCTATCCCTTTTTTTGCTCATGAGTTATGTGACTTTACGCGAAAGTAATTAGTTTTGGCACTTTTTTCCATTTTGGATTTTTTATGAATTTAAAAAAAAAAATATTTAAATTTTTAGGCAAAAAATACTTCTTTCCCTTCATACATTCATTTTTAACTTCGAAAGTCTTGCACATATAGGAAAACGGTATAGAAACAGATTAGAGAAATTGTAATTCTTAATTTTTCTAAATTTGTTTTAGCAAAATCGGACAAGTGGTTCTCGAGTTATGTTAAACTACGTTTTTGCCAAAATGTTACAACTAAGCGAAAAAACATCAAGATAAGGAAAAAATTCAAAAGGTCATAAAAAAAACTGACACACACGAACGCCAAACCCTTTGAGGGTTTTACTATACTGACCTAGTACCATCACCCTGACTTGGAATTTCTCACCCCAAGTTGGCTGTTGTACTGTGTAATTGTCAAGAAAGAAAACAAATAAAACACAAATAGTTCATAAGAATAGACTTAAGTTATATAATATTAAATAATTAAAACGGTATGCGCGCTACCAATAAAACCTAATATTTTACAATAAGATTTAAAATTTTTAATTATACTTCAAAAATACTTTTTATCTGTAAAAGAATGTCCATAAAACTAATATATATGAACATATGAACATTCTTATAAAAGGTGGAGGTGTAGCGTGTTCTAACTATCACTACGACTAACATTGCGTAGTAAACATTTAAAGTCAACTTGACCGCAACATAAATAACATTCAATTGCATTGAAAGTGTTTTGGACATTTGACACTCATGCATTCGGGCAAATACCGCTGCATGAAGTGTTAGATAAATGCATTGACAGACTGCAACGTAAATATGTATTTTGTACAACTACTATTTGACACTCACCAGTCTAATCAAAGGCCGCAGCATAAGGTACTTCAATAAATCATACTTAATAACCACATGTGTTAATATATATAAATATAAACAATACAGAATCTATGTTTTCCAAATTTCTTATGAGACACACGCCGCACGTCTACCGTGGGAAACTTAAAGGAACAATTTGCTTATTAAGCATATACCTTTTCTTTTCGCTCTTATGTTAAGATAGGTTTAGCATTATTCTCATAGTTAGTATATATGTAAGCAGATGTAATTTAGTTTTAAAAAATGAATTATTAAACAACGTTCCTAAGAGCTCCTTGCTAAGCTCAGTAAATTATCTTTTATTTAAAATAATTAAATATAATAAATAAATAAATAAAAATAAAACCAATAAAATATTTATTTAAAGTAACTTCCTTATTACAACCCCAAACACATGTACTGGTGTTGTTGATTTGCCGATTGTAGTTGCGTTACCCCCTAGACCCATAAAATTTAAGACGTGTGATGTGCAAAAACTAATTGCTGAACTCAACCCGAAGAAAACTCCAGGTTTTGATGGAATTAGTAACCAAATGTTGCTTAAGTTGCCTCGAATTGCCATTAGAATCCTGTTATTCATTTATAATGCCATTTTACGAATGGAGTATTATCCAAAAAACTGGAAGCTTGCCAAAGTTAAAATAATTCATACAGGACAATAAGTCTGCTTTCAACAATGACAACTTTTCGAAAAATTGCTCATGTCAAAATTGTCCCCAATTCTAATTGGTAGTGGGTGCATACCAGACCATCAATTTGGTTTTAGAAGTCAGCATAGCACCATTGAACAAACGCATAGATTGGTTCGATTTATAAGAATAACATTTGAAGAAAAGAAGTACTGTTTTGCTCTGTTTATTGACGTTTCGCAGGCATATGATAAAGTGTGGCATGAAGGCCTTATTTTAAACTTGAAATCATATCTATCAATAAATTTTCTGAATTTATTAGAAAGCTAATTACTACCCTGAAGCTCACGGTTGTGGAAGGAGAGTTCATGAGTGTGCCCGAATCTATATCATCTGGTGTGCCACAGGGGCGCATACTGGGGCCAGTTTTGTATTTGATTTGTACTTGTGATATGCCTTTGAGCAATAATATCCATACATCTACGTTTGCCGATGATACAGTCTGCCCAAGTATGCACAAAAACCCTAACGAGGCTTCCCAATATCTACAAAAACATATTACTTAACTGGAACTATGGTTAAACTTATGGAGAATTAAAGTAAACGAGCAAAAGTGTGTTCAGGTAACTTTTACCCTGCGAAGAGATACTTGTTCTCCAAATCGAATCAACAATCAAGTTGTTCCTCAACATTCACACGTAAAATACCTTGGTATACACTTCGATCGACGACTTACATGGAAACTCCATATTGACTCAAAGCTAACACAAATAAAACTTAAATTAACTCAGATACATTGGCTGATTGGTAGAAATTCAACACTCAGCCTAGACTGCAAACTTTTACTATACAAGTCGCTTTTGAAGCCAATATGGCGCTACGGAATTCAGTTATGGGTCACTGCTTCAGCTTCTAATGTCGATAGAATCCAACGTAGGCAAATAAAATTTTACGTTTGATAACATCAGCTCCATGGTACATTAAAAATTCCAGTTTACATCGTGATTTAAATATACTACTAGTGATTGAAGAAATTGCAAAATACGCAGGCAAATACTTAAAAAAACTCAAAGTCACATCCTAATCCGCTTGCTCGTAGTATTCTGAACTTTACTGGACACATCCGCCTAAAAAAGAGGGACACAAGGGCTCTTATTCTCAACACTCCAGATGGAACTTCTTGAAAATACTTTTTTTTTTTTATTGTCACTACTTATGTATTATTTATAACTACCACTAAGTTTATGTCCGACACTGGTCGGACCTAATAATTATATTTTAGATTTAAGATTTGAATACTTATTGTTAGTTCATATTTGAAGATGCAATAAATAATTACAAGCATTAAACAAAATAATAAAAAAAAATAAATGAATTGCACCCAAATATTAGTTTGTAATAAATAGCAAAAAAATAAATTTATTTCTGTTTTTTTGCTATCCGATTTCTCGCCAAATAATCTGCTATACACAAAAAAAGTATCATTTTTAATAACAAAAATCTCGGTATTCAATCATTTTAATTTCTGAATTTCCTGTGATACAGAAATCCGCTATATATAAAAAAAATTGTAAAATAATTATATTTTTTTTTTCAATATTATAAATATTTGAATTAATAAAATATCTTATCAATAATTTGTAATTTTGTCAATAAGGAAATGTAATGAATCAAAGAAAAACATTTTTGACTGAAATTTTATTTTCACTGATAATTGTTATGTTATTATTGTGTGTGTGTGGATGGATGAATGTTACATTTTTCATTTTAACCCCTTCTGGTTTGTTTTTGCTTGGCTGCGATTAAAACTAAATGTGTTTGGGATGAGTCGAACACGCAAATAATGAATACAGGCAAACCATGATTTCTTATGGTTCTTCTACATTTGCACATTGCGTTATGATATAATCTAAAAATAAATTTGTTGAGAAAAAAACAAGCCACGATGATTTTTGGCTACTTGTTGTAATTCACACGTATACAAAACGAGCAACCAAAAAAACAACATCAGCACATAACCATCTCGAGTCAATCAACAAGACAAACACCAACACAAGCAAAATAAAATTAAATGATATTTTAAAATGCGCGGAATTGATAAATACAATATTCAAGTTAATGACAAATATTATTGAAATTAAAAATTTTATTCAATAACATGGTTTTATTGAAAATAATTCTTGCCTATTTTTTTCTGTGTAGTTTTCCGTATTGATGACTGATCAGTAGTATACACCAAGATGAGAATTGGCATTATCCTCACGTTCGCTTTCACTAGTTTCTACAAGTGAAATTATCGTGTAGAGAGCTTGAAGATGATTCCATTTGGTCACAGCGATGCCAACTATTTATAACCCTAACGTGATATTCCCCTTCTCAAATCGCGCTAGAACGCGCTTAGTTTCAGCATTATGAACAATTTATAGTTCCTCGTTGTACCTTGATAGTGAACAGACGTGTTAACGGTGCTTTTTTTTACATACATACTAAACAACAAAAAATACAAAAACAAATATTCGTAATACATATCTGACTTTAATAAATAAGCTTTATTTGCTTTGCCTATATTTTTTACATAGAAATAACAAGAACAAACAAAAAACCGCAAACAAGGTGCGCTTGAGGAATACTCTATATGAGTACCTCAAAGGAAAAAAATTGTGAAGTGAGTTCTAACGGCAGAAATGCCTATTTTACTGTTAGTTCTGAAACTCTTAATGAAAACACTAAAAATAGAAAATCTGATGAAAGACTTGCTGTGAGTTGTGAAGCTCTTGTTGAAAACACTAAAAATAAAAATTCTAATGAAAGACTTTTTCCAACTGCAAATTCACTTTTTCGTCAGCGATCAAATTTGTTTTCTCCAATGCCAAATAGTGATTCGTTAACACTAACGTTGCCTAGCACCTCGTCATATAAGTCAGTCATTCGCTTCGGGCTCGAATCCATCACTAAGCCCAGTTATCACAACAATTGTATTAAACTTTTGTTTTTGTTTATAATTGTATTGAATGGGTAATTGATAATTTCAAGTGGCGGCTGCAAGTTTCCAAAACTATCAAAATATTCCTTGTCATTATGCTTTTTATAATATGCTACACATGATACAATTATAACAGGTACATGCACAAGCCCAGCCTGTTACTGTAAACATTGCAGATAATTGTCAAACTTTGTTTACAAGCAGGAAAAATGTTACTGTATTGTGTGATTGGCAACACTGAATAACTATAATGATGCAGGAATGCCGCATCTGCAATTGTACTTTAGTTACCCTGTACTTGTTATTTTTATAAATACAAGACATTTGTTTCTGACAATTTTTCGTTTGTTTGTAGCAACAAAATACATGTGTTTTTCGGTGTTGTAATTTTGTTAAAGTCGTGCATGTACCTAGTATAATTGTATCATGATGCTACCCAATGAGTTCCAGGACCATTTAAGTTATCTAAATTAACAATACCACATTCCTCTGCTAATGACTTTTTAGGTAAGCCATCTCGCATAAAAAAACCTCTGAAATATTTTAGTTCACTGCAATATTTATATAAATCCAAGTCCATCAGTGGTCGGTTAGATAGATTATTTAAGAGTTTTTTGGAGATGGGTTGTAATAAAGACCGTATCCAGATTTGTATGGTTTAAGATTTTTTTTTTTTTTTTGGAAAATTTTTTCATTTATTGTATCTTCATATATGAACTAACAATAAGTATTCAAATCTTAAATATAAAAAAAAAATATAATTAGGCCCGACCAGTGTCGGACATAAGCTTAGTAATAGTTATATATAATACATAATTAGTGATAGTCAAAAGGAAAAAAATAAAAGTATTTTCAAGAAGTCCCATCTGGAGTGCTATGAATAAGAGCCCTTGTGTACCTCTTTTTTAGGCGGATGTGTCCAGTAAAGTTCAAAATATTACGGGCAAGCGGATTAGGATGTGACTCGAGTTTTGTTAAATATTTGCCAGCGTATTTTGCAATTTCTTCAGTCACTAGTGGCATATTTAAATCACGATGTATATTTGAATTTTTTATATACCATGGAGCCAATGTTATTAACCGTAAAATTTTGTTTTGCCTTCGTTGGATTCTCTCGACATTAGAAGCTAAAGCTGTGCCCCATAACTGTATTCCGTATCTAGCACCATATTGGTTTCAAAATCGACTTGTATATTAAAAGTTTACAATCTAGACTGAGTGTTGAATTTCTACCAATCAGCCATTTTATCTGAGTTAATTTCAGTTTCATTTGTGTTAGCTTTGAATCAATATGGGGCTTCCATGTAAGCCTTCCATCAAGGTGTATACCAAGGTATTTTACGTGTGAATGTTGAAGAACAACTTGATTGTTGATTCGAATTGGCGAACAAGTATCTCTTCGCAGGGTAAATGTTACCTAGACACACTTTTGCTCGTTTACTTTGATTCTCCATAAATTTAACCATAGTTCCAGTTGTGTAATATGTTCTTGTGGATATCGGGAAGCCTCGTGAGGGTTTTCGTACATACTAAGGCAGGCTGTATCATCGGCAAACGTAGATGTATGGATATTGCTGCTCAAAGGCATATCACAAGTGTAAATCAAATACAAAACTGGCCCCATTATGCTCCCCTGTGGCACACCGGATGATATAGATTAAGGCACACTCATGAAGTCTCCTTCAACAACCGTAAACTTCCGGGTAGTAATATAACTTTCTAATAGTTTCAGAAAATTTATTGGTAAATATGATTTCAATTTTAAAATAAGACCTTCATGCCATACTTTATCAAACGCCTGAGAAACGTCGATAAACAGCGCAGAAAAATACTTCTTTTCTTCAAATGTTCTTCTTATAAATTGAACCAATCTATGAGTTTGTTCGATAGTGCTATTCTGACTTCTAAAACCAAATTGATGGTCCGGTATGCACCCACTACTAACTAGAATTGGGGACAATTTTGTCATGAGCAGTTTTTCGAAAAGTTTTGACATTGTTGATAGCAAACTTATTGGCCTGTATGACTCAGCCTTGGTAAGGTCTTTGCCCGGCTTTGGAATCATTTTGACTTTGGCAAGCTTCCAGCTATTTGGATAACACCAGTCGTAAAATGGCGTTAAAACTAAATAACAGGATTTGAATTGCAATACGAGGCAACTTTATTAGCAGCTGGTTACTAATTCCATCAATACCCGGAGCTTTCTTCGGGTTAAGTTCAGCAATTAGTGTTTGTACATCACACGTTCTAAATTTTATGGGTAGAGGGGGTAGCGCCACTACATTCGGCAAATCAATATCACCAGTACATGAGTTAGGGGTAAATACTGATTTTAAATGCTCAGCAAATATTTTACCTTTTTCAGTATCGCTTCTTGCCCAACCCCCTGTAGATGTACGCAGAGGTGGTTTAAACGCAACAGGTGTTTTAAGCTTTCTGGCAGCGCGCCACAAAGAGTAATTAGATGCTGGTGTGGCATCAAGACCTTCTAGATAGTTTTTAAAAGATGCAGTTTTTTCAAATGCAAGCAAGTCTTGGAGTCGTTTAGTGCACTCTCTAAATCTGATTTTATGTTGGGGCGATCTGTGCTATTGCCATTCCCTTCTAGCTCTTCTTTTTTCACTTACGAGGCGTTCCATATCCATAGAATAAATTCTATTAAATCCAGTCTGCGGGTAGGAGGTAGTCGCATGTTCAGCAGCCTGTTTTATATTTTTGATAAGATTGCCAATGTTAAATTCAATATCTTCGGATGTTCTTAGCGTAATGTTTTCCGTACAATGAGTACTGAGATATTTTCTGAACCCCAGCCAATTAACACGGTTGATCGTCTTCACATACGGGTGAGGTAGGTCACTACTGAGTGGGCTACAAATTGTAACGATCGTGGGAGAGTGATCGGAGGAAAGATCTTGAGACGCTTCAACATGAACTAATTCCCTAGAAATATTTTTCATGACTCCAAAATCTATAACATCCGGAATTTTTTGTATGTCCGTAGGCCAGTAAGTGGGCTCCCCACTTGAAATGACGTCCAAGCCCATTTTTGAAATTGTGTTGAACAATGCCCGACCTCTAGGTGTAATAAGACGCGAACCCCAGAACGTATGTTTTGCATTGTAGTCGCCAGCTGCTACCAAGCAAAGGCCAAGGGATTTGTAGAAATCCTCGTATTGATCCTCAGTAATTGCGAATCTAGGAGGGGAGTAAATTGATGATATGACAAAATTAGTGCAAAGATTTTCGACACAAATATTCGTTGCTTGTAAATGTTCTTCACAAATGTTGTCAATAATATAATGCTTGACTCTTGATTTTATTAAAATTGCTGATCCACCGCATCCTCTTCCTCTCGGGTCCTTTGAATCATATAAATTGTAGCCATAAATTTTAAAAAGTCTTCTCGAAGTCAAATGAGTCTCAGAGACCAACATTATATCAATAATTTTTTCCGTGAGGAAGTGCTCAAGTTCTTTTTTATGTTGGCGAATGCCGTTTGCGTTCCAGAAATATATTTTTAACGTGTTCATGGTTTGTTGACTAATGCTTGAAGCAATGTATTCTGTATTCGCAGCATTTCTTGTATCATGCTAGTCATATTTGTTGTAAAATTATTTATAGTTTGCACCAGATTTTCAATAGTAGCTTCAAGGCAAGTAAAATTAAGGCCTGAGTTTGTATTTGTTGAAGTATTTGGCCGTGAAACATTTTGTGTGGGAATAGCGCTTGTCTTAGCAGCATCGGTATACGATACACGTGAATTAACTGGTTGGCTCACTTGGGCAAGAGTGGCGGAGTAAATGTTTGCTGTTTGTGCTGGAGCTACTTTAGGTTTTTGCCCCATAGTCTTTTTAACGAAGGAATATACAGGACATTCTCTATAGTTAGCGGTGTGATTACCTCCACAATTACTGCATTTTTTTTCTGCTTGATCTTTTGATTTAGTACAACTAGCAGTACCGTGCAATTCACCGCAAATAACACAAACTGTAGGTAATTTGCAGTAAGTTTTTGTGTGGCCATATTCTTGACAATTATGGCACTGTACGGGTCCAGAACGCTTGTGTGGTTCTTCAACTGTTATTTTTCGGTATAAAAGATATTTTAAATTATAAATTGGGTGCGTCTCATTTTTTCTTAATTTTATATCATTCGGCTCAAGTTCAACGCGAAATAGAGGCTGGGGGATCTTCTCCCTATTTATTATATTTGAAACATTTTTTACCTTGAATCCCTGGAGGACGAGTGCGTCTTTTATTTCTTCGGGAACAACATAAGAATCTATGCCCTTCAATACGATCTGCAGGCCTTTAGCACTCTTGAGCTGGTATGTGTAGAAACTTGTTTTATTTTTTTCAAATTCAGAAACCATTTTGCGGAAATCTGTTTCGTCATAAATTTGAATTTTTGGAACAATGTGGAATTTATTCTCACCAATGACCGAAATTAATTTCTTAATAAGAGCGTTTGAATTTTTTTCTCTCAAATAGATTGGTGGCGGCTTGGAGGTTTTGTTCGCGGATATATCAGGTGTGTCGTTGTCATCTTGCAATATTTGAAAACGATTAGTGGAGGATGCGCTGTTATCCCTAGATACCTTTGAAGCAGATGCAATTTTAGTAGAATTTGGGCTTCGCGCGCGCTTTCCTACAATTATATATCGGTCCATTCTGACTTGGACCTTGGGTTTTGGGCTACTCTTAGTTATAGTGACAGATTGGGTAAGTGATGAATCGGATGATATCGCTGATTTAAATGATGAAGTAGTAGGCAACTGTAATGTTAACGAATCGCTAGTTGGCATTGGACAAAGCGAAGTTGATCGCTGACGAAAAATTGCCTTAGCCGTTAAAAAAAGGCTATCATCAGGTTTTTTATTTATTTTGTTTAAATTAAGATCATCAGAACTTACAGTAAGTCTATCATCAGATTTTTTATTTTTATTGTTATCATTAAGATCAGAGCTCACAGTAAGATAGGCATTTCTGCCGTTATAACTCACTTCACAATTATTTGTTTTTGAGGTACTTATATAGAGTATTCCTCAAGGACACTTTGTTAGTATATTCCTCAAGGGCACTTTGAGTTATTTTGTTTACGGTTGTTTTTGTTTTAGTTATTACTGTCTATGTAAAAAATATTAGCAAAGCAAAAAAAAAAGCTTGTTTATCAAAGTTATTGTACATCGAATATTATGTACTACAATTATTTTTTTGTATGATTTTTTTTGTTTAGCATGTACTTATGTATGTAAAAAAAATTCCGCTAATACGTCTGTTCACCCTAAAGTTACAACGAGAACTCCACGTTTTATATGAATTAAGAAAAAAAGTTTGCTTTTTTGAGATCACTGAAATAGCTATAATATTTATTCGATACATAACAAGAAAAATAAAAATATTTTGCAATTTCTAGATTGCTTTTTCATATGATCACTCAGAAGAACGTCCAAGTAAAAGAAAATAGAAAGCAACAAGGTTGTATTTTAAAGCTACCTTTTCAAAACGTTAAATACAATAGAAACGGTCGGCGAACATTGACCAATCATAATTTCATTTTTCAAGCTTGGAATGAAAAATATTCGGCTTCGGCTAATCGGCCGATTTTTGCCATAGGCCGAATGTTGGCCGATTACCAATTTTTGGCCGAAGGCCAAGGCCGAAGCCGATTAATCGGTTGAACTCTAGTACAGGTATAACTCTTGGTATACTAATATTGGCTCTCTTCCTTTTAAAATTTGAATTACCGGTTTTTTTTTGCAATTTTAACAGCATCACTTATATTGTCAGGATTCTCATATTTTAAAACTTTCAGTGTACTTATTTCTCTTCATACCTATTGCAAATTTTCTTTTAGCTTTCATTGCATTCTTTGCAAACCCACCGTTTGCTCGTTCTTTTAAATCGCTATCTTTAGATTTCACTCGTTGCCAAGCCTTTTCACCTAGTATTTGACGGCTTGATGTCTTTTATTAATATTTTTTTATTGTGAGTATGCAATATCATGTTCTTTGCAAGCCGCATCCAATAAATTTATCGCTCTTTTCAGTCGTTTTTCAAGCCTTGTACCAGGACCACCAAACTGATATCCAGGTAAATGAACTTCATTTACCTGGTAATTTATTTATTAAGTTGTTGACGATCTTACACGGATCTCGTTTATAGCTTTTACTATAATATATAACTATTTTTATTACAAGTGCGTCTGATTTTAACAATTAATTAAAAATGATGCAATTTTATTATATAATGGATTATTTATTTCATTAATATTTTAGCCATCAATCAATCAATATGCGATTAATTAAACAATCAAAACAAATTGATGTAAGAAATCCAGATGAAACGCAAGAAAATAAACAAAGGATTGTACATAGTATATTCTTACCAAATTCTACACGAGCACTAATTGTAGGACCATCAAATTGTAGAAAAACTAATGTGATGATTAGTTTAATAGAAAGTCCTAATGGTCTTACCTTTAAAAATATTTACATTTATTCCAAATCATTATATCAACAAAAATATTGCTATCTAAATACATTAATTAATCCAATAAAGGAGATAAATCCGTTCACGTTTTCGGAAAATTAAAAAGTTCATATCGTTTATAGACTTAACAGAGATTTGTAGGGAGTGTTGGAAAGATAAATATGAATTTGTAGTTGTAAGCAAGGATGGTCCTAAAAATAAGGCAGGATATAGAAAAGGGTTTGATGAATTTGTACAGATAAAAAACAAATTGCAACGAGATGCAGTGTAGATATAAAGCAGATATAAACCAGGTCATAACCAGATATAAACCAGATACAGACCAGGTACAGATCAGATATAAAGCAGATCGTAACCAGATATAAAGCAGATATAAACCAGATTGTAATCAGATACAAAACAGATTTAAATTAATAATATATTGTTAAAAGATATTGTTCAGACAAGAAAAATATTAAAGGAAAAATTAAAAAACATGAAATTAAATGAAGTAGATAAACAGAATTTATTAGAAGATTTATTTAAACCCATAACTAAACCTTTGAATATGATGAGTGAAAAAATTGCTGGTTATCAATCAAAAATTTTGTTGAAAGATGAGATGAAATATAAAAAAACGTCTAAACGTAAGTTAAAAATCAGAAAAAATAATAATGCTGATGATCGATCAGATAATTATCAATCAGAATACAATTAACCTAATGAAGATAAAACCGATACAACACTTACACCACTATCAGATGATAATAGTTTCGATGAAACTTCTTACAATTATGATGATGCTGAAGACTATAATAAAGTTATTGAAAATGATAATAATAATAAAACTAAATCTAGACTTGAAGAAAATATTAAATTACTTCTAAATAATAATCAAATAATTAAAATTTATGGTTTCAACATAGACGAAAGAGGAAATTGGCGATATGCAAATAACGAACTAAAATTTAATGATGACAACTATTTTTGATTGGGAAGTACAAAGTGGAATATGACACCAGGATTATTTCAATTATTATTTCATTCAAAACCTTTACATTACACTGAAAAATATTTAGAGAATTATAGAGAATGACTACAAATGTACAGAAATACCAGTTTCAAGTAGAAGTTCAAATAAAAGGTTCAAATTCACATAAATATCAACATGTAATTAAACCGTTAATTAATAAGATACTAACAAAGGTCAGTGGACTCTTGCTAAAATCTGTAGTCAATAGTAAATCCAACTATATATATATTGGGATGATCCTAATGAATTAGTTGACAGATTACGTTTACTTCTTTCATCAGAGTGTGCTGGTCATAATAATCTGTAATGCAGTTTTATTTTCCAGCTGAGGTAAGCTCAGTCTGTCCAGGGTCGTCAAAGGTCTGCTTCCTTTGTAGATTGTCCACCACACTGTTGCCCTACTCGCGTACTTAGGTTTCTGTGCCATAAGACGTGCACGCTTTGTACCCGACGAAACGAATACGTCGCTTCTTAGCTGGTTAATTGCTATTCGTAATACGACTGTTAACGAATGCTGGTAATGTGCACTTCGTAAGCTGGTCGTTTAATTACGGTTCAAGAGATACCTGGATACTACGGGTTAAATATGTTACGAACAATATAATTCTTCGGATATTGTTCGGATAATTACGGTTTTAAATATATTACGAACAATATAATTCTTCGGATATTGTTCGGCTAACTACGGTTTAAATATATTACGAACAATATAATTCTTCGGATATTGTTCGGCTAACTACGGTTTAAATATATTACGAACAATATAATTCTTCGGATATTGTTCGACTAACTACGGTTTAAATATATTACGAACAATATAATTCTTCGGATATTGTTCGGCTAACTACGGTTTAAATATATTACGAATAATATAATTCTTCGGATATTGTTCGGCTAATTACGGTTTAATTATATTACGAACAATATAATTCTTCGGATATTGTTCGGCTAATTACGGTTTAAATATGTTACGAACAATATAATTCTTCGGATATTGTTCGGCTAATTACGGGTTAAATATGTTACGAACAATATAATTCTTCGGATATTGTTCGGCTAACTACGGTTTAAATATATTACGAACAATATAATTCTTCGGATATTGTTCGGCTAATTACGGTTTAATTATATTACGAACAATATAATTCTTCGGATATTGTTCGGCTAACTACGGTTTAAATATATTACGAACAATATAATTCTTCGGATATTGTTCGGCTAACTACGGTTTAAATATATTCATAAGCTACAAGGAAAGAATCGTATTCCAATTCATTCCTCCCTTTTTTGTACGAAACCTTGATCTCTTATGCTAGATAAAATATACACAAAATGAGAATTGCTACGTCTTGAAAACTTGTTTAATCACTAACAAACTTGTCTGTGCATAATTCTGGTTGGGAGTGTGTTGTTGTTGTTGTGTAGTTTTTTTTTATTGTTTTGTTTTGTGTATGTTCGGTGGGGGTATTAGTAGCTGGCTTATACCTAAGTTATATAAGTGAATGTAAATGCAAATATTAGGTAAGGGTAATTGTAACGTCACGTTACAGTCTCTTCTTACTTTAAACAAAAAAAAATAAAAAAAATTGAAGATTTATTTTTTTTTAATTCAGGATGTTGCCGTATCAGAGTTTGTAAAGTCATTATAAAATCCTTCGCCTTTTCCCTAAGTGCTTGTTTTTGGTGGTAAATTTTTTCTTCTAAATGAGCTAGGTATCGTCTCGGAAGAAAAAATTGTATGGCCTTGTCTCTAAAATCTTCCCAAGAAATGATTTCGGTTCGCTTTATCCGATACCACTGGAGAGCACGATCTTTTAAAATTTCTAATAAAGAAAATAATGGACGTCGTCGAGAAAATGCATAGCTTTCGGCTAACTCTTCTAGACGCTCTATAAACTCCATTAGATTGTCATCTCATTCGTACGTTAGGTCCCATCTTCTTATAATTGCCATGACTTCACCATTACTTAGTGTTCCTGTGGTATCGTTTGGTACTGAAAGAGCGAGATCTTGCTAAGAATTTTGATGCACTGGTTTTCGCTCTTCTGCAAGAATTTCTTCTTCTAGAGATTGCAACAAATTTTCGGTAGATGCTCGCGAACGTTTGATACGAATCAACTCGCCCAACGAACGCCTCAACTGGTCTACCGTTTCCCCCTCTGTTTTTATTCCGTTTTCCTGACAAACTTCAACTAGTTTGTCTTTTTTTAAGCAGATAAATCCATCCGATGGAGTCTATCTGTAATGTAGCAGTGCTGTTGGGACTGTCGCGGTGACTGTTTTTCGGAACTGCTCCTCCCCCGCTGGTAGTTGTATTTGTTGGTTTTCCACTGTTATCGGGTTTGGAGTTAGGTCCCTGCTCGGGCGCCATTTTGTAATGCAGTTTTATTTTCCAGCTGAGGTAAGCTCAGTCTGTCCAGGGTCGTCAAAGGTCTGCTTCCTTTGTAGATTGTCCACCACACTGTTGCCCTACTCGCGTACTTAGGTTTCTGTGCCCTAAGACGTGCACGCTTTGTGCCCGACGAAACGAATACGTCGCTTCTTAGCCGGTTAATTGCTATTCGTAATACGACTGTTAACGAATGCTGGTAATGTGCACTTCGTAAGCTGGTCGTTTAATTACGGTTCAAGAGATACCTGGAACAATATAATGCTTCGGATATTGTTCGGCTAACTACGGGTTAAATATGTTACGAACAATATAATTCTTCGGATATTGTTCGGATAATTACGGTTTTAAATATGTTACGAACAATATAATTCTTCGGATATTGTTCGGCTAACTACGGTTTAAATATATTACGAACAATATAATTCTTCGGATATTGTTCGGCTAACTACGGTTTAAATATATTACGAACAATATAATTCTTCGGATATTGTTCGACTAACTACGGTTTAAATATATTACGAACAATATAATTCTTCGGATATTGTTCGGCTAACTACGGTTTAAATATATTACGAATAATATAATTCTTCGGATATTGTTCGGCTAATTACGGTTTAATTATATTACGAACAATATAATTCTTCGGATATTGTTCGGCTAATTACGGTTTAAATATGTTAAGAACAATATAATTCTTCGGATATTGTTCGGCTAATTACGGGTTAAATATGTTACGAACAATATAATTCTTCGGATATTGTTCGGCTAACTACGGTTTAAATATATTACGAACAATATAATTCTTCGGATATTGTTCGGCTAATTACGGTTTAATTATATTACGAAGAATATAATTCTTCGGATATTGTTCGGCTAACTACGGTTTAAATATATTACGAACAATATAATTCTTCGGATATTGTTCGGCTAACTACGGTTTAAATATATTCATAAGCTACAAGGAAAGAATCGTATTCCAATTCATTCCTCCCTTTTTTGTACGAAACCTTGATCTCTTATGCTAGATAAAATATACACAAAATGAGAATTGCTACGTCTTGAAAACTTGTTTAATCACTAACAAACTTGTCTGTGCATAATTCTGGTTGGGAGTGTGTTGTTGTTGTTGTGTAGTTTTTTTTTATTGTTTTGTTTTGTGTATGTTCGGTGGGGGTATTAGTAGCTGGCTTATACCTAAGTTATATAAGTGAATGTAAATGCAAATATTAGGTAAGGGTAATTGTAACGTCACGTTACAGTCTCTTCTTACTTTAAACAAAAAAAAATAAAAAAAATTGAAGATTTATTTTTTTTTAATTCAGGATGTTGCCGTATCAGAGTTTGTAAAGTCATTATAAAATCCTTCGCCTTTTCCCTAAGTGCTTGTTTTCGGTGGTAAATTTTTTCTTCTAAATGAGCTAGGTATCGTCTCGGAAGAAAAAATTGTATGGCCTTGTCTCTAAAATCTTCCCAAGAAATGATTTCGGTTCGCTTTATCCGATACCACTGGAGAGCACGATCTTTTAAAATTTCTAATAAAGAAAATAATGGACGTCGTCGAGAAAATGCATAGCTTTCGGCTAACTCTTCTAGACGCTCTATAAACTCCATTAGATTGTCATCTCCTTCGTACGTAAGGTCCCATCTTCTTATAATTGCCATGACTTCACCATTACTTAGTGTTCCTGTGGTATCGTTTGGTACTGAAAGAGCGAGATCTTGCTAAGAATTTTGATGCACTGGTTTTCGCTCTTCTGCAAGAATTTCTTCTTCTAGAGATTGCAACAAATTTTCGGTAGATGCTCGCGAACGTTTGATACGAATCAACTCGCCCAACGAACGCCTCAACTGGTCTACCGTTTCCCCCTCTGTTTTTATTCCGTTTTCCTGACAAACTTCAACTAGTTTGTCTTTTTTTAAGCAGATAAATCCATCCGATGGAGTCTATCTGTAATGTAGCAGTGCTGTTGGGACTGTCGCGGTGACTGTTTTTCGGAACTGCTCCTCCCCCGCTGGTGGTTGTATTTGTTGGTTTTCCACTGTTATCGGGTTTGGAGTTAGGTCCCTGCTCGGGCGCCATTTTGTAATGCAGTTTTATTTTCCAGCTGAGGTAAGCTCAGTCTGTCCAGGGTCGTCAAAGGTCTGCTTCCTTTGTAGATTGTCCACCACACTGTTGCCCTACTCGCGTACTTAGGTTTCTGTGCCCTAAGACGTGCACGCTTTGTGCCCGACGAAACGAATACGTCGCTTCTTAGCCGGTTAATTGCTATTCGTAATACGACTGTTAACGAATGCTGGTAATGTGCACTTCGTAAGCTGGTCGTTTAATTACGGTTCAAGAGATACCTGGAACAATATAATGCTTCGGATATTGTTCGGCTAACTACGGGTTAAATATGTTACGAACAATATAATTCTTCGGATATTGTTCGGATAATTACGGTTTTAAATATGTTACGAACAATATAATTCTTCGGATATTGTTCGGCTAACTACGGTTTAAATATATTACGAACAATATAATTCTTCGGATATTGTTCGGCTAACTACGGTTTAAATATATTACGAACAATATAATTCTTCGGATATTGTTCGACTAACTACGGTTTAAATATATTACGAACAATATAATTCTTCGGATATTGTTCGGCTAACTACGGTTTAAATATATTACGAATAATATAATTCTTCGGATATTGTTCGGCTAATTACGGTTTAATTATATTACGAACAATATAATTCTTCGGATATTGTTCGGCTAATTACGGTTTAAATATGTTACGAACAATATAATTCTTCGGATATTGTTCGGCTAATTACGGGTTAAATATGTTACGAACAATATAATTCTTCGGATATTGTTCGGCTAACTACGGTTTAAATATATTACGAACAATATAATTCTTCGGATATTGTTCGGCTAATTACGGTTTAATTATATTACGAACAATATAATTCTTCGGATATTGTTCGGCTAACTACGGTTTAAATATATTACGAACAATATAATTCTTCGGATATTGTTCGGCTAACTACGGTTTAAATATATTCATAAGCTACAAGGAAAGAATCGTATTCCAATTCATTCCTCCCTTTTTTTTACGAAACCTTGATCTCTTATGCTAGATAAAATATACACAAAATGAGAATTGCTACGTCTTGAAAACTTGTTTAATCACTAACAAACTTGTCTGTGCATAATTCTGGTTGGGAGTGTGTTGTTGTTGTTGTGTAGTTTTTTTTTATTGTTTTGTTTTGTGTATGTTCGGTGGGGGTATTAGTAGCTGGCTTATACCTAAGTTATATAAGTGAATGTAAATGCAAATATTAGGTAAGGGTAATTGTAACGTCACGTTACAGTCTCTTCTTACTTTAAACAAAAAAAAATAAAAAAAATTGAAGATTTATTTTTTTTTAATTCAGGATGTTGCCGTATCAGAGTTTGTAAAGTCATTATAAAATCCTTCGCCTTTTCCCTAAGTGCTTGTTTTCGGTGGTAAATTTTTTCTTCTAAATGAGCTAGGTATCGTCTCGGAAGAAAAAATTGTATGGCCTTGTCTCTAAAATCTTCCCAAGAAATGATTTCGGTTCGCTTTATCCGATACCACTGGAGAGCACGATCTTTTAAAATTTCTAATAAAGAAAATAATGGACGTCGTCGAGAAAATGCATAGCTTTCGGCTAACTCTTCTAGACGCTCTATAAACTCCATTAGATTGTCATCTCCTTCGTACGTAAGGTCCCATCTTCTTATAATTGCCATGACTTCACCATTACTTAGTGTTCCTGTGGTATCGTTTGGTACTGAAAGAGCGAGATCTTGCTAAGAATTTTGATGCACTGGTTTTCGCTCTTCTGCAAGAATTTCTTCTTCTAGAGATTGCAACAAATTTTCGGTAGATGCTCGCGAACGTTTGATACGAATCAACTCGCCCAACGAACGCCTCAACTGGTCTACCGTTTCCCCCTCTGTTTTTATTCCGTTTTCCTGACAAACTTCAACTAGTTTGTCTTTTTTTAAGCAGATAAATCCATCCGATGGAGTCTATCTGTAATGTAGCAGTGCTGTTGGGACTGTCGCGGTGACTGTTTTTCGGAACTGCTCCTCCCCCGCTGGTAGTTGTATTTGTTGGTTTTCCACTGTTATCGGGTTTGGAGTTAGGTCCCTGCTCGGGCGCCATTTTGTAATGCAGTTTTATTTTCCAGCTGAGGTAAGCTCAGTCTGTCCAGGGTCGTCAAAGGTCTGCTTCCTTTGTAGATTGTCCACCACACTGTTGCCCTACTCGCGTACTTAGGTTTCTGTGCCCTAAGACGTGCACGCTTTGTGCCCGACGAAACGAATACGTCGCTTCTTAGCCGGTTAATTGCTATTCGTAATACGACTGTTAACGAATGCTGGTAATGTGCACTTCGTAAGCTGGTCGTTTAATTACGGTTCAAGAGATACCTGGAACAATATAATGCTTCGGATATTGTTCGGCTAACTACGGGTTAAATATGTTACGAACAATATAATTCTTCGGATATTGTTCGGATAATTACGGTTTTAAATATGTTACGAACAATATAATTCTTCGGATATTGTTCGGCTAACTACGGTTTAAATATATTACGAACAATATAATTCTTCGGATATTGTTCGGCTAACTACGGTTTAAATATATTACGAACAATATAATTCTTCGGATATTGTTCGACTAACTACGGTTTAAATATATTACGAACAATATAATTCTTCGGATATTGTTCGGCTAACTACGGTTTAAATATATTACGAATAATATAATTCTTCGGATATTGTTCGGCTAATTACGGTTTAATTATATTACGAACAATATAATTCTTCGGATATTGTTCGGCTAATTACGGTTTAAATATGTTAAGAACAATATAATTCTTCGGATATTGTTCGGCTAATTACGGGTTAAATATGTTACGAACAATATAATTCTTCGGATATTGTTCGGCTAACTACGGTTTAAATATATTACGAACAATATAATTCTTCGGATATTGTTCGGCTAATTACGGTTTAATTATATTACGAAGAATATAATTCTTCGGATATTGTTCGGCTAACTACGGTTTAAATATATTACGAACAATATAATTCTTCGGATATTGTTCGGCTAACTACGGTTTAAATATATTCATAAGCTACAAGGAAAGAATCGTATTCCAATTCATTCCTCCCTTTTTTGTACGAAACCTTGATCTCTTATGCTAGATAAAATATACACAAAATGAGAATTGCTACGTCTTGAAAACTTGTTTAATCACTAACAAACTTGTCTGTGCATAATTCTGGTTGGGAGTGTGTTGTTGTTGTTGTGTAGTTTTTTTTTATTGTTTTGTTTTGTGTATGTTCGGTGGGGGTATTAGTAGCTGGCTTATACCTAAGTTATATAAGTGAATGTAAATGCAAATATTAGGTAAGGGTAATTGTAACGTCACGTTACAGTCTCTTCTTACTTTAAACAAAAAAAAATAAAAAAAATTGAAGATTTATTTTTTTTTAATTCAGGATGTTGCCGTATCAGAGTTTGTAAAGTCATTATAAAATCCTTCGCCTTTTCCCTAAGTGCTTGTTTTCGGTGGTAAATTTTTTCTTCTAAATGAGCTAGGTATCGTCTCGGAAGAAAAAATTGTATGGCCTTGTCTCTAAAATCTTCCCAAGAAATGATTTCGGTTCGCTTTATCCGATACCACTGGAGAGCACGATCTTTTAAAATTTCTAATAAAGAAAATAATGGACGTCGTCGAGAAAATGCATAGCTTTCGGCTAACTCTTCTAGACGCTCTATAAACTCCATTAGATTGTCATCTCCTTCGTACGTAAGGTCCCATCTTCTTATAATTGCCATGACTTCACCATTACTTAGTGTTCCTGTGGTATCGTTTGGTACTGAAAGAGCGAGATCTTGCTAAGAATTTTGATGCACTGGTTTTCGCTCTTCTGCAAGAATTTCTTCTTCTAGAGATTGCAACAAATTTTCGGTAGATGCTCGCGAACGTTTGATACGAATCAACTCGCCCAACGAACGCCTCAACTGGTCTACCGTTTCCCCCTCTGTTTTTATTCCGTTTTCCTGACAAACTTCAACTAGTTTGTCTTTTTTTAAGCAGATAAATCCATCCGATGGAGTCTATCTGTAATGTAGCAGTGCTGTTGGGACTGTCGCGGTGACTGTTTTTCGGAACTGCTCCTCCCCCGCTGGTGGTTGTATTTGTTGGTTTTCCACTGTTATCGGGTTTGGAGTTAGGTCCCTGCTCGGGCGCCATTTTGTAATGCAGTTTTATTTTCCAGCTGAGGTAAGCTCAGTCTGTCCAGGGTCGTCAAAGGTCTGCTTCCTTTGTAGATTGTCCACCACACTGTTGCCCTACTCGCGTACTTAGGTTTCTGTGCCCTAAGACGTGCACGCTTTGTGCCCGACGAAACGAATACGTCGCTTCTTAGCCGGTTAATTGCTATTCGTAATACGACTGTTAACGAATGCTGGTAATGTGCACTTCGTAAGCTGGTCGTTTAATTACGGTTCAAGAGATACCTGGAACAATATAATGCTTCGGATATTGTTCGGCTAACTACGGGTTAAATATGTTACGAACAATATAATTCTTCGGATATTGTTCGGATAATTACGGTTTTAAATATGTTACGAACAATATAATTCTTCGGATATTGTTCGGCTAACTACGGTTTAAATATATTACGAACAATATAATTCTTCGGATATTGTTCGGCTAACTACGGTTTAAATATATTACGAACAATATAATTCTTCGGATATTGTTCGACTAACTACGGTTTAAATATATTACGAACAATATAATTCTTCGGATATTGTTCGGCTAACTACGGTTTAAATATATTACGAATAATATAATTCTTCGGATATTGTTCGGCTAATTACGGTTTAATTATATTACGAACAATATAATTCTTCGGATATTGTTCGGCTAATTACGGTTTAAATATGTTACGAACAATATAATTCTTCGGATATTGTTCGGCTAATTACGGGTTAAATATGTTACGAACAATATAATTCTTCGGATATTGTTCGGCTAACTACGGTTTAAATATATTACGAACAATATAATTCTTCGGATATTGTTCGGCTAATTACGGTTTAATTATATTACGAACAATATAATTCTTCGGATATTGTTCGGCTAACTACGGTTTAAATATATTACGAACAATATAATTCTTCGGATATTGTTCGGCTAACTACGGTTTAAATATATTCATAAGCTACAAGGAAAGAATCGTATTCCAATTCATTCCTCCCTTTTTTTTACGAAACCTTGATCTCTTATGCTAGATAAAATATACACAAAATGAGAATTGCTACGTCTTGAAAACTTGTTTAATCACTAACAAACTTGTCTGTGCATAATTCTGGTTGGGAGTGTGTTGTTGTTGTTGTGTAGTTTTTTTTTATTGTTTTGTTTTGTGTATGTTCGGTGGGGGTATTAGTAGCTGGCTTATACGTAAGTTATACAAGTGAATGTAAATGCAAATATTAGGTAAGGGTAATTGTAACGTCACGTTACAAATCATAAAAACGAAATAATATCTATAATTGAATTACTTAGAGAAGCTAATATAATTTACTTAATGAGTTTTAAATATGTTTATACGATTATACTAATACGCATACATATAATATGAATATTGATAAAAGAGAAAAATGTTTAAAAGAAGACGAGTTATTGTTAAAGGAATTGATGATTTATGGCAAGCGGATCTAGTTGAGATGGCTAATTATGAAGCAAAGGATAACGGATATCGATATCTATTAACTGTAGTAGATACATTTTCAAAGAAAGTATGGGCTGTAGCGGTAAAAAACAAAACTGCTTTAAATGTAACGAATGCTATGAATAGTATTTTTAATAACAGTAATCAACACCCAAAAAACTTGCAAACAGATAACGGCCAAGAGTTTTATAATAATAAATTTCAACGGTTAATGGAATCATATCAAATTAAACACTATTCAACATATAGTGTTCTGAAAGCATCAATAGTAGAACGATTTAATAGAACATTAAAAACTATGATGTGGAAAGAGTTTAGCTATAAAGAACTCGTTGATAAACATAATAATACATTTCATAGAACAATAAAAATGACGCCTAATGAAGTGAATTCTTTTAATGAAAAATCTCTTTTAGATACAGCCTATAATAATTTGAAAATTTTTAAAAAACCAAAGTTTAGAGTTGTTGATGATGTTCAAATAAGTAAATATAAATATGTATTTCAAAAAGGTTATACACCAAATTGGACTACAGAAATTTTCAAAGTTAAAACTATAAGAAACACACATCCTAAAACATAATTTTCGAAGACTATCAAAAACATGAAATTAAAGGTGGTTTTTATGAATTTGAGCTGATGAAAACAAAATATCTACAAACATATTTAGTTGAAAAAGTTTTAAAGAGAAAAGGATTAGGCTTTTAAATGGTTAGGCTTTTCATCAAAACACAATTCTTGGATTAAGGCATATCGTTAGCCTATAAAAGAAATCGTATTCATTTAAAACTGATTTATTCATTCATCGAACGTTAAGATGTCGTTAACAATAACGTTAAACGGACGTTCTTCATTACTTGGGGCAAACTATTTCCCTCCCATTGTGTTTGATAAAAGCTATGTTTGCGGTTTAATAAGCTTCGATACTTATCACACAATACCAAATGTTGATGTTGAAAACAATTTATTTCATATTGGTGATTATATAATAGATATTCCTGTGGGATCTTATTAGTTTTCTGATATAGTTGATTTAATTAAAGATAAATACCATGATTTGACTAATGAAGGTGATCTTTATATTAATGAAAATTTTAATACGTTTGTAACATCTATAAAAAGTACAATAGACCCCATCTATTTCAATAAAGAACGATCAATTGGATCCTTGCTTGGTTTTAGTAAGAGAGTATTACGACAACAAGTGGAACATTTTTCAGATAAAACAATTGATATAACAAATATTAATACAGTAATCATTGAATGTAATATTGTGAGTGGATCATATATAAATAACGTGTCAGCACATACTATTCATCAATTTTCCCTTGACGTTAGTCCAGGATATAAAATAACAGAAAGACCGGATAATCCAATATTTTTACCTATAAATTCGAGAGAAATATCTACACTGGTTTTAAGAGTTGTCGATCATCATCTGCAACACAAAACACATCAAGGAGAGTTTCTTCTGGTAAACGAAAGTTACATAATAAAAAGCTAATATATCAAACAAACAAACATCAACGAAACACTTTAAGTAAAACTAATAAAAATGTTTATGAAATTTAGGATTTCAACTAAAAACGATTAAAGGATCTGTGTTGAAAGAAAACTTAAAAATAAATAGTTTAATTAATGTAATAGACAAACCGCAATTTAATAACTCAATTATTAAAAAAAGTATCACAGCTATAATTCATACTTACAATATTTTCAAAACAATGATGAAATCCGAATATCAATTTTATACGTATACCAATACCAAGATTTATACGTTTTACCAAGTGAAAACATGCTTTATATTAAAGGTTATGTAACAAAAAAAGACTCAACAGTCTCTGCAAATATACAACTACTGAACAATTGTATGGCTCACCTCTTTGATGAGATTCGATATGAATTAAATGGAAAAAATTGATCGTACGTGACATTTAGGAATTGCATCAGAAATTAAGATTTTAAAAAAATAATAGTTAACTCGAAACATGAATTAATCTTGATAAGAGTAAAAACTGATAAGCAAGTTTTTAAATCTAAGGTATTAACTGAAAAAGTTAAGTTAACCATTCTGAATATTGCATGGAAAGTGTCACATGTTCAACTTGATGATGTTCACAAATTCCCAGTAAAAAAAGACACTCCAAAAAAGTCATGAAAATGTAGAGTTTGCGATCTGGAAGTAGTGCAAATTTCGATCCGATCTAATGATTTTTACATAGGGTTGTCATTGCAAGAAGTTCTCTTTTTCGAAAGAGCCATTTTAAGAAAAATTTATTTTTTGTGTTCTATGATAATATTTTCATCTACGAAAAATAGTAAGTAGTTACCTATTTTAACAATTCGTTTCTTTTTATACGAATTTAATCCCGGAACAGTGTTTTCATTTAAATTTAAGTAAATAACTTAAATTGTAGACTAAAATTAGTTCATAAATTTCTTTAAAAACAAGTATTTTCGAAGACTATGGACAAATCACAAGGTTTTGTATGACTAAAATAAATTTCTACTTAGGCAAATTAAAAATATTGATTTTTTGGAAACAATGAAAATGTAGTTCCTTTGGAATGACTCCCAATTTTTTTTACTGGGTTGGAAATGTTTAAAACAATTAATAGCCGCCGGGCACTAAATGTATCTTATAGAAGTTGGGATATGTATTACTACCCTTCACTTCCAGAAACCACTACAGTACTCGTATTATGGAATGTTAAGCTTTCTAGTGAAAATGAAAGACCACGTTTCCTGCTTTTAGCGTTTCACAACAATGATAATAACACATTTCAACATTGTGATTTAACATATATAAAGGTACATCTAAACTCTGACATATTTCCGTATGACGATCTAAACTAGAAATTTGATCGAAATCGGCTTGCACTACTATACGACTTGTATCAAAACTTTCAACAAAGCTACTATTCACGAGATAAACAACCCCTACTATCACGAGAAGACTTTAAGTCAATAGCGCCAATAAATGTCTTAAGCTATGTACAGACGATTGTCAGATCTGGCAATGTGCTGACAATGTACTGGGAATCGAAAACTGCCAGCACAAGGTAGATTGCCAGTTCACACGGTTGTATCAAATTTGTCAGAAAATCTAACAATTTATTGCCAGACGGTTGTATGACAATAAATTTATCTGACAAAATCGCTAGTCGAAAAATTGTCAGTTCACACGGTAGTCATATGCAAAAATTGCCAGATATGTTGTTATGCCAGACTCAAAGCACTTGTTAGAAATTGTTAAATATTAATCGCTTGTAGTAGTGTTAAATGTAAAAAGTGAAAATATAAATTATTATGGGCCATAAAAAATCAATTGCAATGATTTTGGCAGCATATATTTCATTATATATTTTTTCTTTAAAATCAAGCGTGTGCAGTGTTGCCCATAGAAATAATTCTCTTACAATGACGCCATTGTCAGATGCATAAACTTCGTGCATCTGACAATATTAAAATGTCTGATAAATATCTGGCAATAATTTTGCAATGTGTTCACACGATTGTAAGATGTCTGACAATTTGTTGTCAGCTGCTAGTCTTGCAATGGACTGACAATGATTTTGCTGGCCACAACGTCTTACAAAAATTGCCAGTTCACACGGTTGTAAGAAATTTTGAGCACATTTTACTGGCACTATTGTAAGATCTGACAAACGTCTGTACATAGCTTTAGATGTAACACATTAAAATAAGACTGTTAAAACTGGACCAATAGATATTCGCATTAAATTAAAAACGCTTAAGAATATACCAACCGGAACATCTGCATATTGTTTAATTATACATGATAGAATGTTTGAATATATTCCTTTTACAAATGAAATAAAAAAACTATTGTAAAAATAATATATAAATAAATGTTTTTTTTTAATTAAAACTGATTTGTTTTTATTTACTTTATGATTTATATAGGTTAGATAATGAATATATCAATATTGTGAAATTGAAGAACTTGAATTGAAAATATTTTAGGGTATTTAAGGAAGCAATATTAATATGTTTTTATCATATCATCTCTAACCTTTATATAGTGTGTATAGTATATCGCTTACCAAACGTAAAATTAAATTTATAATTTTTTATTTACTCATTATATTAAAAGTGGTATACGGTATTTCACTACCAATGTCTATTATCAGTACTCCACTTATAGAAGAGAACACAAAAAGTTTAGAATTAAATTTTACACTCCCCAACGAAGATTGTTTAAAAATTAATATATCCTTTGTAATGTTAAAAGAATGTAAAGTTTTAGAAACCAGATATAGTGATTATCAAATGAATGACAATATTAATTTAACATCAAAAACTAATACTACTACTACTACTACTACACCCAGGGAAAAAACAGCTTAAAATCTATAAAAACCATATTGAATTAATAAAAAATATTAACGAAAGTATAGTCGTGTTGAAATTTCTTATTTCAATAACGAAAAATATTAATTTACAGTATTAATTTATTAATTGTATTTATTTTTAAGTATCTCACCATACATTTTCTATTATATTGAAAATCATTGAATTAATGTGACGCGTTCGTATTTTTAAGTTGCAGCTTTTCCCTGAGTGTACTACTATATCAACATCGTTCTTTGAAGAAGATGAAAAACTATGAGGAAGAGGATTTAAATGATGCAACCCAGAATAATTAATTTTTTATAATTATTTTTCGTTAATAACTACTGGTTCACCTAAGGAAATAAATTAAACCGCTTCATTATCAACCCAAAAATTGTTTACTATAGATGACGTTATAGTGGCATTTCGTAAGGAATTAATTGGGAAGGAATCAAACATTGGTGGTATACTGGACTCTAATGAATCATTTTACCAACATTTTAATCTTAAATATGATAATGTTGATGTACGTATTCGTTGTACATATGATAGTATATACGAGGAACAATACCTGAAAATAAGTTGTTATGAATAATGGTGAAATTGAAACAGTTCGAATACTTGATTTTTCACATAAATTAAATAACATAAACATAATTTATGTTAAAAACTATACTCAAACGTATTTTTTATAATTCTCATTCAGTTTCACATTCTTGTACATAGTAACCAAAATCCTTATAATCAACAACAACATGCTAAGTTAGATGGTGAAACTAGTAAATATTTACACTTTCAAATTAAACATCAAAATGGTTCTGTTAATGTAAGAGTACATTTATCGCTTTAATTGAAAAATGATGAAATTACAACAACTACAACAACAACAACAACTACAAAATCAACATTAAGTTCTTATGATCATATGTATAACTATGCAGGATGTGAGCACTTCACTATAGATGAAGCAATCGAAGCTTTTAGGAAGATTTGATTGAAAATGAAACTAATATTGGTGGTATTATTGAAAGTTCTGGGATATTCTATCGACACTTCAAGTTAAAATATAAAGATTTAGAAAAAAGACTGCGATGTAGATATTATAGTAACTATGCTTATCACAAACTTAATATTTATTGTTTTCAATATAGCGATGAAATGGATGACGATATACTTCCTTATGACAGCGATTATCAAGAGAAATCAAGTCGTATAGTTAGGCGGAGTATAAAAGATATAAATACAAGAACAATTAACGTTAAAGATTATTCACAAACATTACATATGAGTATTCAGTAATTAATAATATGCTACTAAAAGAATTATATAATTTCTTAAAAAATGTCTCCAACATGATTTCCAACGAACATAAAAAAGAACTTGTTAACATTAATCATATTTGGAGCACACAAAAAACATGAAAATAAATAAAAATAAATTTGATGAACATTATGAGGATTGTGTTTGGTCTAAAGAATCTACTAGATGTGGACCTGTCACTGTGTGAATTATAAAAGGAAAAATTTCGAATTGCAAGAAGAAGCAAGAAAAATAATAAATTTCTATCTAAATGTAAAAATTGTATCTTTTATAAAGTTTAATAATACATAATGCACATATTTTTATTTGCTTAAGATTTAATTATAAATTAAATTTAGAATAAGAATTATATAAATATACTATACATTTTTTACTAAAATTTAAATGTGTTTATTTCATTGACAAGGGTAAATATTTTCATTACACTCATGTATCCAGCATTTCCATATCGAACTTTATAGAAAACACTGCGCCAGAATTAATATGGTTTGTTTGATTTTTGCATGAGCATACATAATGTAGGGTGGTGGCATCAGCAGCTTTTTGTATGGAAACCCCATAAACATACTACTTTAATAGTATTCTTCATGGTTCTTATATTTACTTTACCTTGACTGTGATTGTATTACTTTTGGATGCCCTGATAAATTTATTTAAAACTATATTTTTGCTCATAATTATGAAAGTGGTCTAAGTCATATGCAGTTTTGTTTCGAAATATGGACCAAATTAAAAAAATTCAATAAATATTGAACAAGTTTATATTAATTGAGATAAGCATACCACAAAATTAAAATATCGTTCAATATAAAAATATTTTTTTTTATTTATTCAAATGTAATCAACTAAACATCCCCGAAAAATAAATATGACTAACTCCTATTTTTCAACTTCATGTATACGTATATAATTAAATAATTTTTATTTAAAATTAAGTACGATTTCATTTTTTCAGTGGTTAATTAAACTTCTTATTAAATTACGTTAAAAGTACGGCAGCACTGAAAAATTTCGAAAGAACAGTTGTTTAACATAAACAAAAAAGTTAGGTTACCAACATGTAGAAAATTAAAATTGCATAAAAACCAAGGTTGGAAACCGAAACAAATAACGGTATCGGTATTGATACCGGTACAATTATTTTTTAAATTTTGGTATCGGTATTATTCGGTATAGGTATTACCGGTACATACCGTTATCGAGTTTATAATACCGGTATACCGATATTACTGATAAATTTATTATTTCAGGCAGTGGACATAGCAAAAAATCTTTTTTTATTAAATTACTTAAAAAAATGGAGTATTTTTACATTAACATATGTATAAAACAATATCGTCCCCTCAATAAAACAATAGTGTGCGCATGTGCACCATAATTTGTTTATTGCACAATAAGAGTCTACATAACTGATTCCTCCAGATATTTAAATGACCTCAGCCTTAAAACATTGAATATTTTCGGAAATATTACTGTTTTCCCAGATGTCCACTAACACAAAAACTTTAAACTCCATTATATCCCGAAACGGCAAAAATAATTATACACTATTGTTTTATTAAGGGGACGATATATACTTATTTGTTTCTATATATGTTTTTATAGTATTATTAAACAATAATTTATTAAAAAAAAGTGAAACAAGGAGACTACAGTTCAAACTTTACATATATAAAGTATACATTTTGGTTAATTAACAAAATAGTAAATATATGTGTTGTTTATACTGATAAATTACACTGTCTGACAAACTTTGATGAAATGGAGATATCTGGGACGTGTTAATATTTTTCTGCTATGCATTGTCGAGTTTAACAAAAATCGTATTCGAAATTTTCCAGACACCTCCAAAATCTTGAGTTACGGGGAAAAAAAATATTATCTAATTACGGAATTATACATGAACTTCTAACTAAGTTAAATACCAACCGACGAACCGATTTTAAATTTATAAAGGGATACAGAAAGAAGAGACTAGGACCTTTCGAACCATATACATGCATATATCTTGTTTTAGTAAATTTCAAATATATGTCTGCATTTTTCATCAAATATAATTTTTTCGGTTTTTTTCGACACTTTTATACTTTGGACACATTCTTAGGCAATATTTTTGTACTAGACCCATATTGTTTATAAGTTTCTCGCCAAATTCTTAAGAAACGAACATTTGAATATTTTAATTCAAAGAATAAACAATATTCTTTTAGCCAACTTAAAAACAATTAACATTAAAAAACTTAAGACGCTGTAGTAGTCAAATATATACCAGGATTAACAGATAATAGAAACTTGAAATATACAATAAACAACAACAACACTGCCTTAGCATATAAAGCAAATAAAACATTGAGTACCATCTTCGCTAATACAAAAACACCAGTTGACAAACTACAGCAAAATAATGCCGTGTATGAAATACCATGTAAAGGAGATAATGCAAACAACTGTAATATTGTCTATATTGGCACAACAAAAAGAAATTTAGTAACAAGAATGAAAGAACATAAAGGCGACATAAATAAAAACAAAGAAAGCACGGCATTGTCTAAACATATAAAAGAAACTAATCATTTACCTGATTTTGACAATATTAAAATTCTAAATGTAGAAAACAATACAAGAAAACGTTACAAAACAGAAAGTTTAAGAATACAACAGAAAATAATGAAAACAATTTTTTTTTACACACATATATTTATTTATTGTATCTTCAAATATGAACTAACAATAAGTATTCAAATCTTAAATCTAAATATAATTATTAGGCCCGACCAGTATCGGACATAAACTTAGTGATAGTAATTAATAATACATAAATTTCGTATTAAACACAATAATTATTTTCAAGAAGTATCATTTGGGGTGCTGAGTATTAGAGCCTTTGTGTCCCTCTTTTTTAAGCGGATGTGTCCAGTAAAGTTCAAGATATTACGAGCAAGCGGATTAGGATGTGACTCGAGTTTTGTTAAATATTTACCTGCGTATTTTGATATTTCTTCAGTCACTAGTGGCATATTTAAATCACGATGTATATTTGAATTTTTTATATACCATGGAGCCAATGTTATTAACCGTAAAATTTTGTTTTGCCTTCGTTGGATTCTCTCGACATTAGAAGCTGAAGCAGTGCCCCATAGCTGAATTCCGTAGCACCATATTGGCTTCAAAAGCGACTTGTATATCAAAAGTTTGCAGTCTAGACTGAGTGTTGAATTTCTGCCAATCAACCAATGTATTTGAGTTAACTTAAGTTTCATTTGAATTAGTTTAGCGTCAATATGATAAGTTCAACCATCTTTCAAGCTGGGTAATGTGTGCTTGAAGATTGCGGGATGCCTCATCAGGGTTTTTGTGCATACTCATATAGGCTGTATCATCGGCAAATGTAGAAGTGTGGATGTTATTGCTCACAGGCATATCACAAGTATATATTAAATACAAGACTGGCCCCAGAATACTACCCTGTGGCACACCAGAAGATATAGATTCGGGCACACTTATGAAGTCTCCTTCCACAACAGTAAACTTCCTATCAACAATATAACTTTTCAAAAGTTTTTCTATATTTATTGGCAAATATGTCTTCAATTTTAAAAATACGACTTCGTGCCATACTTTGTCAAATGCCTGAGAAACATCAATAAAAAGGGCAGAACAATATTTTTTTTCTTCAAAAGTCCTCCTTATAAGTTGAACCAATCTATGCGTTTGCTCAATAGTGCTATGCTGACTTCTAAACCCAAATTGATGGTCCGGGATGCACCCATTATCAGCTAAAATTGTGGAAAATTTAGTCATGAGCAGCTTTTCGAAAAGTTTTGAGACTGTTGATGGTAAGCTTATAGGCCTATTTGACTCAGCCTTGGTAAGATCTTTGCCCGGCTTCGGAATCATTTTAATCTTGGCAACTTTCCAGTTATGTGGAAAATACTGCATTCGCAAAATGGCATTAAAAATAAATAGCAGGATTCTTATTGCAATATGAGGCAAGTTCGTCAGCATGTTGTTACTAATTCCGTCAATACCTGGAGCTTTCTTCGGGTCGAGTTCAGCAACTATTTTTTGTAGTTCTCGCATCTCAAACCTTAAGGGACGAGGGGGTAGAGATACTACACTCGGTAATCCGGCAGCACCCGTACATAAATTGGGAGTGAATACAGATTTTAAATGCTCAGAAAATAAGTTACCTTTCTCACTATCGCTTCTTGCCCAACCTCCGGTAGATGTGCGCAGAGGTGGTTTAAGCTCAACGGGGGTTTTCAGCTTTCTAGCAGCGCGCCACAAAGAGTAATTAGATGCTGGTGTGACATCAAGACCTTCCATATAATTTTCAAGAGATGCAGTTTTTTCCATTGCAAGTAACTCTTGTAGTCGTTTAGTGCACTCTTTAAATCTGATTTTAAGTTGTGGTGATCTGTGCTGTTGCCATTCCCTTCTAGCTCTTCTTTTTTCAAATAAGGCACGTTCAATATCGGTAGAATAAATTTTATTAAATCCAGTCTGCGGATGGGAGGTAGTAGCATGTTCAGCAGCCGTGTAATCATTTCGTTAATGTTGGCGATGTTAGCTTCAATATCTTCGGGTGTTCTTAGCGTAATGTTTTCCGTACAATGACTACTAAGATATTTTTTGAATCGCAGCCAATTTACACGACTGATCATCTTCACATACGACTGAGGTAAGTCACTTCTCTGTAGGCTACAGTGTGTAACGATTGTGGGAGAGTGATCGGACGAGAGATCTAAAGAAGCTTCAACGTTAATTAATTCTTTAGAAATGTTTTTCATGACGCCAAAATCTATAACATCCGGAATTTTATTTATGTCAGTTGGCCAGTAATTAGGCTCCCCACTCGAAATGACGTCCAAGCCCATTTTTGAAATTGTGTTGAACAATGCTCGACCTCTGGATGTAATATGAAGAGAACCCCAGAACGTATGTTTGGCATTATAGTCGCCAGCTGCTACGAAACAAGGGCCAGGAGATTTATAGAAATCCTCGTATTGATTCTCAGTAATTGCGAATCTGGGAGGGGAGTAAATTGATGATATCACAAAATTTGTGCAAAAATTTTCAACACAAATATTCGTTGCTTGTAGATATTCCTCACAAATAATGTGAATAATATAATGTTTATTCTAGATTTTATTAGAATTGCTGATCCACCGCATGCTCTTCCTCTTGGGTCCTTTGAATCATATAAGGTGTAGCCAGAAATTTTAAACAGGCTTCTCGAAGTCAAATGAGTCTCTGAGACCAACATTATATCAATATTTTTTTCCGTGAGGAAGTGCTCAAGTTCATTTTTATGTTGGCGAATGCCGTTTGCGTTCCAGAAACATATTTTTAACGTGTTCATGGCTTCTTAAATAATGCCTGAAGCAGTGTATTCTGCATTCGCAGCATTTCTTGCATCATGCTAGTCATATTTGTTGTAAAACTATTAATAGTTAGCACCAGATTCTCAATAGTAGCTTCAAGGCGACTAAAGTTAAAGCTTGAGTTTGCATTCGTTGAGTTATTTGGCGGTGGAAGATTTTGTGTGGGAATAGAACTATTCTTAGCAGCATCGGCATACGATACGCGTGAACTAACTGGTTGGCTTGTTTGAGGAAGAGTGGAGGAGTAAGCGTTTGCTGCTTGAGGTGGAGCTAGTTTAGGTTTTTGACCCATAGCCTGTTTAACAAAAGAATATACTGGGCATCCTCTGTAGTTGGCGGTGTGATTACCTCCACAATTACTAAATTTTTTTTCTGCTTGATCTTTTGGCTTCGTGCAGCTATCAGTACCATGCAATTCACCGCAGATAACACAAACTGTAGGTAAATTGCAGTAAGTTTTTGTATGACCATATTCTTGGCAATTGTGCCACTGTACGGGACCTGAACGCTTATGTGGCTCTTCAACTGTAATTTTTCGGTATAAAAGGTATTTTAGGCTATAAATTGGATGTGTCTCGTTCTTTTTCAACTGTATATCATTTGGCTCTAGTTCAACACGAAATAGAGGCTGGGGGATCTTCTCTCTATTGATTATATTAGTAACACGTTTTACCTTAAATCCTTGTATGTTGAGTGCGTCTTTTATTTCTTCGGGAACAACATTAGCATCAATGCCCTTCAATACGATCTGCATACCTTTAGCACTTTTAAGCTGATAAGTATAAAAATTTGTTATATTTTTTTCGAAATCAGTAATTATTTTGCGGAATTCTTTTTCTTCATATATTTGAATTTTCGTTTCATCAATTTTACCACGTTTTATTGGAATAACGTGAAATGCGTTCTCACCAACTACCGAGACTAATTTTTTAATAAGGGCATTCGAATTTTTTTCTCTCAGGTATATTGGTGGTGGCTTGGAAGTTTTTTTTTATGAAACAGCATCTTGGTCGTTATTTACTTGCAATATTGAAAAACGATTTTGACAGTTAACTGCTGCGGCGTCGTTATCCCTGGATATCTTGGGAACCGATGAAATTTTTGATAAACTTGGGCTTCGCCCGCGCTTTAAAATTGTGATATATCTGTCCATTCCGACTTGGACTTTGGGTTTTGGGCTAATCTTATCTTCAGTGACAACTTGGTTAAGTGATGACCTCGAGCCCGAAGCGGGTGATATCGCTGAGTTAAATGTGGAAGTACTAGGCAATAATATAAACGATTCACTAGTTGGCATTGGACAAAGCGAAGTTGATCGCTGACGAGACTGTGGTTTTGCCGTTAGAAAAAGTCTATTATCAGATTTTTGATTTTTATTAAGAGCTTCAGAACTCACAGCAAGTCTATTATCAGATTTTTTATTTTTATTGTTATCATTATGAGCATCAAAACTCACAGTAAAATAGGCATTTCTGCCGTTAGAACTCACTTCACTATTTTTTTCCTTTGGGGTACTCATAAAGAGTATTCCTCAAGGGTACTTTGTATGTTTTTTGTTTACGGTTCTTTTTTGATTTTGTTATTTCTATATATAAAAAAAGCTTATTTATCAAATTTAATATGTACTACGAATATTTTTTGTATGATTTTTTTTTTGTTTAGTTTGTATGTAAGAAAAATTTCGCTATTACGTCTGTTCACTATGAAGGTACAACGAGAACGATGAAAACAATGAACAAAAAAGAAGATACTGACAACTTAAACAATGAACAAAAAAGAAGATACTGACAACTTAAACGCCATTTACAATGTGATAATAAGGAACAGCTAAAGCCATTTTTTCTTAATATTGTAATTTTTGGTTCAAGTAAACTTGTATATTTTTTATTTTTGATGTTTTAATAACAACACAACTCGATTGTTAGTAAGTTTATTCTGTTATGTATATTATTTCCTATACGTTTTTGATGTTAATTTTTTTTAATTTTAATAAAATAGACAAATCCCCTGAAGAAGTGAACATAAAATTCACGAAACGTCGGGAAAAATATGTAATAAAAATTGAGTTTTTATTGATATAAGACAGGATAGGCCTCACCAGCTAAATAAAAAGAATTCAATTCACAACAAATTTGATTTGGCCAAAAATAAAAAAACAACAACTAATTTTAGTTGTCTTTGAATTAATGCTCGAAAAACAACGGTTCTTATCTATGCTATATTTTTTGAAACCATAGTATCCATTACAAAACATTTTAAATATTTTTACTTCTGGCCTTGCTATTTTTCTTGAGATTCTATGTTTTATGAACATGGCAATAATATTGGTTGACAAATGGGATTGATTGGCGTCTGGAATAATAAAGCAAAACGAGCACAATGGACGAAATAAAAACCAAAATACAACTGAAAAAAATCAGTTGTCTCATGGTTTAAAAAGTTGTAATACATAATAAAAGTTTGGCAACTACAACTCACCTATCATTAATTTTTTTCCGGAATCGGTATACCGGTATACAACTGAAAAAAATCAGTTGTCTCATGGTTAAAAAAGTTGTAAAATTTGGCAACTACAACTCACCTATCATCAATTTTTTTCCGGAATCGGTATACCGGTACGTACCGGTATAGACGTAAACGGTAGTCTGGATACCGGTATTTTCTAACCGAAATGGATTTCAGTATCGGTAACGATACCGGTATCTTATTTTAGCGGTGTTTGAATCGTTATCGGTATTTTTACGATACCGTTTGCCAACCTTGGTAAAAACTCATTTTATGAAACCAAACGAACATCATAATGCATTTTTCAATTACTTTATTCCATGATATGAAATTTTGTATTGTACATTAGTGTTGTGTAGTTCATGAGCGAACTACTTCAAATGAACGATTCAGTACTTTGAACTAAGTGAACTAGTTCAATTGTTGTACGCTCTCTAGTTCAATTTTTGAACTAAGAACTAACATTCATCCCTAAACAAGGGCGGAAAACGGAACTTTTTTTTCGCCGTGCTTTAACGCTCAAATGCCATACCTAAACAAAAGCGGCAACGTTATGTCAAAATGATAGAACCAGGGTTATCAAACACATAAATAAAATAATCCTATATGTTTTAACAACTGTACGGACGACATTGTTGTTTGTGATTTTGTGATTAAAAGTTTGTTACATAATCTTTGTTATTTAAATTAAAATAATTAAAGCTTGAAAAAATTAGTTATTTAGAAAATTTGAAAAACTTGCTTGTGTATTATCAAAACCCTTGAAGTCGAACAAAAAATCCTTTTTTTTTCTCATTAAAAATATTTTTTTTGGTAATTTTACTCAAAATATATTAATATGCATTGATTTTACTGAATTCAAATTCAGGAAAAATTTATTTTGTTTCAAATGAACTAATCCTATAATATCACTCAATTGACCGGTCATTTGATTGGCTATGTTGATCATTGCGTACAACAAAGTTTCTATCACATTATTAAGGGTAAAATGAAAAATGTGATGCAAAATTTTGTGTACGTGTAATGTTGCATCTCTCTCTTACTAATGAATATAACATATAGTCGAACTGCTCACTCCAGTGCTTTTTACTAATCAAATATAGTATAAATATTAATTTGATTAATTGACTAATATATCCCCCATAATTGAGCAGTCATACATGATTGATATACTGACAATAAATACTCGTATAATTTTGATTTTTTTATTTAAAAAAGTCAATTCAAAACATACAAGTAAGTAAAATCTTTAAAATTAATTATTTCTTGTAGGGCACAAACGTAAAGGTAAATAACACAAAATATTTACTGAATAGAACATGTATAAGATAAATATATGTATACACATAATTCATACTTTTAATGAAGGAAAGTAGAAAATATCGAGCCTTATATTCGATTTTATAGTAAGCGACATGTTATCGAAAATAGAATTATCAAAATGCCAAAATTGTTGATAACTTTTAAGATACGGGCTGTTCAATTTTATCGTACAAAAACATATTTTAATATTTTAAAAAAACCTTCTCCTGAAAACTTTAATTTTTGTCGCTTACGATAAAGTCAAAAATAAATCTCGATATGTCAGTATTGTAGTCAAAAGGACATTAAATAATAAAATAAAAGTATTAAATATCATATTCTTAAAAACCTTATTCTTAACAAAGAAATCTTTTAGTATTTTTAACATCCCGAAAAACTTCGAAAATAAGATAAATTTTCACATATGGTAACTCTGATGATGGCAAACAGAAGGCAATTGTTTTCTTTTGCAACTAACTTCATTAGTTGTCAAAATCAGATTTTTCAATAGCAAAGCGTTGCCGTCGCGTTATTTCGGTATGCTCCATACAAAATGCATGGACATGAGAACTTTTGACAGCTAAAAAACGCTTGCCGCCTGTGTTTAGGGATGGCTGTAAGACACAAAATGGACTAACACAGAGGCTATGAACTAAATGTTTTCAACGTTTTGCTTTACTTTTTTACTGGTTAATGTGCTTTGCTTCTACCCACTTGACCTGAGATTCGATAAAAACGAATGCTCACTAAAGCGAAGAAATTACGAAACAAAATTGTTCGATTTTTGTTCGCAAATCTAAAAAACTTCGAATTTTCGCTAAAGCTCCGAACTTTGCACTTCTTTCGATAGTTTTTCGAATGTGTGACGGTAGCTGCATAGAAGTGTGTCATCCTGTTAGTCTAGAAGTACCAAGTTCGATGCATAACAGCACTGTAAATTAAAAAATAAAATAATAACACATACCTACTATGTGTAATAATTCAACAGAAACAAATTTGCAACGATAGCTTAGCGGATGTGTGCTAGTCTGTTAGAATGAGGTACCATGTTCAAATCCTGTAGCGTAAGATAAGGTATAAAAAAAATAAATAAAATAAGTAAGTTAAAATAAATAAATTTAAAAATAAAAATACTTTAAACTTCTTGTGACAGGGGTTACCTTCGGGCTAAATATGGTCAATCCAAAATGTAAATAAAACAAAACAAATTTATTTTATTTTCAAATACCCAACGTTTCGTTTGTTTATTTCAAACTTCTTCAGGGGTATATTTTTGTTCATAAAATCTAGCAACAAACAATAGTTAATTAGAAATGAGTTCAATATTTAAATATCTTAATAGTAATTAAGGTTAATTATTATTTAAATATGCACTCAAAAACACAATTTCGTATTTAATTAGAACTTAAAAATAGTTACAATTTGATTACCAAGTCAAAAAATGGGAGTAAGACTACTTTCATAATGTGCCCATACATTTATGCATGTATGGCAGCATATTGATGAGGTGAAATAAACACCCTATCCTTCTTTGAAACGATGTTATGGTAATGCGCATGCTTAAAAATTCATATATACATAAATATATTGATATGTAAATAAATTTTATAACAGTTTAAACATTTAGACTAAATTTACTATCGCTTAAAGACTTAACTTTAAATGAATAAATATAAAATTATAGTTCCAGAGTGACACATTTTTCAGTCTTTAAAGAATATTTGCTTTCAGTCCATTCGGAATAAAGTGTAGTAAACTCTTGAAACATGGGCTGCTTCAGTAGCAAAGACCGTTTAACAAAAGAAGATATGGAATTTCTTAAGTCTCATACAAGATATGACGAGGCAACAATAAAGGAGTGGTACAAAGGATTTAAGGTATATACATAAATATATATATTTAATTGGGTTACATGGTAATAAAATAATATTTACACAGCAAGATTGTCCCAATGGAAGATTAACGCCTGCAAAATTTGTGGACATGTATAAAATGTTTTTTCCATCTGGGAATGCAGAAGAATTTTGTGATCACGTTTTTCGAACATTCGACATGGATAAAAATGGTTATATTGATTTTAAGGTAAGTAAAAAAACTCTAATAGCAATAAAGTAATTTCATTTCAAATTTAAATTAAATAAAACATGCATTGAAAATCTATAAATTTTTGAAGCTGCTTAACCGATTTATATCAAATTTGCAGTATTTAACGCAGTTTTTCAAGTCAGAAAAAGTAAATAAGTTCTAACATTTGTTAACGCACTAATAATCCCAAATTATAGTTTATTTTATGCAGTAAATAAGATCTGGAAATCAATTTGAGAATATATTTTGGAGTTATTAAAATAAACTGTTTTTTCCGCAATTTTCCCTCAACGATATCGCTCGAACGAATCAATCGACTTTCGAAAATCAGAATGAAATCAGTACCTTCATATTTTTGAAATTGGGAAGATGAAATTTAAAATGTGCAACATCTAATATACTATATACTCGTACATAAATATGTGCATATGCATTGTGAACATTAGTAATTACCCAGCTGGCATATTGTGAAAGTTTTAATCAAACAGAAGACTTTTTCGATTCCTCTACGTGATAATAGATGATTATTTTATCTATGCGCTCACTTTTTAGTACAAAGAAGAATTTTTTGTGACTCGGGATTCCATGCGAAATAGGACTGCCAAATAATTTTTAAAACACTCACGTTAAGAACATCTGCAAAAATTATTTTATAGTTGCACTCATTTTGCCAATTTTATTTTTGATCTTTGAATGAATCTGTTTGTAGTCTTTTTTGAGCGCATAACTGATTAATCTGTTCTTGGCCATCTAAGGCTTTCAAAAACAATTTTCCAATAGCTGACTGCGTATATAATTCATATCAGTTTCAAACAGGGCTGAAAGGCATTTGTATTTAAAGTACATGAGGTGGAAATTTGTATTTTAAATACATAATATAATAAATGCATTACAAAAATAAGAAAATATATTACAAAAAACTTAGAACGACACCTGGAAATATCAAGAGCAGAAGGACCAGTAAAGAAGATAGGGATGATGATGAATTTAATTACATTACCAAAAAAAAAAATAAATAGCGGTATTTTGTATTTTGAATACCTAATTTAATAAATGCATTTCATAGCGTCTATACCTGATATTTACTTTGATAGCATATAAGAGAGAACGTAAGGAGAAAAATATATTAAAATAATATTAACATCTATGTAGGGAAAACGTACTATTGAAAATATCATAATATTTCATAATTATTATGCAGCCGTGCAGTAAACATCTCCGTTTATTGTAATAGTAATGTGTGTGTCATAAAAATTTTGGCATTTCCTTAATACATCGTGTATAATTAAAACAGTTCAGGATTATTTGTATCAAAAAATATTAATTTTCACTTTAATACGCAAAATTGTCTTCAAGTATTTATTTATGTGTGCGTTTTTTGACACTTGATATCATAATATTGTTTTTTAATCTATATTATGAAAACAATATTATAATATCTGATATAATAGTAATATAATACTAATATTGCAGTCCACACGTAATATGAATCTCTCTGCTATGAAATTTGACGTTTGGTGATAGAAATATATTTGATATTATATCAGGTATAGACGCTATGTTACAGAATAAAAAAATATATTACAAAAACTTAGAATGGCATCTGGAAATATCATGAGTAAAAGGACCGGTAAAGAAGATAGGGATGATGATGAATTTAAGACATGAAATTTTGAGTTGGAATTTGTCAGCTTCCTGAGAACAAAAGCAATTACATTATCACTATTGAAATATGTACATTAGAGTGGCCGTTAATTGTATGGAGAACTTTTTTTTGTTAATTTCTTTTACTCTCACCCCCCCCCCCAAATCGGTTAATTTTTATGTAAAAAAATACAAACAAATTTCATAGCGATAAGTTGTTGGCCCTCAAAGTTATCCCTTAAGCCCATATATTCAATGTAATTTTTTTTTTTTGGTTTAGTTTTTTATTACTATACCTAATATATGTATGAAATAATTTAATAAATATAAACTCTTATTTTAAACGCTTGGTAAAATAATTTCCATATAAATGCAATTTTGGTATATATAATTATTATTATTATTAGTTATTTTCTTCATTATTTCCTAAAATATTAATTTTAGCAAAAAATTTTCTTTGAGACTAATGTTGTGGGCTAAAATATTGCCATACATCATATTCTGGTAAAATGTTTTTTTAAAAAGATAGTCATATGTAAACAAATTACATTGGAAATAGGCTTGAAGGCCATTTTTGACGGGCGGGCGCACCCCCTAAAACACAATTTATCGCTATGAAATTTTTTTGAATTTTTTTTACATAAATCTGAACCGATTTTGGGGGGTGAGAGTAAAAGAAATAAAAATAAATAAATAACGGCCACTCTAATGTACATCCATATATAACAAGAGTATTGATAGAATTTACTTCTAGTTTGTGCTCATCATGAGCTGCAGAAAGATTATAATAATTATAAAATAATTATTTTCTTCAACACTTTTTTATTTATTCCCCAACAAAAAGCTGTTTTTCTGATGCCACATTAAAAAATCTGATATATGTATTTTACAACAAATGAAAGTATTTTGTATTTTAAATACATACATGACGTGCAAGTATTTTGTAATTTGTATTTTAATTACATAAGATGAAACTATTCTGTATTTTAAATACAAGAACAATAAATATTTTGTATTTTAAATACTACATACCATGTAATTTGCGCAACTATGATTTCATAGCACAATTGTGCTAGCTAAAATCACATATTGCTTGGATGGGTTTACATGTGGCATTTCTTGTGTTGTCATTTTCTGACGTATGCAATCCCGTTCACATGAAGGTTTTCGATAACACACAATTTTGTTGTATCATTGTGACAGGAAAGTGTCCCATCCCCAAATAATAGCAATACGGCAACATTGTGTACAACAGTATAAAATTTTTATATAATGACATTCAGTGTCATTTGTTTTAGCAATTATGAGACTTGGTTTTTCGTATTATTTGTTAATTAATATATATACAAATGGACATTCGTAAAATTATTCAATTGGCTACTATATGCGTTTCCGATATTTTTCGGTGTGTGGCATTATCACACAAACTAGTTACACAAAACATACAGAAGTGTCACGAGACGGAAGATAATGGTATTTATCTATTTGTCTCGTTTTCCCTCAAATTTTGTCGGCGTTTTTGTTTTGATTCTTCTTTCTAGTGCAATAGAATTACAATGCTTTTTATTAGCTGTGTTAATTGGTAAGTAGTAATACACTACAGTACCAAATACACTACATTTTTCTCTTTTTTCCACGAATTTTAAAAAACCTGATTGGAGCTCATTTTACCTGTCACTTTCTTCACTTCTGTGTATTCTGTGCTTGTTAGGCATCTGATGTAAACAGTTGTGAGAATAAGTTAGCATTTTATTATATTGAATAAATACCGAAGGAAATTTAAAAAAAATTTTTAAAAGTATGAAAAAGGAAATAAGAAATTGGAAAAGCACAGAAGAGTGTGAGAAAAATTCAAACGCCCTGGAAGCATGACAGGACGACACACACTGTTGCCAGAAGATTTTACCAAAAATCTGCAAAAATTAGCTAAAAAATCTGAAAAATAATTTTAACCCTGCTGTTAGGTTTGGACCATTTTGGTCAATTTTTGTTTTCTCTTGGCTTTGACTACGGAACGGTTCAAAGTATTAACTTAAAATTTTAGCTAATGTGGTATTTTTATATTTTATTACTTCTGCAAAAATTTTATTTATGAATAATGTAAAGGAAACTAGAAAAATAAAAAATTACGAATCTTAGGTTTAGGACCATTTTGGTACCTTCTTGGTTTTCAATTTATTCATATGAAAAAAATTTACAGAATGTGTGGAAAAATCAAATTTTCTCAGTACATGACGAGCAAATTATCTTCCGTTGCAACTTGCATATAAATTTGTTGCATATGATGCATTTGCTATCGCACTTAGATTTGCAGCAGCTGCAGGTTCCTCGTTTTCTAGCAGCTGTTATTTTTTGTAAACCACTCATACTCGTAGTTGCTGTACAATCAGAAGATGATGTTCTTACTTCGGAAAGAAGCTCAGCCGAAAATTTATTTCTAGGCTGCTTAGATCTTTGGGTCATATAGTCTTGAGCTAAAGATAGAGCTAACTGACGTAAAAATTCTGCTCTCTTGCGATTTTTATCCATTGGCGCCCACGAAACATCAATTTCAGAAAACAGTATATACGCGTTCAATGCGGATATGTCAATCATATTGGAAAATACGACATTTGGCCATCGATTTGTTTTTCGTTTTGTACTATAGTAGCCAATCATTTGGTCAGCGGTATCAACGCCTCCTAAGAAAAAAATTATTAGAGTAATAAATTCCTAATGATAAAGCTATACAAACCTTTTGTAGAGTTATAGTAGGAAACTATTTCTGGCTTTTTCTTTCGATCGCTGCTATCGACCTCTGCAGTTTTATGCATGGTGCTAAGCAAAATAGTACCTTTATTTTTATGGCTGATATATGAAACCAATGCAGCAGTCTCATTGAAAGCAAACGTAGATGTATATAAAGGATTTTTTTTAAAAATTAGCAATTTAGGAGGAATAAATGTTTTATTTTTTCGAACTGTGCCAACGTATGTCAACTTCCTTTCCAAAAGCTTTTTACCTAATTCAAAACTTGAAAAAAAATTATCAGCTGTGATATTCTGACCTTTCAAGCCTTCAGTGAGATCCAATACGACCCGCTCCCCCTGATTTTTTTCAGGCTGTTCATTTTTTAGTTTTCCAAGGTATGGTTGGATTTTCCATACATATCCTGACTTTGAATCGACTGCTAGCCAAAATTTGAGATCATACTTAGCAGGTTTTGATGGCATATATTGCCTAAAAGAACAACGACCACGAAAAGCTACCAACTGTTCATCAATAGTCACATTTTCGTGACAGTTGTAAAACACTGGAAGGTTAGTTTCCCAGCGATTCCACAATTCTCGAATAGGTGCTAACTTATCATCGTTTTGTCTCTGTCTTCGGGCCATGGTATCGTCAAAGCGAAGAGCACTTGAAATTATATGAAAATTATCTTCGCTCATTATTGCTCGGAAAATAGGGCGGCCAAAACGCGCATCAAATAAACCATGCAGATCTTCATTTTTTCCGCGGTAAACTCCTGCAAGAATTAGTACAGAAATGTAAGCGCGCAAGGCAGAAGTTTCTATATATTTCCATTTGTTCTGAAATTTTACCCTGCCGTACTTGTTTGTATTCTCAATTATTATATTTTCTAGTGTTGGGGGGAAAAATAACAAAAACGAATGGCATCTGGAAACTGCAATTCGTGTTGGCCCCGGTTGTGCGGATATGATTTTTTCAGCCGAAGTTCTTATACAACTGTGTAATGGAGATGAACTCCATTGCATTCCATTTTTTGCGACATACAATTCATCTACGTCACTGATAGCTGCAACATTCTCTTCAGTTTCCGAATCAGAAGAATTTCTTCCGGTGGTTTCATATTCAATATCCTCGTCCACGCTACTGCAAGTTGAAATATCAGAAAGGCTTTCATTTAGAATGTCAGCAATATCATCGCAGTTTAATCGTCGATTTTCCATTATTTCAGCAAAGAAAACAGTCAAACAATGAATATAAACTGAAGTAAGACAATCAAGAATGACATGGCACACTAATTTTGGGGAATCACAGATATAAAGTAAACTCAACCTAACGCTGCAATGACACACTGGGTGCATCACAAATATATTTTGACATTATAACAGGCTTACATATAAAATTTTTGTTACCTTATAACATACCTGTTGTCAACACTTAACCGTTATTTTAAATATAATTTTTCTCTTTTTAAATAACTTTTTAGTTATTTGAAAAAAAAATAAATATATTAGTAAAAGATATGAAAATTAACTCTATTTGTCTAAAGACTATTAAAAAAAGTAAAAAAAAAACTTAATTTGAACATTAGTTAAAAAAAAAAAACAATATGGACCAAAATGGTCCCATACCTAAGATTCGTAAGTTTTTCTTAACCTAACAGCAGGGCAAAAAATCTGCAACAATAAAAACACCTTTAGTTTGAATTATTTTCCATTTTGTTTTCGCATTAACATTAATTTTCTTGCTATACAAGAAAATATGCTGAAATTACAAATTCTTTAATAAAAATAAACATTAACAGAAGGATAGGGACAAATATATGTACAAGTTTTCTAAATAAAACTTGAAAAAATTGTGCATATACATGCAAATCTGTGCACAGAAATATACATACATATCGTACACTAAATCATAAGCAGTCACAACTCAAAAAACTCCAGATATTCAGGAGTGGCAAAAAAACTGTTCGAGAAGACTGCTGCAAAGGGAATTTTTGCGGTCCATGAAAAAACAAAACCATTTTCATTAATTTGAATTGTGGCTGTTTATGATTTAGTGTGCGATATGTGTGTAAGTATCTTTGCACAGATTTGTTAGATTCTTTTTAACACTATTATGTTATGTTATCGTTACTCCAAAATAAACTTCAAAAACTACTTATTTGTAAGTGTTTCTTATGTGTATGTTCCTGACAATAACAATAAGTAATGTAATAGTGGGCTTTCAAGGATGGCAAGAGGATGGCCGAACATGAAAATGACATACGAAAAGGAAAACACACAACTGCACTCGCTCAACATTGCGTAGAAATGAGACACAACGCAGATCTTGACAATGTTAGATTATTAGACAAAGAGATAAAAGAGAACAAACGATATACTTTGGAGAGTTTAAGATTTCAGCAAAGATTAAAAAGTACAATAAACAGAAAGGAAGGCAAGGAGAACATAAACGCCAATTATTTGATAGCAATAACTTAATAATTTTACTTTTTTACTGTGATATTTTTTTAATTTTTAATTTAATTCAATTATTAATGTTATTAAAAACCTTCGAAGTGAACAGACGTCATAGTAGATTTTTTTAACATATATACGAAACAAAAATAAAAAAAACAACAAAATCAAAAATATTAGTAATAAATATTCACCTTGATAAATAAGCTTATTGGCTTTACTAATATTTTTTTACATACCAAGAGACAACAAAAACAAAACAACCGCAAGCAAACACAAACAAAGTACCCTTGAGGAACACTCTATATGAGTACCTCAAAGGAAAAAATTGTGAAGTGAGTTCTAACGGCAGGAATGCCTATTTTACTGTGAGTTCTGAAACTCTTAATGAAAACATTAAAAACACAAAATCAAATGATAGCCTTTTTCTAACGGAAAATCCACGTTTTCGTCAGCGATCAACTTCGCTTTCTCCAATGCCAACTAGTGAATCGTTAACATTACTATTGCCTAGTACATCTTCATTTAGGTCAGCGATATCATCCGCTTCGGGCTCGCGTTCATCACTAAACCAAGTTATCAACACAGATAACAGTAGTTCAAAACCAAAGGTACAAGTAGGAATGGACAGATATATAACTGTTTTAAAGCGCGGTCGAAGCCCAAATTCTACTAAAATTGGATCTGCCCAAAAATTGTCTAGGGATAAGAGCGCATCTTCTACCAATCGTCAAAATCGTTTTTCGTTATTGCAAGACAAAAACGACAAGCCCGCTGCATCATCGCAAAAGTCTTTTAAGCCACCACCTATTTATCTGAGAGAAAAAAATTCTAATGAGCTTCTAAAAAAAACTACTGTCGACTATTGGTGAAAATACTTTTCACATTATTCCAATTAAACGAGGTAATATTGATTAAGCTAAACTCCAAATATATGATGAAAAACATTTCCGAAAAATTGTTAGTGAGTTTGAAAAAAATAAAACAAATTTTTACACTTACCAACTTAAGAGTGCTGAAGGCCTACATATAGTATTAAAGGGCATAGATACATGTGTTGAGCCCGAAGAAGTAAAATGTGCACTTATCGATCAAGGATTTAAGGTAAAAAATTTTACCAATATAGAGATAAGATTCCCCAGCCTTTATTTCGTGTTGAACTGGAGCCGAATGATATACAGTTGAAAAAAACGAGACGCACCCAATTTATAGTCTAAAATACCTCTTATACCAGTTTAATCAGCAAATGCTTACTCCGCCACTCTTCCTCAAACTAGCCAACTACTTAATTCAAGTGTGTCGTATGCCGATGCTGCTAAAGCCCATATGACACTTCATTTTTCTTTCATTTATCAAATTTTAGAGAAATGTGCAAACATATTGTAACAGGAAAATTCAATGGGTGCAAAGGGTTCAGCTATATTAAGAAAAATGAAGTAATGTTAACAACTTGACTGAAGTTATCGATAACAAATGAAGGTCTGTCAAAAAAATTAAAAATTTTTCAACTTGAAATTGACATTTCCAGCTAGAAACATAAAAAGGTTCGATAATTAGCGGTTTATGGTCAAACAGCGATTTTTATTTTGTTTTGTCTTAATACTAGCGGTTTCTCATTACGAAAATTTTACAACATTTAAACATTTTGTTTCCTATTTATATAGTTTGTTCTTTTTAAAATTTGTTGTTTCTTTCTATCAATTCAATATCAAATCAATGCAGAAAAAATGGAGTGTCCTAAGGACTTAAGGCTAGTTCTATTCCCGCACAAAATGTTCCACCGCAAAATAAGTCAACGATTGCAAATTATAGCTTTAACTTTAGTCGCCTTGAAGCTACTATTGAGAATTTGGTGCTAACTATTAATAGTTTTACAACAAATATGACTATCATGATGCAAGAAACGCTTCGAAAGCAGAATACACTGCTTCAGGCATTAGTTAAGAAGCCATGAACACGTTAAAAATATGTTTCTGGAACGCAAACGGCATTCGCCAACATAAAAATGAACTTGAGCACTTACTCACGGAAAAAATATTGATATAATGTTGGTATCTGAGACTCATTTGACTTCGAGAAGCCTTTTTAAAATTTCTGGCTACACCTTATATGATTCAAAAGACCCGAGAGGAAGAGCATGTGGTGGATCAGCAATTCTAATAACGTCAAGACTCAAACATTATATTATTGACAACATTTGTGAGGAACATCTACAAGCAACGAATATTTGTGTTGAAAATTTTTGCACAAATTTTGTGATATCATCAATTTACTCCCCTCCCAGATTTGCAATTACTGAAAATCAATACGAGGATTTCTATAAATCTCTTGGCCCTTGTTTCGCAGCAGCTGGCGACTATAATGCTAAACATACGTTCTTGGGTTCGCGTCATATTACATCCAGAGGTCGAGCGTTGTTCAACACAATTTCAAAAATGGGCTTGGACGTCATTTCGAGTAAGGAGCCTACTTACTGGCCTACTGACATAAATAAAATTCCGGATGTTATAGATTTTGGCGTCATGAAAAACATTTCTAGAGAATTAATTAACGTTGAAGCTTCTTTAGATCTATCGTCCGATCATTCTCCCACGATCGTTACAATTTCTAGCCCACCTTACTCATATGTGAAGATGTTCGGTCGTGTTAATTGGCTGCGATTCAAAAAATATCTTAGTAGTCATTGCACGGAAAACATTACGCTAAGAATGTTGATGTTGAATCTAACATTGCCAATCTTAACGAAAATATTACCCAGGCTGCTAAATATGCCACTACCTCCTATCCGCAGACTGGGTTTAATAGATTATATTCTACAGATATTGAACGTCTTGTATGTGAAAAAAGAAGAGCGAGAAAGGAATGGCAACGGCACAGATCACCGCAGAATAAAATTATATTTAAAGAGTGCTCTAAACGACTCCAAGAGCTGCTTTCACATGAAAAATCTGCATCTCTTAAAAACTATCTGGAAAATCTTGATGTTACATCACCATCTAAATACTCTTTATGGCGCGCTGCTAGAAAGCTTAAAACACCCGTTGAATATAAACCACCTCTGCGCACATCTACCGGAGGTTGGGCTAGAAGCGATACTGAAAAAGGTGAAATATTTGCTGATCATTTCAAATACGTACTTACTTACCCCAAACACATGTACTGGTGTAATTGATTTGCTGAATGTAGTCGCTCTACCCCCTCAACAAATAAAATTTAAGACGCGTGATTTGCAAAAACTAATTGCTGAACTCAACCCGAAGAAAGCTCCGGGTTTTGACCAGATGCTGATGAAGTTCCTCGTATTGCAATTAGAATACTGTTATTTATTTTTAATGCCATTTTACGACTGGAGTATTTATTATCCACACAGCTGGAAACTTGCCAAAGTTAAAATGATTCCAAAGCCGGGCAAAGATCTTACCAAGGCTGAGTCATATAGGCCAAAAGTCTCCTATCAACAATATCAAAGCTTTTCGAAAAACTGCTCATGCCAAAATTGTCCCCAATTCTAGTTAGTAGTGGGTGCATACCGGACAATCAATTTGGCTTTAGAAGTCAGCATAGCACAATTGAACAAACTCATAGATTGGTCCAATTTATAAGAAGAACATTTGAAGAAAAGAAGTATTGTTCTGCGTTGTTTATCGACGTTTGTCAGGCATTTGATAAAGTGTGGCACGAAGGCCTAATTTTAAAATTAAAAACATACCTATCAATAAACGTTGTAAGTCTTTTGGAAAGTTATATTACTGACTTTATGAGCATGCCTGAAACTATCTCATCCGGTGTGCCACAGGGGAGTATACTGGGGCCAGTTTTGTATTTGTTTTATACTTGTGATATGCCTCTGAGCAGCTACGTTACCATTTGTCAAGTTTTCCCTTGTTTTGGAAGTTTTTTGAGATGTCAAAAAGTTCTTTGAAAATATAAAGTTTTTAAAGTTTTTTATAAGAATGTCGTAAGAATGAATGTAACTTTTGCAGTATATTGAATGAAAATATCAAGTGATGTTTCTATGCAATAAAACGGTCTTATATTTTCTGACTTCTTCATTACTGCAACAGTGTCTACTATTGCGTTTACTGCCTCTTTTGCACGACTATGCCGTTCATATGTCTTTAAATTTTAATAAGACAATGTACAAGTAAAAAAATATATATATTAATGTGTGTGATATTTTTTTTTAAGATCTCTAAATCTAAATATGAATTTCATTTTATGTTTTTTTATTATATGTTATGTTTTCGATTAGAATCGTGTTTATATTTTTAAACAAAATGAATTCCAAATACATTTTGCTTCAGCTTCCAATGTCGAGAGAATCCAACGAAGGCAAAATAAAATTTTGTGATGAATAACATCGGCTCCATGAAATATAAAAAATTCAAATATACATCGTGATTTAAACATGCCACTATTGATTAAAGAAATTGCAAAATATGCAGGCAAACATTTAACAAACCTCGAGCCACATCCTAATCCGCTTGCTCGTAATATTTTGAACTTTACTGGACACATCCGCCTAAAAAAGAGAGATACAAGGGCTCTTATACTCAACACTCCAGATGGGACTGCTTGAAAATATTTTTTATTTAATTTTTTTTCCTTTTGATTATCACTACATATGTTTTATTTATAACTATCTCTAAATTTTTCCCCGACAGTGGGCTTAATAATTTTATTTTAGATTTAACTTATTGTTATTTCATATTTGAAGATACAATAAATAAAAAATATATATAAAAAAAATTATTTTTGCATTGATTTAAATATTGTGTGTTGTGGTTTTTTAAAGATTTGACAATATTTTGAAAAAAATTTAATGTAGAAAGTGATTATAAACTATATGTAAGTAAAATAAGTAAACCTTAATGTATGTATGTATGTTTGTTTGTTTATTTATTTATTAAATCTATTATATTTACATATCGTTGCCAGATAAATAAAAATTATCCCTGAAGAAGCTGGAAAATACCATCGAAACGTTAAAAACCTTGAAAGCCCACTATTACATTACTCTGTAATATCAAGAAGAAATAAGGAAAATAAGGTCGTTTAAAGTATCATAATAACAATAATTGTTTCTTATGTGTATGTTTCTGACAATAACACAATGGTTATTTATTTTACGGAGTGAAGAAAACACGAAATATTGATGTTACACAAGCATTTCAGAAAATCTGCAATTTGCCAGTGAAAATCTGCAAATTTCACATTATAAATGTTGCAATGAAAAATTAGCAAAATGCAGAGAAATCTGCAAATCTGGCAACAGTGACGACACAGCTAATTCAGCTTGTGGAGGTTCGTGAGGCATTCTATTGTAATCTGCATTCCAGTTTGCGGAAGCAGTATTCAAGTGAGTTTAAAAATTTCGGTCGCATAAGCATAGGGCCCTAATTCCATTTCTTTTTAATTTTCCATACACCCAGAAAAAAGATCGATTGGTCGATAAAATATTAGTTGAATCAACTATATTTAGACTCTCGCTATAAATTTTCTATTAATCCAAAAACCAATCCATGTTCATTAACGTAAGAGCTAAATTGTAATAATGATATGATCATGACAATTCTCAAATTGATTAGATCAACCGATCGAATGCTTTAGTCATGACTAAATAACAGATATGATGAATGTTTGTTTTTATTCTCGTTGTACCTTCATAGTGAACGTCTTAGCGGTGTTTTTTTACATACATATTAAACCAAAAAAATACAAAAAAATATTCGTTATACATATTGACTTTAATAAATAAGCTTTATTTGCTTTGCATATATAAAAAACACAAACAAAGTGCCCTTGAGGAATACTCTATATGAGTACCTCAAAGGAAAAAAATTGTGAAGTGAGTTCCAACGGCAGAAATGCCTATTTTACTGTCAGTTCTTACACTCTTAATGAAAACATTTTTTTTTCATATATATATATATTTATTTATTGTATCTTCAAAAATGAACTAACAATAAGTAATCAAATCTTAAATCCAAATACAATTATTAAGCCCGACCAGTATCGGACATAAGCTTAGTGATAGTTATAAATAATACATAAGGAGAAAAAAAGAAGTATTTTCAAGCAGTCCCATTTGGAGTGTTGAGTATAAGAGCCCTTGTGTCCCTCTTTTTTAGGCGGATGTGTTTAGTAAAGCTCAAAATATTACGGGCAAGCGGAATAGGATGTGACTCGAGTTTTGTTAAATATTTGCCTGCGTATTTTGCAATTTCTTCACTCACTAGTGGCACATTTAAATCACGATGTATATTTGAATTTTGAATGTACCATGGAGCCGATGTGATCAAACGTAAAATTTTCTTTTGCCTTCGTTGGATTTTCTCAATATTTGAAGCTGAAGCAGTGCCCCATAGCTGAATTCCATAGCACCATATTGGTTTCAAAAGCGACTTGTATATCAAAAGTTTGCAGTCTACGCTGAGTGTTGAATTTCTGCCAATTAACCAATGTATTTGAGTTAATTTAAGTTTCATTTGGGTTAACTTAGAGTCAATATGATATTTCCATGTAAGCCTTCGATCAAGGTATTTCACTTGAGAATGTTGAGGAATATTTTGATTGTTGATTCGAATGGGGGAACAGGTATCTTTTCTTAGGGTAAACGTTATATGAACATACTTTTGTTCATTTACTTTAATTCTCTATAAGTTTAACCATATTTCAAGCTGGGTAATGTGTGCTTGGTGATTGCGGGATGCCTCGTCAGGGTTTTTGTGAATACTCAAACAGGCTGTATCATCGGCAAATGTAGAAGTGTGGATAGAACAGGCTAATGTTCATAACGCTTTTTAAGCCAAATTACATGTGATAATTATTAATGAACAAATGACATCAAAGTTAGTTGTAAATATTCTGACAACAACACATAGTTGAATGGAACAGCCAGCCGTTTTCGAAGGCCACTAAACCTTCCTCATTAGCGTTCTTCTGTGTTTTATTCCACTGTGTGTGGTGTCAGTTGATGTAGATGTCTGCCTTATATACGAAACTTTATTGCAAATGGAATATGTGAATTGGTTTGATTTGACAGTGGACAGTTCACGCATCTTAAACCTTAAGGGACGAAGGAGTAGAGAGACTACACTCGGTAAATCGGCAGCACCCGTACATGAATTGGGAGTAAATACAGATTTTAAATGCTCAGAAAATAAGTTACCTTTCTCACTATCGCTTCTTGCCCAGCCTCCGGTCGAAGTACGCAGTGGTGATTTAAGATCAACGGGTCTTTTAAGATTTCTAGTAGCGCCCCATAAAGAGTAATTAGATGTTGTTGGTCTCAGAAACCAACATTATATCAATATTTTTTTTCGTGAGAAAGTGCTCAAGTTCATTTTTATGTTAGCGAATGCCGTTTGCGTTCCAAAAACATAGTTTTAACGTATTCATGGCTTGTTAACTAATGCTTGAAGCAGAGTATTCTGCATTCTCAGCATTTCTTGCATCAAGGTAGTCATATTTGTTGTAAAATTATTTATAGTTAGCACCAGATTCTCGATAGTAGCTTTAAGACGACTAAAGTTAAAGTTAGAGTTTGGATTCGTGGACTTATTTTGCTTTGGAACATTTTGTGTGGGAATAGAACTAGTCTTAGCAGCATCTGCATACGATACGCGTGAAGTAACTAGTAACTTTTGGCTTAGTACAGCTAGCAGTACCATGCAATTCACCGCAAATAACACAAACTGTTGGTAATTTGCAGTAAGTTTTTGTGTGGCCATATTATTGGCAATTATGGCACTGTACGGGACCTGAACGCTTACGTGGCTCTTCAACTGTGATATTTCGGTATAAGAGGTATTTTAGACTATAAATTGGGTCCGTCTCGTTTTTTTCAACTGTATATCATTCGGCTCCAGTTCAACGCAAAATAAAGGCTGGGGAATCTTCTCTCTATTGATTATATTGGTAAAATTTTTTACCTTAAATCCTTGGTCGATAAGTGTACATTTTACTTCTTCGGGCTCAACATATGAATCTATGCCCTTTAATACTATCTGTAGGCCTTTAGCACTCTTGAGTTGATATGTGTAAAAATTTGTTTTATTTCTTTCAAACCCACTAACAATTTCTCGGAAATCTTTTTCATCATATATTTGGATTTTAGTTTCATCAATATTAACTCGTTTAATTGGAATGGTGTGAAAAGTATTTTCACCAATGGCCGACAGTAGTTTTTTTAGAAGCGCGTTAGAATTTTTTTCTCTCAGATAAATAGGTGGTGGCTTAAAAGACTTTTGCGATGATGCAGCGGGCTTGTCGTTTTTGTCTTGCAATAAGGAAAAACGATTTTGACGATTGGTAGAAGATGCGCTGTTATCCCTAGACAATTTTGGGGCAGATCCAATTTTAGTAGAATTTGGGCTTCGCCCGCGCTTTAAAACAGTTATATATCTGTCCATTCCTACTTGTACCTTTGGTTTTGAACTACTGTTATCTGTGTTGATAACTTGGTTAAGTGATGAACGCGAGCCCGAAGCGGATGATATCGCTGACCTAAATGAAGATGTACTAGGCAATAGTAATGTTAACGATTCACTAGTTGGCATTGGAGAAACCGAAGTTGATCGCTGACGAAAAAGTGGATTTTCCGTTAGAAAAAGGCTATCATTTGATTTTGTGTTTTTAATGTTTTCATTAAGAGTTTCAGAACTCACAGTAAAATAGGCATTCCTGCCGTTAGAACTCACTTCACAATTTTTTTCCTTTGAGGTACTCATATAGAGTATTCCTCAAGGGTACTTTGTTTGTGTTTGCTTGCGGTTGTTTTGTTTTTGTTGTCTCTTGGTATGTAAAAAAATATAAGTAAAGCCAATATGCTTATTTATCAAGGTGAATATTTATTACGAATATTTTTTTTGTATGATTTTTGATTTTTTTGTTTTTTTTTATTTTTATTTTTGTTTCGTATGTATGTAAAAAAAAATCCGCTTTGACGTCTGTTCACTACGAAGATTCAACTAGAACTATCTGATGATAGAATTGCTGTGAGTTCTGAAGCTCTTGTCGAAAACAATAAAAACAAAAAATATGATGAAAGACTTTTTCGAACAGCAAATTCACCTTTTCGTCAGCGATAAACTTCGCTTTGTCCAATGCTAACTAGTGATTAATTAACACTAACGTTGCCTAGTACCTCTTTACGCAAGTCAGTGAAATCATTCGCTTCGGGCTCGTAATCATCACTAAACCCAGTTATCACAACAGATAACAGTAGCCAAAAACCACAGGTCCAAGTCGGAATGGACAGATATATAACTGTTTTAAAGCGCGGGATATGCCCAAATTCTACTAAAATTGCATCTGCTTCAAAGATGTCTAGGGATAACAGCGCATCATCTACTAATCGTCAAAATCGTTTTTCAGTATTGCAAGTCAATGGCGAAAAGCCCGTTGCATCATCGCAGAAGTATTTTAAGCCACCACCTATCTATCTGAGAGAAAAAAACTCTAAAGAGCTTTTAAAAAAACTACTGTCGACCATTGGTGAAAATACTTTTCACATTATTCCAATTAAACGAGGAAATATTGATGAAACTAAAATCCAAATATATGGAGAAAAAGATTTCCGAAAAATTTTTAATGAATTTGAAAAAAATAAGAAAAATTTTTACACATACCATACAGATCGTATTAAAGGGCATAGATTCATATGTTGAGCCCGAAGAAGTAAAATGTACACTTATCGAAAAAGCATTTAAATTAAAAATGTTACTAATATAATTAACAAAGAAAAGGTCCCCTAACCCCAATTTCGGGTTGAACTGGAACCGAATGAAATACAATTGGAAAAAAATAAACCCATCCAATTTATAACGTAAAATTTCTCTTACACCGAAAAATCTTAGTTGAAGAGCCACATAAGCGGTCAGGACCCGTACAGTGCCATAAGTGCCAAGAATATGGCCATACAAAAACTTACTGCAAATTACCTACAGTTTGTGTTATCTGCGGTGAATTGCATGGTACTGCTAGCTGTACTAAGCCAAAAAATCAAACCGAAAAAAATTCAGTAATTGTGGAAATAATCACAACGCTAACTACAAAAGATGCCCTGTATATTCTTTGGTTAAACAGGCTATGGGCCAAAAACCTTAATTAGATCCAGCTCAATCAGCAATCGCTTACTCCGCCACAGTTTAAAGATAAACTAACCAACCAGTAACTTCACGTGTATCCTATGCCGATGCTGCTAAGACTAGTTCTATTCCCACACAAAATGTTCCACAGCAAAATAAGTCGACAAATGCAAACTCTAGCTTTAACTTTAGTCGTCTTGAAGCTACTAGTGAGAATCTGGTGCAAACTATAAATAACTTTACTACAAATATGACTACCATGATGCAAGAAATGCTGAGAATGCAGAATACTCTGCTTCAAGCATTAGTTAACAAGCCATGAATACGTTAAAACTATGTTTCTGGAACGCAAATGGCATTCGCCAACATATAAATGTACTTGAGCACTTCCTCACGGGAAAAAATATTGACATAATGTTGGTCTCTGAGACTCACTTGACTTCGAGAAGCTGCTTTAAAATAAATGATTCAAAAGATCCGAGAGGGAGAGCATGCGGTGGATCAGCAATTCTAATTAAGTCAAGACTCAAGCACTATATCCTTGAGAACTTTAGTGAAGAATAAATGCAAGCAACAAATATTTTCGTAGAACATTTTTGTGCGAATTTTGTGATATCATCAATTTACTCACCTCCCAGATTTTCAGTTACCGAAGATCAGTATGAGAAGTTCTACAAATTGCTTGGTTCTTGCTTCGTGGCAGCTGGTGACTACAATGCAAAACATACGTACTGGGGCTCGCGTCTTGTTACACCTAGAGGTAGAGCGTTGTTTAACACAATTTTAAAAATGGGCTTAGATTTCATTTCGAGTGGGGAGCCTACTTATTGGCCTACTGACGTAAGAAAAATTCCAGATGTTATAGATTTTGGCGTCACGAAAAATATTCATAGGGTCTTAATTCACGTACAGGGCTCTCTAGATCTGTCCTCCGATCACTCTCCCACAATAGTTACAATTTTCAACCCACTAAGGAGTGATTTAACTAACTCATATGTGAAAAGGATTAATAGGGTCAACTGGCTAGGATTCAAAAAATATGTTAGTAGTCACTGCGTAGAAAACATTCAGCTAAGATCTGATGATATTGAATTTAATATTGCCAATCTTAACGAAAATATTAAACAGGCTGCTGACCATGCCACTACCTCCTATCCGCAGACTGGCTTTAATAGAATTTATTCTACGGAAATTGAACGTCTTGTATGTGAAAAAAGGAGAGCTAGAAGAGAATGGCAACAACACAGATCACCCCTAAATAAAATCAGACTTAAAGGATGTACTAAACGACTCAAAGAGCTGCTATCGTCGGAAGACACTGCATTACTGGAAAAGTATTTCGAAGGTCTTGATGTAACATCAACATCTAATTACTCTTTATGGCGCGCTACTAGGAATCTTAAAAGACCCGTTGATCTTAAATCACCACTGCGTACTTCGACCGGAGGCTGGGCAAGAAGCGATAGTGAGAAAGGTAACTTATTTTCTGAGCATTTAAAATCTGTATTCACTCCCACTTCATGTACGGGTGCTGCTGATTTACCGAGTGTAGTTTCTCTACCCCCCGTCTCTTAAGGTTCAAGATGCGTGAACTACAAAAAATAATTGCTGAACTCGACCCGAAGAAAGCTCCAGGTATTGATGGCATTACTAACAAGATGCTGATGAATTTGCCTGATATTGCAATAAGAATCTTGCTATTTATTTTTAATGCCATTTTACGAATGCAGTATTTTCTACATAACTGGAAACTTGCCAAGATTAAAATTATTCCAAAGCCAGGCAAAGATCTTACCCAGGCTGAGTCATATAGGCCTATAAGCTTACTTTCAACAATTTCAAAGCTTTTCGAAAAGCTGCTGATGACTAAATTGTCCAAAATTTTAGCTGAGAATGGGTGCATCCCGGACCATCAATTTGGTTTTAGAAGTCAGCATAGCACCATTGAACAAACGCATAGATTGGTGCAAGTTGTAAGAAGAACATTTGAGGAAAAGAAGTATTGTTCTGCTCTCTTTATTGATGTTTCTCAGGCATTTGATAAAGTATGGCACGAAGGCCTAGTCTTAAAATTGAAGACATACCTACCAATAAACATACAAAAGCTTTTGGAAAGTTATATTATTGATAGCCAATTCTCGTGGTACCTTCATAGCGAACAGTCGAATAGCGGAATTTTACTTACTTACCAAACAAACAAAAATTACATATACAAAAAAAAATATTAGTAGTACATATTATTCGTAATAGGTACATACATACTGTCTTTAATAAATAAGCTTTCTGCTTTGCTAATATTTTTTACATAGTAAAAATAACAAAAAAAAAACCGCAAAAAAAACTTAAACAAGTGATATTGAGGAATACCTCAAAGTCAAACAAACAATCATAAATAACAAAAACAAAAAATACCGAAATTAAAAAAAAAACATAAACGAATAACCCTTGAGGAATTCTTTGTATGAATTCCTCAAATACAGAAAAACTTGAAGTGTTCTGAAACTCTGAATGAAAAAAATATAAAAAATAAATCTGATGAAAATCTTTTGTTAACGGCAACGCCAATTTTTCGTCAGCGATCAACTTCGCTTTGTCCAATGCCAAATAGTAATGATGCATTAACATTACAGTTGCCCAGTACTTCTTCATTTAAGTCAGTAATATCATCCCCTTCAGGCTCGTGTTTATCACTTAACAAAGTTATCACTACAGATAACAGCGGCTCGAAACTCAAGGTACAAGTTGGAATGGACAGATACATTACAATTTTAAAGCGCGGGCGAAGCCCGAATTCTTCAAAAATCTCATCTGCTCCAAAAGTGTCTAGGGATAACAGCGCAGCCTCAACTAATCGCCAAAACCGCTTAAAATTTTTCAAGATGACAACGACAAACGCGAGGTATCCTCGAACAAAACATCCAAGCCGCCACCAATCTATTTGAGACAAAAAAATTCAAATGCCCTTATTAAAAAATTAATTTCGGTCATTGGTGAGAATAAATTTCACATTGTTCCAATAAAACGTGGCAACATCGATGAAACTAAAATCCAAATTTATGACGAAAAAGATTTCCGCAAAATGGTTGCTGAATTTGAAAAAAGTAAAACAAGCTTCTACACATACCAGCTTAAGAGCGCTAAGGGCATGCAGATCGTATTGAAGGGCATAGATTCTTATGTTGTCCCCGAAGAAATAAAAGATGCACTCGTCCTCCAGGGGTTCAAGGTAAAAAATGTGTCCAATATAATAAATAGAGAAAAGATTCCAGAACCCCTATTTCGTGTTGAACTAGAACCTAATGATATAAAATTGAAAAAAAATGAGACGCATCCAATTTATAATTTAAAATACCTCTTGTACCGAAAAATCACAGTTGAAGAGCCACATAAGCGTTCAGGTCCTGTACAGTGCCATAATTGCCAAGAATATGGCCATACAAAAACATACTGCAATTTACCCTCTGTTTGTGTTGTGTGCGGCGAATTACACGGCACCGCTAGCTGCAACAAACCAATAGATCAAAGTGATAAAAAATGCAGTAATTGTGGAGGTAATCACACCGCTAACTACAGAGGTTGTCGTGTGTACTCTTTGGTAAAGAAGACTATGGTGCAAAAACCTAAATTAGCTCCAGCTCAATCAGCAAACGTTTACTCTGCCACTTTTCAGCAAATGAGCCAACCAGTTACTTCCCGTGTATCGTATGCAGATGCTGCTAAGGCTAGTTCTATTCCGACACAAAATGTTTCACCGCAAAATAATTCTACAAATACAAACTCAAACTTTAATTATAATCGCCTTGAAGCCACTATTGAAAATCTTGTGCAAACTATAAACAATTTTACAACAAATATGACTACCATGATGCAAGAAATGTTGCGAATGCAGAATACTCTGCTTCAAGCAATACTTAATAAGCCATGAACACGTTAACAATATGTTTCTGGAACGCAAACGGCATTCGCCAACATAAAAATGAACTTGAGCACTTCCTCACGGAAAAAATATTGATATAATGTTGGTCTCTGAGACTCATTTGACTTCGAGAAGTCTTTTTAAAATTTATGGCTACACTATATATGATACAAAGGACCCTAGAGGAAGGGCTTGCGGTGGATCAGCAATTCTAATAAAGTCAAGACTCAAGCACTATGTTCTTGATAACATTTGTGAAGAATACCTACAAGCAACAAATATTGGCATTGAAAGTTTTTGTTCAAATTTCGTTATATCATCAATTTACTCCCCTCCCAGATTTTCAATCACTGAGAATCAATATGAGGATTTCTACAAATCTCTTGGACCTTGTTTTGTAGCAGCTGGAGACTACAATGCGAAACATACGTTCTGGGGTTCGCGCCTTGTTACACCCAGAGGTCGAGCATTGTTCAACACTATTTCAAAAATGGGCTTGGATGTCATTTCGAGTGGGGAGCCCACTTATTGGCCTACTGACATACAAAAAATTCCGGACGTTATAGATTTTGGCGTCATAAAAAATATCTCTAGGGATTTAATTCAAGTTCAAGCTTCTCTTGATCTCTCGTCCGATCACTCCCCGACGATCCTCACAATTTGTAGCCCATTAAGAAGTAACTTACCTGACCCATATGTGAAGATGATCAATCGTGTAAATTGGCTGGGGTTCAAAAAATATCTCAGCAGTCATTGTACGGAAAACATTACGCTTAGAACACCCGATGATATTGAATCGAACATTGCCAATCTCAGCGAGAATATTAAACAGGCTGCTGAACATGCCACTATCTCCCATCCGCAGATTGGATTTAATAAAATTTATTCTACAGACATTGAACGTCTCGTACGTGAAAAAAGAAGGGCTAGAAGGGAATGGCAACTGCACAGATCACCACAAAATAAAATCAGATTTAAAGAGTGCACTAAAGGACTCCAAGAGTTGCTTGCATCTGAAAAAATTGCATCTCTTAAAAATTATCTGGAGGGTCTTGATGTTACACCGGCGTCTAATTACTCCTTGTGGCGCGCTGCCAGAAAGCTTAAAACACCCGTTGAGTATAAGCCACCTCTACGCACATCTACCGGAGGTTGGGCAAGAAGCGATACTGAAAAAGGTAAAATATTTGCTGAGCACTTAAAATCCGTTTTTACGCCAAATATATGTACTGGTGTTGCTGATTTGCCGAATATAGTCGCTCTACCCCCTCAACACATAAAGTTTAAGACGCGTGATTTACAAAAATTAATTGCCGAACTCAACCCGAAGAAAGCTCCGGGTATTGATGGAATTAGTAATCAGATGCTGATGAACTTGCCTCGTATTGCAATGAGAATCCTGTTATTCATATTTAATGCTATTTTACGACTGGAGTATTATCCACACAACTGGAAACTTGCCAAGGTTAAAATGATTCCAAAGCCGGGCAAAGATATAACAAAGGCTGAGTCATATAGGCCAATAAGTCTACTATCTACAATGTCAAAGCTTTTCGAAAAACTGCTCAAAACAAAATTGTCCCCAATTCTAATTAGTAGTGGGTGCATACAAGACCATCAATTTGGTTTTAGAAGTCAGCATAGCACCATTGAACAAACTCACAGATTAGTTCAATTTAAAAGAAGAACTTTTGAGGGAAAAAAGTATTGTTCTGCGCTGTTTATTGACGTTTCCCAGGCATTTGATAAAGTGTGGCATGAAGGCCTTATTTTAAAATTGAAGACTTACTAACCAATAAACATTTTAAATCTTTTGGAAAGTTACATTATTTCCCGTAAGTTCACTGTTGCGGAAGGAGACTTTACAAGTAGGCCTGAAACAATTTCATCTGGTGTGCCACAGGGGAGTATACTGGGACCAGTTTTATATTTAATTTATACTTGTGATATGCCTGTGAGCAGTAGTATCCATACTTCCACATTTGCCGACGATACAGCCTGCCTTAGTATGCATGAAAACCCTGATGAGGCATCCCGCAAACTCCAGGAACACATTAGCCAGATGGAGCTTTGGTTAAACTTATGGACAATCAAGGTAAATGAACAAAAGTGTGTTCAAGTAACATTTACTTTACGAAGAGATACTTGTTCCCCCATTCGGATTAACAATCAAGTTGTTTCTCAACATTCACATGTGAAATATCTTGGTATACACCTTGATCGACGACTTACATGGAAACACCACATTGATTCTAAGTTAACTCAAATGAAACTTAAACTAACTCAGGTACATTGGCTGATTGGTCGAAATTCAACACTTAGCCTAGACTGTAAACTTTTAATATACAAATCGCTTTTAAAGCCAATATGGTGCTACGGAATTCAACTATGGGGCACTGCTTCAGCTTCAAATGTTGAGAAAATCCAACGAAGGCAAAACAAAATTTTACGTTTGATAACATCGACTCCATGGTACATCAAAAATTCAAATATACATCGTGATTTAAATATGCCACTAGTGACTGAAGGAATTGCAAAATATGCAGGCAAATATTTAACTAAACTCGAGTCACATCCAAATCAGTTTGCCCATAATATTTTGAACTTTACTGGACACATCCGCCTAAAAAAGAGGGACACAAGGGCTCTTATACTCAACACTCCAGATGGGACGGCTTGAAAATATTTTTTTCTTCTTTTTTTTCCTTTTTGATTATCACTACTTATGTATTATTGATAAGTATCACTAAGTTTATGTCCGATACAGGTGTGGCCTAAGAATTATATTTAGATTTAAGATTTGATTACTTATTGTTAGTTCTTTTTTGAAGATACAATAAATAATTATATATATGAAAAAAAAAAGATATGATGAATTGGGTGTAAGTACCAATTATTGGTATTTGCAACTAAAAAATTGTCAATCTAAATTTATTTAAAAAACAAGACTGTTAATGAGTTGTTGAATGATAGTTAAATGTACTGAACGGTTTGTTAATATAACCATTAAAAGATTTACAACCGAGCTCTGTCATTTTGCAGCAACGGCAAAAATTCGATTGGCAAAAAATTCATTTGTCTGAATGAATCTATTTTCTCTGTGTACTTTTGTAATTTTTAAACACACATAGATTTAAAATTCGTTCGGTACGTACACAATGCACCACTGTGCAGTGGGGACTTTTGAAAAATAAATGGTAATAAATCTGTAACTTCTAAACTACTGACTGAATTTATATGAAACTTCAAACATTGGTAGAGGAGGACTTGTAACTTCTTGAAAAATTATCTGATTTTTATGAAATAAAGCGTTTTGATCTAAGCTCAACATTTTTAAGAAATAATGTTCTCAGATGTGTTTTCGTATCTCTCATAACTTAGAAGATATTTGACTTTTAACAAAAAAAAATTTTTTTTTGCCTTGACTTTTTTTAGTATTTCACCTACAATACAACATACTTTATAAGCACCTTTGCTAATTTTGTCTAATTACCGGGTACTGTGAAGTGTTATTTATTTTAAGTAGTAGCATAATCAGGAAGCACCTCCCTCGCGCATTAGCGCGAAAACCTTTTTTAATCCATTAAAAATGTGTGTTGTTATGCGTTAAATGCTTACCTGTTATTAGCATTAACTACGCTTATATGGAAAAACATATGGTATAATTACCATAAATATTTTTTATTACGAAAAATATACATAGACTCATTGGATAACATTCCAAACTTATTTTTGTTTTTCTAGTTAAGTTGAATTTCAGAATTCATTTAAGTTTTAAACAGCTGATGTGTGACTGAATTTAAATTTACTTTTAAATTAGTCAAATCACAATGAACAAACTTACTTTCTTGTTTAAAAGAAATCAATACAAAACGGAGGCGTTCTCTATTTGCAGCCAGCTTAACATTCCAAATATGGCTAGTTGCTATGTTTAATTGTGGACTAACATGACAATCTCAACTGCGAAATGCCACAGGTATAGAAGCACCATTGTTAATAATTTTAATCATATTCAATTTGCTAAAGTCGGATAATTGTACATATGGTATTCTCCATGAGATGAATGAAATTGTAAGTTTAGCTTTTTTAGTAAAAAGCGTACAAGAGCGTACAAGATCTTCATCATTCTTATTGCGCAAGAGTATCAATTCATGTTTTTCATTTAGTATAACTTTGCTGTAGTCTTCAGCGAATCCTAGAAGCATTTTTAGAGTTACATAGAAATTGAAAAAGCCATTTATGGTGGTTGTGGCTCCTAAATATCTTGTATGATCAATTTCAATTCCATTGAGCTCATAGCGAATTTCATCAAATAGATATGCCACAAAGTTGTTTTTTAATATAAAGTTGTCCGAAGATGAAGAAGATTTAGAGTTATTATCATCAGCAACAAAACCTTCTACATAAATGTAGCTCTCACTAGGTAGCACGTACAAATCTTGATTTTGTATTGAAATGCTAATTTCATCATTATTGTTGTAAGATTGTAAGTATGGTACATATGATAGTCCTTTTTGATTATATTCTCATCTGACAAGGTTTATCTAAGACATCTATTATTACACTCATTTTGTCTTCAATTTAAAATTCAAGGACTTTAAAAAATTTTTATTTGATATTGTTAGTGCTTTTTGTTGTACTGGTTGCTTTAATGTTGTTGTTGTTCTTGCTGCTATACTTTTTAATGTATGAGTGTTGCATATTAACATTATTTAGTTGGTATTAAATGTATTCATATTGTAATTTCCTCTCCTCGTAAATTAATTAAATCACCGTGTTGATCAACTACGCGCAGCGCTAGTGAACTTATCTCTCTGGTGTTCACAGGTAAATAGATGAGATTTCTTGGAACCTTTATTTAGCCTGGAGGCATATTAATCGGAAATTCATGAAGTGTATGCGATTTGGAGTTATTCATATATGTGTTAATACTCGTAGCGATACTACTTTCAATTCGCAAGAGATTCACTTTAAAAATATTAACTGGAAGATCTGAGTAATAATATTTGTTTGGTGTTAGGATTGAATTGAATCCCAAAAGTTTTCCAATTGTATTCTCCTTATTAAAATATACAGGATCCTTGGAACTATTAACTTTAACTTGCATTGTATTGTTTTTGGCTTCAATAAAAATCTTATTTGCTGGACAAAGTGGTTTGTATTGCTCTTCTATAAAATCAACTATATCATTCAATTCATAAGATCCAATTGGTATTTCAATTGTATGTTCCCCTATGTGAAACATATTGTTGTAGGTGTCTACATTTAGAATACTGTTGTATGTATGAAAATCAGTTAGAGCACACTCATATGCATCATGTAATTCAATAGGAGGAAAGTAACTAGCAGATAATTTTGATGAGTAGAGGTAGACTGATTACAATTAAGGTCCTTATTATGAGCATCTTTCGATCTTCGACTGTAGTCGAAAGTATTGATCGAACGAGTTTTCATTTGGTATTATGGCGAGCATTCGAAAAGGAATGACCTTGTTGTGAATATCACTCACAGTGATTTTTACACTTTGTAACAACTTTACCTAAATACTCGTCTTAAAATAAAAACTAATAATTTTTTACAAGTTTTCATATTAAAATACTTTACCGAAAGCTGAGTTCTGTTCGATAGAAAATTCGTTGTTCAACGAAATTTTCGATGCTCTTAATGTGAATTGATTATTTGATGTTCGAAGATCGTAAATCGAATGCAACTCATAATAAGGGCCTAAAGAAAATTTAGTACACAGTATTGTTTATAAGCATAATTTACATATTTATTTCATTTTCTTATTTTAAAATTAACATTAGTATCTTAATATCAGAGCTCGAAAAATATGCTCAACCAAATTTCTTTGTGCGGCCTTCTCAGTCAAAAGACCTAAAGAAATGAGATTGAATCACTCACTCCTTGGTTATGAGTTGAGCGTAACACACGAATCGGTCTCTTACGGACCGCATGATGCGAACAGAATCGTTCGTTGCTCAGCTACTGACGGTCAGTAAGAGAGCAAAGCAAGCAAAGTGTTTTCAAAAAAGGTCTTTATTTTTATTGTTGCGTTTGCTTTATGTTGTTGCCTTAAATATTTCATCACTGGCAAAGCATTAAAGAGGAATTGAGAAGATAATAATAAATAGCAATAAAAATATCTGTAAATCAAACTATTTGTCAACGAAGTGTAAATGTAAAATAAAAGACAGAAATGTGTACAACAAAAACAAAATTAATCTTCAAGTAATTTGTTATAAAATAAAATAATAAAAACAACAAATCTCCATGACGTACATCTAAAAAGTTAGGAATTAAATTTGACAATTAATAATGAATTAATATTCTCGGCAATTAAAGAGGTGCGTCTTTCATTTAAAATGAAATTAAGTGCCGAGATTGACCTCTCCACCGATACTTGTGTTGCTGGTGTGGCTAACACCACCTTTGCAACTTCAGCCAAATGTGGTGACTTAAATTTCATGTCACGGTAAAACTCTTTTAAATTTGCTGTTAATGGTAACCGAACATAAACGTAATTGAAATTTTCAATTTCCATATAAAGTTTGGATAGTTTATCAGATACTTCTACTCCTTTCACCTCTTGCACTGTCTGAATTCCATCTAGAAGGGTGGAGAAAAGTGATGTCCCATGAGAATCATTGGGACTTCTCGTTGGCGAAGGAGCAAGGGAAATGGCATCCGCTTCAAAGTTTACTGTAGCATTTATCTTAATAAATATAGGAATATTATATGTTATTATTATTAAATATGTAGTACTGGGGGTATATTATGAAACATTGAACATTGGTTATTATTTAACAAGGACGATTTAATTACCTAAAAACACATATACATATACACACAAAAATTTCCTTCTACTAGACGGGACTTGTATATTTTAGCACCATTTTAGATCATACTTGATTTAAATTAAAATAACGACTACACCTTTTTAACTTGTAATTGAGAAAATACAAATTGATAATAAGAAATCCAAATTGATATTGAGCGAATACAAATTGATAATGAGAAATCGAAATTAATATTGAGAGAATACAAATTGATATCGAGAAATCCAAAGGGATATTGAGAAACAACAAATTAATAACGAGAATTCCAAACTGATATTGAGAGAATACAAATTGATAATGAGAATTTCAAATTGATAATGAGAAATCCAAATTGATATTGGGAAAATACTAATTGATAGTGCGAAATCCAAATTGATATTGAGAAATCCAAATTGATATTGAGAGAATTTAAATTGATATTGAGAACTTCAAACTAATATTGAGAAAATTCAAATTGATATTGAGAAATCAAAATTGATATTGAGAAAATGCAAATTGATATTGAGAATTCCAAATTGGTATTTAGAACATTCAAATTGATATTGAGAATTCCAAATTGATATCGAAAAAATTCAAATTGATATCGAGAGATCGAAATTGATATTGAGAAAAACCAAAATGAAATTGAGAAAATCCAAATTTATATTGAGAAAACCCAATTTGAAAATGAGATATACATTAATACATAGTTTTATTAATACAAAATTATGAATGTAAAACAAATAACAAAAAAAGTTTTAAAAAAACCCGATTACTTCCAAACTGCTGGACCAATTTGCTTCAAGTATAGATTAGAAGATATAAAAGCAAGTCACAATTAAATTTAAATCAGCATAGACGTTTGGCAGCTACGGCGTCAAAGACATATAGATTCAACAGAAATATATAGTACAGATGTGATATCTTTTAAATGGCTGGACCGATTTTCTTTAAACATAGTTAAGAACACTCTCGATGAAGCCACCTTCCAGACAGACAAAATCAAAGTCGGTCCAGCCGTTTGGTCTGTATATGGACTCGTACAGACACAAAGGTACACACTACAAACATATTAAAGTCATGGCACTGCTCCTATTATTATCAAAGTATTACATTTCAATATTAAAAAAGCATTAATAGCATTGAAATGTAATACCCTGATAATAATAGGAGCAGTGCCATGACTTTAATATGGAATTAATTTGAACATTATACTTAATATATTCCAATACATTACATTAATACATACTGCAAAAAAACTATGTATCAATATATGTATATAATAGCAAAAGATCGAAAAAATAGCACATTTTACACAACTAAAAACTTTTAATTTCACCCAAAAATATTGAAAAAAAAATCTGAATATGAATTTGGATTTTCTCAATTTTTATTTCTCATTATCTGTTTATTCTGTAAATGAATGTTTTCCAAACTCCTCTCAAAAGCAAACCATCCAGCAGAAATAACCATACAGAAAATAACAATAATAGAAATTTAAAATTTTTGGATATCGTTTTATTGAGGAATAAGCAGAGTAACAAGTCTTACAGCTACCAGATTGAATTCAAGAGAGAGTTAAAAAAAGGAAATTGTTTAAAACCATGCTTGCATTTGACAGATAAGAATTTAGGCATTCTAGTACAAGACTTTTTAATAGAATTCAGCTTTCAAATATATCTTTTAATATGGTTTATATCAGGACAACTGTCATGTTTATCTTGACATAAACATTGCCGCCCGCCTTGCAGTATATTTGCAATAAGGACACAAGAGTGATCCGTCAAGCAGCTGGTTTAATAATTCAAAAAGTTAATAATATCTAGTTTATAATTCAGATTCACAATGTTTTAAGAAGATATTGTAGGGTTTTTACAGTATTTCATTAAATACATACCTAGATAAGATATAAATTTAAAAATGCATAATATTAATAAAATTAGAAAGTAATAATTGAGCTTATTTTCTGCGTTTAAAAGGCATTCGATAAATAGTAGTGTCCTTTATATAAAGTTAAAGTGGGCAAGAGCCATAAATTATCCAGCCAAAGATAGTGCTTTGAGCCGTGGGTAATCCAGTCCTGGAAATAACGCCCTCGCATATGACCTTTGGGTAAAGATCAACCCCAATTACTATATCGATTCCAGAGGTCTCGTAAAATTTAATATCCGGCAGGAATAAGTCACGGAAATGTTGTCGGAAAGATTCTGGCAATGACTGTGGGGGAGTGTTAAGGGTAAGACGATTATCAACCCGAAAGGTTCCTTCAATTTTTGACTTAGAGTCGAAACTGGATTTTAGGGTCAATGGACAAACAGTCTCTTCCTGGTGTGTCAAAGTCAATCATTTAAATTTTTCAACAAATCTCTTGGATATTCTACTTATTAATGACCCAGAATCTAGAAGACAACGTGCATGTGACTTAGTTGTGCCGATTTTAACAAGCACAGTTGGAAGCAGAATGACACTACTATGCCTTAGAAGTGGTTGTGGAGATAATGATCTGGAACGCGATGATGCTGGAGTTTCCTCTATCAAGCGAGTGATCATGTGAATCAAGGTGTGATGAAATTTCTTGCACTTTTTGCAACCATGTTGGGTAAAACATGTCCCCTTAGAGTGGTCGTGAGCAAGACAATTTATGCAATATTTGTGAGTTTGGACTACACAAAGGCGTTCTGTAACATTCATTGACAAGAACTTTGGGCATGTTCTTAAGGCATGCGGACGATAGCTAAGTTTGCATGCAAATGAATGGTACTGCATTGTCATCCTTGATATATGGCTGCGGCGGTGAGTTGATTTGTTGTTGGACTTAGTGGACGATCTGTTAGGCATTATAGCTGAAAAGTAGTAAAAATAATGTGTATTTGTTTGTAGTCAAGAACAAACTGCGGATATCTTATTCTGCAGGCAAAACAATTAATTTAGTTATAGGTCTGGTTAAATTTCCCTTTTGTGTATAAATATCAGCTACACGCACTCTACTATCAGATCCTGTGTATACTTTTGTAATTCTGCTTAGTTTTGCCACTTAGTACGCTTTTCCATCTCTTTTAAGTATTCATTCTTCCAACGAATACAAAAGTTATGATAGACCAACTTTAATCTTTGCCAACGATTCAGCAAGGATACAGATGACTCACCTATCGATGGGTCTATCGGAACTAATATTGGTGTACCTATAAAGAAATGACCAGGAGTTAGTGCGGAAAGGTCAGATGGATTCTGGGACTTGGAAGATATTGGGCGTGAATTTAAACAAGCTTCAATCCTTGATAATAAGGTGGAAAATTCCTCAAACGTATACCTTGAACTACCAGCGATTTTGCGAAAGTGGGATTTGAAGCTTTTTACACCTGCTTCCCATAAACCCCCCATATGGGGGGCACCTGGCGGAATAAAGTGCCAAGTGATATTTTGATGGGCATAGTTAGCCTTATGCGATGTCTGCATAAATTCCTTGGCCATAATTTTGGAAGCGCCAATAAAATTTTTATCGTTGTCTGAATGCAGGTGTAATGGGCAGCCACGACGCGATATGAAACGGTTAAACGCAGCTAGAAAAGCAGGACTTGTTAAGTCGGATGTTGCTTCGAGGTGTATAGCTTTTGTAGAAAAGCATACGAAAATACACACGTAACCTTTTGTCATCTTACAGTTTCGACCGGCATAATGCTTGATATCAAAAGGGCCTGCAAAGTCCAACCCTGTGTGGGTAAATGGACGGGATATATCAGTTCTCTCGGGAGGTAAAGCGGACATAAGTTGTTTCTGGCATCTTTTCTTATAAATAATATAGGGCTTACATTTGTTAATTGTGGCCTTGATCAAATTTTTTACTTTGGGAACCCAATACTGTGAGCGAATAATACGAAGGACTAGCTGGTTTCCACCATGAATTGTTATGGAATGAACAAATTGCACTAACAGCCTGGTATACTGGCACCCGTAGGGAAGTATTATAGGATGTCTCTCATTATAGGACAGCCCTGGAGCATGACCTTATTATTCCTTCGGGGTCTAAAAAAGGATTTAAGGTTAAAATAGAACTGGACACAGATACTGTACTTCTAGATGATAAGGATTGGTATTCATTTGGATACCAAGCTTTTTGGCTGGTAGATATTAGTCTGTCACGAACAGACTTAATTTCTGACCTGGTTAAAATCATTAAGGTCCTATTGAAGTTAAAACGATATCGTGGATGCGTATGATAGTAGAATCTATAAACGTAAGCGATTACTCGCATTGCTTTCGAATAGGATGAAAATCTTTCTAAGATATCATCAAAGTTTTTAAAATAAGCAAAATGAACTTTTAACGACTTTTTTCCAAATTTGTTTCCGTGATATGAGCAGCAGAATCAGATACAGTCAATTCAGTGTATTGAACCCACTTGGGCCCATGTCACCATAGATTGTTGTTGACAATATCCTGTGGGGGTCGACCACGACTTGCGAGGTCTGCGGTGTTATTTTCAGAACTAACGTGATGCCAATTACAAGGGTTGACTATTTGAATAATTTTATAAATTCTATTTGCAACAAATGCTGACCAAGAAGACGGAGGCTTTGCCAGCCATGATAGTACAATGGAGGAATCCGTCCAGCAAAAAAGCAAATACTTTGGAACATCAAATTTATTAATCAGATTGTCAATCATTTCTGCTAAAAGCAATGCACCGCAAAGCTCAAGGCGAGGTGTAGATAGTGTTTGGATAGGTGCTACACTAGTTTTAGAAGTAATCAAATGAGAATATACTGCCTTATCTTGAACAATTCGAATATACAAAGCTGCTGCGTATGCTTTCTCAGATGCATCGCAGAATCCATGGAACTGAACTTCAGCATGGGGAGTAAAATGAATCCAGCGTGGAATACGGATATCATTTATAAATCTGTAGTTGGATTGGAAAGTCTTCCATAGGGATATTGACTCAGGAGAAATCACTTCATCCCAGTTCGTACCTTCAATCCATACTCTCTGCATCAAAATTTTTGCTGATACTACGACTGGAGCCAGCCATCCTGCAAGAAATAGCTTTGCAATGTGTGAAAACACTTCTCTTTTGGTATATTTGGATGACTCAGGGAGCTGCTTAGCATCAAAATAAAAGGAATCTGTGCTGGCGTTCTATCCTATCCCCAATGTTTTTGCGCTGCTATTGTGCTCGAAATTGAGGAATTCTTCATGGAGCAAATGGTCATTAGGAATGTCTACTAGAACTTCTTTCGAGTTGGCAGCCCATTTTCTCAAAGAAAATCCAGCTGATTTAAGTGCTAGCACAAGTTCCTTTCTAGCCATTATTGCATGGGAAATAGAATGAGACCCAGCTAGCACATCGTCCACATACATTGAGCTCTTCAGAATTTTGCTGGCAAGAGGATACATTTCTTTAATGTCTTCCGCTAGTTGAATGATTGTGCGAATAGCCAGATATGGGGCGCAATTTACCCCAAATGTAACAGTTTTTAATTCAAAATCTTGGATTAACTCATTAGGCTCCTTTCGGAAAAGAATTCTCTGAAATTGGGTATACTCTGGATTAACCCATATCTGTCTGTACATTTTTTGAATCAAATCAGTTCTCGTTGTACCTTCATAGTGAACAGAAGTATTAGCGGAATTTCTTTTTACATACTAAACCAAAAAAAACCATACAAAAAAAAATATTTGTAGTACATAATATTTGTTGTACATTAACTTTGATAAACAAGCTATTTTTGCTTTGCTAATATTTTTTTTTTATATAGACAGTAATAACTAAAACAAAAAAAAACAAAAAAAAACGTAAACAAAATAACTTAAAGTGCCCTTGAGGAATACACTTACAAAGTGCCCTTGAGGAATACTTTATATGAGTACCTCGAAAACAAATAATTGCGAAGTGAGTGATAACGGCAGAAATGCCTATCTTACTGTGAGCTCTGATGATCTTAATGATAACAATAAAAATAACAAATTTGATGATAGACTTACTGTGAGTTCTGATAATCTTAATTTAAAAAAAATAAATAAAAAACTTGATGACAGACTTTTTTTAACGGCTAAGCCAATTTTTCGTCAGCGATGAACTTCGCTTTGTCCAATGTCAACTGATTCGTTAACGTTACAGTTGCCTACTACTTCGTCATTTAAATCAGCGATATCATCCGATTCATCACTTACCCAATTAGTCACTGAAAATAAAAAAAGCCCAAAACCCAAGGTCCAAATTGGAATGGACCGATATATTATTGTGGGAAAGCGCGGGCGAAGCCCTAATTCTACTAAAATTGCATCTGCTTCAAAGGTATCTAGGGATAACAGCGCATCATCTACTAATCGTTTTCAAATATTGCAAGATGACAACGACACACCTGATATATCCGCGAAAAAAACCTCCAAGCCGCCACCAATATATTTGAGAGAAAAAAATTCAAACGCTCTTATTAAGAAATTAATTTCGGTAATAGGTGAGAATAAATTTCACGTTGTTCCAATAAAACATGGCAATATCGATGAAACGAAAATTCAAATCTATGACGAAACTGATTTCCGCAAAATGGTTGCTGAATTTGAAAAAAGTAAAACAAGCTTCTATACATACCAGCTTAAGAGCGCTAAAGGCATGCAGATCGTATTGAAGGGCATTGATTCTTATGTTGCCCCCGAAGAAATAAAAGATGCACTTGTCCTCCAGGGGTTCAAGGTAAAAAATGTGTCCAATATAATAAATAGAGAAAAGATTCCCCAACCCCTATTTCGTGTTGAACTTGAGCCTAATGATATAAAATTGAAAAAAAAATGAGACGCATCCAATTTATAATTTAAAATACCTCTTGTACCGAAAAATCACAGTTGAAGAGCCACATAAGCGTTCAGGTCCTGTACAGTGCCATAATTGCCAAGAATATGGCCATACAAAAACATACTGCAATTTACCCTCTGTTTGTGTTGTGTGCGGCGAATTACACGGCACCGCTAGCTGCAACAAACCAAAAGATCAAAGTGATAAAAAATGCAGTAATTGTGGAGGTAATCACACCGCTAACTACAGAGGTTGTCGTGTGTACTCTTTGGTAAAGAAGACTATGGTGCAAAAACCTAAATTAGCTCCAGCTCAATCAGCAAACGTTTACTCTGCCACTTTTCAGCAAATGAGCCAACCAGTTACTTCCCGTGTATCGTATGCAGATGCTGCTAAGGCTAGTTCTATTCCGACACAAAATGTTTCACCGCAAAATAATTCTACAAATACACACTCAAACTTTAATTATAATCGCCTTGAAGCCACTATTGAAAATCTTGTGCAAACTATAAACAATTTTACAACAAATATGACTAGCATGATGCAAGAAATGTTGCAAATGCAGAATACTCTGCTTCAAGCAATACTTAATAAGCCATGAACACGTTAACAATATGTTTCTGGAACGCAAACGGCATTCGCCAACATAAAAATGAACTTGAGCACTTCCTCACGGAAAAAAATATTGATATAATGTTGGTCTCTGAGACTCATTTGACTTCGAGAAGCCTTTTTAAAATTTATGGCTACACCTTATATGATTCAAAGGACCCGAGAGGAAGAGCATGCGGTGGATCAGCAATTTTAATAAAGTCAAGACTCAAGCATTATATTATTGATAACATTTGTGAAGAACATTTACAAGCAACGAATATTTGTATTGAAAATTTTTCCAATAATTTTGTCATATCATCAATTTACTCTCCTCCTAGATTCGCAATTACTGAGCATCAATACGAGGATTTTTACAAATCTCTGGGTCCTTGTTTCGTAGCAGCTGGCGACTATAATGCTAAACACACGTTCTGGGGTTCGCGTCTTATTACACCCAGAGGTCGAGCGTTGTTCAATACAATTTCCAAAATGGGCTTGGATGTCATTTCAAGTGGGGAGCCCACTTATTGGCCTACTGACATACATAAAATTCCGGATGTAATAGACTTTGGCGTTATGAAAAATATCTCTAGGGATTTAATTCAAATTGAAGCTTCTCTAGATCTCTCGTCCGATCACTCTCCCACGATCGTTACAATTTGTAGCCCTCTAAGAAGTGATTTACCTCACCTTACCAAAAAGAAGAGCTAGAAGGGAATGGCAACAGCACAGATCACCCCAGAATAAAATTAGATTTAAAGAGTGCACTAAACGACTCCAAGAGCTGCTTGCACATGAAAAAACGGCATCTCTTAAAAACTATCTGGAAAATCTTGATGTCACACCAGCATCTGATTACTCTTTATGGCGTGCTGCTAGAAAGCTTAAAACACCCGTTGAGTTTAAACCACCTCTGCGCACATCTACCGGAGTTTGGGCAAGAAGCGATACTGAAAAAGGTAACATATTTGCTGCCATTTAAAATACGTATTTACCCCAAACATGTAATTGATTTGCCAAATGTAGTCGCTCTACCCCCTCAACAAATAAAGTTTAAGACGCGTGATGTGCAAAAACTAATTTCTGAACTCAACCCAAAGAAAGCTCCGGGTTTTGATGGAATTAGTAACCAGATGCTAATAAAGTTGCCTCGTATTGCAATTAGAATACTGTTATTTATTTTTAACGCCATTTTACGACTGCAGTATTATCCAAATAGCTGGAAGCTTGCCAAAGTTAAAATGATTCCAAAGCCGGGCAAAGACCTTACCAAGGCTGAGTCATACAGGCCAATAAGTCTCCTATCAACAATGTCAAAGCTTTTCGAAAAACTGCTCATGACAAAATTGTCCCCAATTCTAGTTAATAGTGCGTGCATACCGGACCATCAATTTGGTTTTAGAAGTCAGCATAGCACCATTGAACAAACTCATAGATTGGTCCAATTTATAAGAAGAACATTTGAAGAAAAGAAGTATTGTTCTGCGCTGTTTATCGACGTTTCTCAGGCATTTGATAGGTGTGGCATGAAGGCGTAATTCTAAAATTAAAAACATACCTGCCAATAAACGTTGTAAGTCTTTTGAAAAGTTACATTACTGCCCGCAAGTTCACTGTTGTGGAAGGAGACTTTATGAGCATGCCTGAAACTATCTCATCCGGTGTGCCACAGGGGAGTATACTGGGGCCAGTTTTGTATTTGATTTATACTTGTGATATGCCTCTGAGCAGCAATATCCACACTTCCACATTTGCTGATGATACAGCCTGCCTTAGTATGCATGAAAATCCTTACGAGGCATCCCGATATCTTCAAGAACACATTACCCAGCTGGAACTATGGTTAAACTTATGGAGAATTAAGGTAAACGAACAAAAGTGTGTTCAAGTAACATATACATTACGAAGAGATACGTGTTTACCCATTCGGATTAACAATCAAGTTGTCCCTCAACATACTCATGTGAAATATCTTGGTATACACCTTGATCGACGGCTTACTTGGAAACACCACATTGACTCTAAGTTAACCCAAATGAAATTAAAATTAACTCAGGTACATTGGCTGATTGGTAGAAATTCAACCCTCAGTCTAGATTGCAAACTTTTGATATACAAGTCACTTTTGAAACCGATATGGTGCTACGGAATTCAACTATGGGGCACTGCTTCAGCTTCCAATGTCGAGAGAATCCAACGAAGGCAAAATAAAATTTTGCGATTAATAACATCGGCTCCATGGTATATAAAAAACTCAAATATACATCGTGACTTAAATATGCCACTAGTGACTGAATAAATTGCAAAAAACGCTGGCAAATATTTAACAAAACTCGAGTCACATCCTAATCCGCTTGCTCGTAATATTTTGAACTTTACTGGACACATCCGCCTAAAAAAGAGGGATACAAGGGCTCTTATACTCAACACTCCAGATGGGACTAACTGAAAAATAATTTTTATTTTTTATTTATTTTTTCTTCCTTTTGTTTATCACTACTTAAATATGTATTATTTATAACTATCTCTAAATTTATGTCCGACAGTGGTCGGGCCTAATAATTATATTTTAGATTTAAGATTTGAATACTTATTGTTAGTTCATATAGGAAGATACAATAAATAAATATCATGTATTAAAAAAAAAAAAAAAATTTTTTTTGAATATCGGCATTAAATACATATTGGAAAAAGCGCCACTTTAGGATTAAAACTGTTAAATCGGTTTGAAGAACTGGACCAGCGTATAAAATATCATTTAGACTTAGTCCCATGGAAGATCGCGAGGAAGCATTAAAAACGACTCGAACTTTTGTCGTCGTACTTTCGGGTTTTATCACCGCATGGTGCGGTAAATAGTAACTTAGTGCAGGCTTGGCAAGGTCACGAGTAAAAAGTTTTGACATATGTCCCAAAGAAAGGTATTCTTCCATGACCTGATCATATTCCTTTTTTAATGTTGGGGATTTTAGTAATCTGGCTTCGTTTCTAAACAATTGAGCGATTGAACGAGCTCTTGAGTCACCCAACTTTAACTGTTGTTTGTACTCTTCTTTAACTGGTAATGACACAATATATCTTCCAGTGTCATCTCTTTTAGTTGTGGCAGCATACATTTCTTCGCAATACTTGTCGGATGGAGACATAAAGTTCTTCCGTGGAAGATTCTCCACCTCCCAAAATTGCGAAATTTGTGCGTGCAAGGGCAACTCACGACAACAGCACATATAAGAAGTGACTAAGGAATTTTTTTTGGAAGAATCCGAAGAAATCGGACCCGTGAGAATCTACCCGAAGATGGTTTCTTGTGCTAATAAGGATTTGCATACATTAGTTTTCACCCCAGGAAGTAATATAGAAGGAAATAAATCATCACCTATCAATAAATCAATTTTGGAACTTCTGAAAAAGTGAGGATCTGCAAGTTGAATTGGTGGGAGTTCTGAAAAATAAGAGGCCGGAATTCGGTGAGTAGGAAGATTTCTGGCCAAATGGGGAACAACTAATGCAATTACTGATAGTTTAACGCCGCTTTTGATTGGAGATCCAAGGGTAAAGGCGCATTCCTTATCTATTGTTGCAGAAATCGTGTCGTTTATCCCAGAAATTTGAGCGTTAGTTTTGCTGCATGGTAGTTTCAACAGCTTAGATATACGCTCAGATATAAATGTTCCTTCAGAACCAGAATCAACAAGAGCTCTAACCTTATATTTTGTGTCCATCTGACAAACATCAACTATCTCTGTGCCTAGCAAAACCCCCATGGAACTAGACGAAAAATATGACTGAACAACATCAGCTCCATTATTATTAGTGGACTGTCTATTACTAAAGGTTGAGCTGCTAGAAAAGGTAGCTGAGTCGGGATTCAACGAAGAACTAGTGGAGGTACTAGGCAGTTGTAATATAGAACGCGAATTGTCTTGTTCCTTATGAAGCACAGTGTTATGACGTTTATTGCATCGATAACAACTGTGTTTGCTTTTACAATTTTTCACCCCATGGGTTTTAGAAAAACAATTAAGACACAGTTTCAACTTTTTCATTTCAGAAAATCGTCGATTATTAGCCATTTCCAAAAATTTAGGGCACTTTGTAATAGTATGAGCCTCGGTTCTGGAGCACAAGGGACATTTTGCTTCTGTTACAGTCGACTGAAAAATATTCATCTCTATAGAGCTCGTTGAGGCTTTCGATTTAGAGTCTGTTGATTTGGCTTTACTGACGCTTCGATTTTCTGAAATTGTTTCCAAGGTTCTATACCGGTCTGTTAGAAAGTCATCTAATGTACTCCATTTCTATAAGGAGGTCTTGTCAGTAAGACTTTGCTCCCATAAGCTGAGCGTTAAATTAGGTAATCGGTTGGTGCATAAGATCACTAAGATAGGGTCCCAGCTTTCCACGTCAAATTCGTACATTTTAAGAGTTGAAATGCAAGAATTTATATCTCTTTGCAACTGTTTTATCAGAATTCCCGACTCCGAAGACACATGTGGAAGATTAAGCAATATTTTTAGCTGGCCATTGATAAGAACCCTACGATTCTCATACCTAGTGCATAAGCTTGCCCATGCTACATCAAAACCCTGGTTTGTCAGTGGACTTTTCTGAGCAATGTCTCTAGGTTCACCCTTGGTTTTCTTAAGTAGATGAAGTAGCTTTTCAATTGGGCTTAGTTTGGAATTATTTATATAAAGGGCAGTGAACAAGTCTCTGAAAGTTGGCCACAATAAATAGTCGCCAGTAAAAACCTCCATATCGCAAGGAGGGAGTGACAGAGCATGAGAATCCTTGCTATTTGACGCACTGCTCTCAGAAGAAATGAGTTCATTAAGTGGATCAGGAATGGATTCCCTTTGGCGAATATAGTATAATTCGGACAATTTAGACAGACCATTACAATAAGTGATGTACGTACTTTTGTACTTTAGGTTAATGGTTTCTAAATTGGCTGGTTTTGAAGAACCCGCTTTCTCTTTGGAACAAGACGGAGCATTTTCTATCTTAAGTTCAAGAAGACATTTTTCATAAGCATTTTTGACTTCAGCCCATTTTGCTTTCATTTCAGTTCTATGCAATTCGATTGCATGAATAGTATTAACAGGATATGTATTATCATTCAAATCCGCTTCGAATTCGGTTACGCGGTCACTTAAACGGATAAACTCGTCTAGTGACATTGTGATATGGGATTTAATAATAACTACCAATTGTTGCAATAACACTAAAGAGTTAATTCGCGAAAGTGGTAAATATAAAAATAAAATATTCATGCAATGGGAAATTTGAGGAGGTTACTTTGTGCAAACAATTCCTCAGATTATAAAAAAGGGCATCGAGCAGACCTGGATTATCAATAGAAACTTTCGTATAATAAACAAAACCAATGTAATAAGTATTTTGATTTTATCACTTGCAACAAAAAGATAAATTCAATTTGTCAAATAAATTCGAATTATCTCGAAATTAATAAACCCAATATAAGGTTATAACTCCCTTTATTAGAATTTATTGTAAATTCGCAAGATTTACTATTCCGCAAGTTACTTTGTATCAGTGTTCGAAAATAAACTGTACATTATTTAATGTATTATACAAAGGGTAAGATATGACAACTTTCTTCTTTGTGTATGTTTACATGTACACTACGCGATTAGAATCACAATGATTTTTCAACTCAAGTAAAATACTTTATAAAGCACTCTGCTTGACGGGCATAGCACTGAAATTAAAATTGTTGTGTACATCTATGTGCAAATAAATTATATTTTAGTGTTCTTTGCCAAAGTGTTAGTGCTTCATAAGCAAACCCTGTAAAGATATGTACATCGGTGGGAGGAAAGTAACTAAGAGAGAAAATTATTGAGAGTATAAAGCAACACATCGTCGGTTGGTTTCTGGTTTGCTGCAAATAGATTGTATTTTGAATATACCGTGCCGCAAACCAATAGCCAACCGACGACAAAACATCAGTGTTGCCGAATTCTGCGATATTAACTATACATGGAACAAACCAATTTTTCCACAACTATATTTGAATTACAAAATATATATGTAATTTTAATATAATTTTGCTAGAATTATTCAGTGGAAAGAATATTATAGTTTACACTTTTGATAATCACGTTGCATACATAAATATTTTGACACATTTCGTGTTATATTAAAAAATTATATATAAAGTATTTTGTTTGTCATTTATATATCGCACACTAAATCATAAAGAGTCAGATGATAGATTTCTTCAATTTACTGGTTTATAAAAAAGAAAAGGCACTTCTATAATTTTGAGTTGTGACTCTTTATGATTTAGTGTGCGATATATTAAATACATGTAAACACTTAAGTATGGAACTAAACGTGTGGCAAACCTTTAACTGATGGCATAAAATCTTCCACAGGCTCATCAAAATTTCATAAATGACACTTTGTAAGATATGACATTTTAATGCCTTTCGATAGAGAAAAACATACCGCATTGATTGCCCTAAATATTTGTTTTAATTAGAAACTCTACATGTCGAAAAAACTTGACGTATTAGGTTAATTTCTTAACCAATGTATAGAAAATGTTAACAGTATTTTGTCTCTCCTGTAAAATTTTATTGAAATGAGTTAGCAGGTTTGCACTCTAAGACAACGATATCTTACGATAATCGTTTATTGTAACCATTATTTGAATTAATCAATTTTAAAGTTAAATATAACCTTTTTGTCATTTCTCCTATAATTGTTATGTCCCTGGTTATAACTTTTTATTTTTATTACTAAAATAATATTGCCCGCAAGATAGATCATTGGGAGAATTTCGTCCAAATAAAGTTATATGTACATGTATGGAAGCATTTATGTATTTAAATAATTGTTTGTCTTATAGGTATATGTAGAATTGGATTTCAAAACTCGCTACATGCAAGGTTAAAAAACGTTTAGTCCTTATTTACACTAAGCAAGTATTATTGCTAATGTGATTAGTTTGTCGGTGAGAGATACGAGGGGAACATATAAGTTTCTTTTCCCCTCGTCTCTCTTTCCTAAAAAACTAATCAGCTTAGCAATAAGACTTGCTGAGTGTAAATTAGGACTTAATAAAGCAAGTCTGTCATTTACAGTTATGTATATTCGTTATTTTGTTGAATAGGCACATACATAGTAAATTTTGCAAAAAAATATTTTACTTAAACCATATACATACATATGTATAGCAGCACTACTTGGCAACGGAAAGTACGACAACTACACAAAGCAAAAACAAGAGTTACACATTAGGCTGGTTATGGTGCAAGGGACGAGTTTTGTTCTGTTCCACGTAAGCAAGAAGTTTTTTTCTCACTAGACAATACAAAAAAAAGAGTTTTGGAAGTCCTTCCAAAGTTTAATGTAATTTTCAGTAATCATTGAGCAATTTGCTTGTTATTTGTCAGAAGTTACTGCTATGGTGATTTATTTATATACATGCAAGTAATGTACATACTTATGTACATACATATGTATTTAGGAATAGAGCGCCGTAAATAAAATTACAAAAAATTTTGTTTGCGTAATATCTAAAATTTGGATAAGTTTATCCCTGTAAAATGAATTACTATTCCGGCAACACTGAATAGAATACAAGATTAAATCAACCAGTGTTGCCGATTTGTGTGTAATTACACATATCATGTGTAATTTTCACTTGCATGTGTAGCGCATGTGTAATTGATCGTATGTGTAATTCATGTGTAGTTTCGCTTTATATTATATTTTTGAAAAACTTCCAAAATTAAAATTTTTCCAAACCCTGATATTATCATTATCTGCTTTCAGTTTGCAACACTAAAGGTAGAATTAGTAAAATCGTATCGTTCTACTTTACAGCTTGCCGTATCGTTCAGCTTTGTATACTAGTTATAAAAAATGTACCAGTTTGCACAGCACATTTTTTTTGTCTGGTATTGAATGCGGCTACAGAAAAATCTGTTTTCTGTAGATTTCTACGTCAGCAGTGCTACCACCACATATTTTATAACTAGTAACATGTATTGCATATGGTACGGCTTTTGTCAGCTGACACGCAACTTCACGATACGATTTTACTAATTCTACCTTAAGACAATTATTTTTACGAACACTTTAGATTCCAAACTGAATGGCTTCAGAAAACAGAGTTCAAAGGATGGCTGATCAAAATTTCAGATAGAGGAAAATATGTATCATTTTGCAAATCATGCAATAAAAAACTTTTTTGCCATAAGCCAGTCCTTTCGAGACACATGGAAACAACTTCTCACAAAGCCGCTGCTTCTGCCGTAAGATCTACTTCTAATGTTTGCACTGCTTTACAAAATACTATTGCAGATATTAGCTCCATAAAACAAATTGTCATAACAACTATTTTTTACATCCAGTGCTCAGTATTCCTTTTTCGATTTTAAGGAATGTATATCATCTACTGCAACCGACATTTTTAATATTTTGAAAATCTCTATTGAAGAAAAGGATATACCTTTTACAAATTTGGTCGGATTTGCATCCGATACTCCTAATGTAATGTTTTGACAATATAATTTGGTAGCTAAATTACTAAAAAATTTAAAATCAGATATTGTCTTGATCAAATGCTCTTGCCATTTAATTCATTTGGTAGCATCAAAATCTTGTTTAAAATTGCCCATTAACTTGGGGTCTTATTTTAATAGAAGCTATATTCGCAAAAAAAAAAGCTTTAAGAGTTTCAAGAGTACTTCAAAACTGATGTGCATAAAATATTATCCCCAGCCATTACCAGATGGCTCTCAATTCATTCATGTGTTACTCGTGTTTTAGAACAATATGAACCTTTAAGAAGTTTTTTCAGGCTTGAGGTTTTTGAAGATCCTTCAAAAAAACTAGTTCAATGCTAGACGCATTAGATAATCCAGCAACTAAAATCTATTTAGAATTTTTATCATATGCCTTAGGTATTTTGGTTTCTTTTAACGCACGTATTCAATCTGAAAAACCTGTTTTGTATAAAATGAAAGATGAAGTTATAAATATATTACAGACTTATTATTCAAATTATATTAAAATATCTGAATTAAAATTAAAAAGTCAATGGGAGATTGATGAGCGTGAAGAGCATTTGTATCTAAATTTAGAAGAAATCTATATTGGAATAGCTGCATATGAATCTTTGTCTAACTGCACTAGTAGCGAAAAAATTATACTTAAAAACTGTAGAGAGTTTTATATAGAACCTATTCATCAAATAAAATTAAAATTTTATTTTTTAGATGAAATATATAGGTGAAAGTTTGTTTCCAAATTTACCAAAAGTAATTAAATTTCTATTAATATTACCATTTTCAAATGCATCCGCAGAAAGAATATTTAGTAATTTAAAAAATTGTAAAACAGATTTAAGAAATAAGCTATCTTCAGGAACAATTGCGGCAATTTTTTGTACCAAAGAAGGAATTCGGAGAAGTGGAATATGTATAATAAGCCAAATTGGAAAAATTGATTTTGTAAAAATTAAACATTCTAACTGCCATATTCATAAAACATATTTTAGGTTTATTAATCGCTTATTTGACGTATTTCTATGGGAAATTTGTCATATAAACCTGTAATAAACCTTAAACATTTTTTATGAATACGACTGTAAAACATTATGGGCATAATTTTGCACAACGCAACGAAAAACAATAACAAATTTTAAATTATTTGAATAATTTTCTTTGTTAAAAATTTTAGACTTTTCAATCCCAAAAACAATAGAGCATTTTATAAAGTTTAAATTTTAAATTAAGTTTAAATTTAAAATTTACATCCATATGTTTGTATGTACAAACCAACAACTATTTAAAATATGTTCAAATTTGTTATTTTCTGTCACAAAAATTCTGACTGCTGCGTTGTGTTTTACAAAATTATGACTTACATATATTTTATAGAAAAAATATAATTAATTGATATAAAATTGTTGTATATACCAAATACTTACATATGTATATAAGTATTAATTTTATAATTCCATATGTACCTATATCTCTAAATGTAATATTCAAGTTTGAATTATTATTTTTGTTTGTTTTATTTTTTGGTTGAATATAGTACATATATAAAAAAAAAATCATGTGTAATTTTTCTTCAGATGTGTAATATTGGAAACAGTGATGTGTAATTTGAAATTCTTCATCGGCAACACTGAAATCAACACAAGAACATTGCAGACGGACGACGCCATGCACTCTTTATACTTATCTATTGACAATTTTAAGCTAGGATTGCCAACTTTTACAAATGTAATGTAAAACCGTTCTTCTTGTATTAAGTTTGGCAATAAAGTGTGGAAAAAAATTTCTAAAATTTTTTAACCTGTTTACATATGTATGTACATACATATGTACGTAGAAAATAAAAGAATATTGTTTTTGTTGTATTTATCCTTTCTTGAATTTTAGCGGTAATTGCGGAATTTAATGTTATGGATTTGCAAATTGTAGCCAATGTATTCTAACGAGCTTTATTTTACTACATTTTATAGTTAGGAAGTAAAGAAAACTACTCGTAACCAATTTTGCCATTGAAAATGTCAAATTACACACACACACAAATGCGATAAGCAAGGTATTTTTAAGCAATTTGACGTTAAAAATCAGACAATATTATGGTTTCTAGAGTATTTATATCAAAATTAAATTTCATTTTTATTCGGCAGTCTTAGAAGTTAATAAATCACAATGTTATAATATTTTACTTAAAAGTATTGCAATATTTAACCTAATAATAAAATAAAAATACCACAGACTTCAGTTAAAATTTACACGAAAATCTCTTACATATAAATATTAAAATTCATTGAAATGCGTTTATTTAATTTGGTAAAAGTTTAATAAAAAAGTTAAAATGATATTTTTGCTTGTTTTGTTGACTAAACAATGCATTTTTTAGCTTATTTTATATATTAAAAGTTATGTGTTTTACACAAATACATTTGTATATATACATACATATATGTAAACATATGTAAATTAAAGCTAGATAATCAATAAATAAAAATATTTTATTACCCCTCTGAAACTAAAGATTGATATTTTTAAAGAGGATTGTCAAAACAATTAAGGGATCTAGAGATAACCGTTCACGTATAGGACCGTGTCTAAAATAGGTAAATTTTTATATTTTTTTTTGGAATATTTACGTATTTTTTCGCAAGGCAATTAATTAAAAAGAGATACTTCATCTGATTGATTTTTCAAGCCGCGTCCAATGGTGCATTCAACTTTACTGTTCGTGCCATCAGCAATGTATTATTCCATTAAAACTACGATTTTTAAGCATCGTTGTAGCCTGTGCTACTTATATTAAAATAAATTCTATAATTTCTTTAACTATTATTTACTCATTTGAGTCATTGTTAACTTATTTCTGTTAAAAGTTTTCCCAAAAAATTCCAAGACCTTCCAACAGAAAAAAGTTAACAATGACTCAAGTAGTTTGGCGTTTGTTAATATTTTTTTATAACGATGTGCGCTAGGCCGTGAAAAATTTCATTGATGCAAAATTACTAAAAAAAAAAGATGTAACCCTAATATACATACATATTTCAATATTTGGAAGTTAAATGCATTGTTTTTTGTTGTAATAAAGTACTAAAACACTCTAAGGCACATAGTTATATGTATATGTAAATATACATATACTATATACATACACAAAAACATGGCTTTAAGGTATAGCTTTCAATTATTGATGTATTTAAAATAAACATTTTCAAATTGTCGATGGAAAAAGTGGTTACAAATCCTGTTCGTTACCTGCTAACAACACACACGCATTATTATAAAAAAGAAAGCCGACGATTTTAAACAATACAGTGTTTAATATCAGTTGTGGCTATCTTGGTAATATACATATGTACATATGTAGTATGTTTGTATCTACTTAAAAGTATTAATAGCATTGACGATATGCTTCAAAATATATATATAGGCAACGAGTTAGAAGATTTGCAGTATGAAGGTGTGTAGAATTCAGTCGGCTATTGTTGTTATAAATTAAAAATATTTATTAATCATATGAGTGAAGGTGGATTAATAAGCAAACCGTAAAATTCGTTAAAATTAAAGGTCTTATATATTTTTATATTTTATATTTTTTTATATTTTCATTAGCATTCACAAATTTAGACAATAATTAAAAAAATTTAATTTTTCGCTTTCAAAATTTATGGAGAAAAATTATAATTTGTTCCACTGTGATGTTTTCCCAGTTTTTTTGCTTGTTTTTTTTTTTCCTTATATTTTACAGCCAATAGCAATGCATTATGCGTCAACAAGTACCGTAATCCTTTAATAGATGCATACATACATATCTGTATCCTACCTGATCCACGCTAGCCAAGTGCTGTCAGATTGATTTTTAGCCACAGCGCTGACACATTTGTCGTTTATCGTCAATATTATACAACATTAAATATTAGCTACACAACATTTTTTATTTAAAACATAATTTTATATATTTTTAGGTTTTTAGAAAAATGTGGTTAATTTTAGGAAATATTCGTTGATTTTAGGGAACGAAATGCTTCGTAGATATGTAGTAGATGTGATATTTCTTTAGTTTACGAAATATTTGTTGCCTGCAAACAAAATTTTGTATATCAAATTTTTTTTTCGTAAATATAAGAAACACAATGTTAATAATACAAAATAAATTAGTGAATCATGAAAAGCAAGTTTGTGTTATATGCGAAATTTTGTATAAAATTAAAATCGTGGAATATAAAAATCTTCAAAAAATGTATATATTCTTGGAAAATAGTTTATTAATCTTTAATTCCTAGAATTGAAGGTTGTAATAATTATGAAAATAAAAAGATAACTTAAGGGAAGTTGTTACAGCCTCTGCATTCCTCACACATCACATACATACATGAATATTTTGCAATGAAACTCACGAATCAAACTGGGAACACAATTGGGACGAAGACGAAGTTTTCGTTGCGAATTTTTGTCATGGAAAATAAAATATATTTGTTCATATTAAAATTAACACAACGCCTCCATAAAACGAAATTTGTAGAGCGTGACGAGCTCTACGATAGATTTATTTCTATTTTGTACACCGACGAACTATGAAATACAAATTTTCTCTCTCTCTGGCTTTGTAAATGCTTCAAACAACTTTATAAATTATAACAGCTGAATTCGTTGAGTAAATTCGTCGTTGTTGTGTTTCACACGACGAATTTACGCAGCAAACTCTGCGTGGACGAAATTCGTCGTTCGTACCAGTTGTGTTCCTAGCATGAACTAAAAACAAATTGTTTATTACAATAATTTTTTATACAATAACAGGAAAATAAATGGGGCATATAACAAGAAGTAAAACAAACCAACAGTTTTTATTATATGTTTAAATTGGTTTTTGTAAAATTCACGAAACTTGTGTAGGTTTAAGAATAATTTTGTACTGTAAACAAAATGATAACAAAACAAAATTGATTTATTTCACGAAATTTCCAATTTTGTGAGAATGTTTTATTTCTTCCTAAATTCAATGAAATAAACGAAAAATGTGGTACTATATATGAAAATAATTGTAGGAAATCGTTTTTGTAACTTAACGACATTCGTAAAATTATGAAACTTGTTAAGGCCGTGATACACTATCATACAAAGTCGTGCGATCTACGAATAAATACAACCCTGATATGATGGAGCTTATAAAATATTTCAAAAGACAAGAATTCATCACACAAGGGTTGTACTTTTTTCGTAGATCGCATGACTTTGTATGATAGTGAGAAATGGCCTTTATCCTGCAAAGCTACAAATATTTTAGTAAAATTTAAAAATTTTTAGTTTATTGTACAAAAATTAAATTACGAAAAAGTGTTTCGTATTTTTAAGCATGGAATATTTTGGAGTGTATTTCATTTATAAAACAGACATACATACAAACATACTGGAGTATAAAACATACTAAAAATTAATTACATCAATATGAATCTTATTTTCAGTTATTTATATCCTTATCACGATGCATAAGGCTATTGATGCATCATTATCCAAAATGCTAGTTCCAAATTAATAAAAGGAAGTTTTCCCCGCTATGTTTTATAAAAACCACACTTTAGATATAGAAAACAAATCTCTTTTCATTAATTATTTTATGTTGTAGAAAACCTTCCTTGTGTAAAATTTGGCATTTTTTTTTTAGCTAAAATAATCGCAAATGAGTTGAAATATATAAATGAACAAAAGCTTTTGGCGATTTTAGAGACAAATCGTTACATCCGACAGCACTGGCGGTTGTCATACTCTCAATTTTCTATAATTGGGACAGTGTTATCAACTTTTAAATTTCGAAAAGCACTGCAACTATGAAAAGCACTTAATTTATATAAACAGATGTACTCAATGTAATTGGGCCTTATATCGAGTGTCGTATTACGAGTTCGGCTACGACGATTTTGTAGTAGACTAAGGAAAATTTGCTAGATTTTTTCTTCAATCTATTACGAAATCTTCGTAGTCGTAGTCGAAATACTATACTCGTTATCAGGCCCAATATGTTTAACTTTTATGAAACCCACTCATATATTAAAAAAATCAAATAGTAAGGAACATGTATATAGCAAAGACAAAAAAGACCGAACATAAAAAGGTTTCATTTCATAAAAATATCACAGTCCCTATTTGAAAAAAGAACTTATTTAACAAAAAAACTGATATAAAAAAATTATAAAAAATAGAAAAATGTCTATTACAATAAGTAAAAAATAAGTTTAAAGTACTAAAGAGATATAGATATCATCGTTTCTCCGACAAAATCAGGTTTGTTTTCAGGAGAGCAAAAAAAACTGTGTTATATTGAAACCTGTAAATGGGTGAATGTATGACACATCAAGTTTTATAATAATGAAATAAACACTTTTTCTGTCAAAGATTTAGAGCCGGACATTTTAAATGCGTACTTTTGTTTAAAATGTGACTTGTTTTATTAACAACTGACTTTAACATTCAAATATTTTATTCAAATTAATTTCGAATGTCATCATTTCGAGTAATTTGTAAAGCACCAAATAAACATTTACTCGTTTTTGAAAATTTTTCGTTTTGAAAATGATTCGGTTTACAGAACATACCCGATCACCTGAGCATAACATAGTTTTTTTTTAACTTTAAAGTTATATGCATTACATTGCTATTTATATAAAAATCGTTATTATTTGTTATTTCATTGATTTCACAACAAAAATTTTATCGTTTCAGACCTTTGTTATATGAAAGCGTTAAACGTGTGCAAAAATATTGTGGTAAACCTTAAAAAATTTATAGAGCTTAAAACCCATTCTATTTCTACATGTTAATATGGATGTGACAGAACTTGTATGGCAATTTTTACTAATTTCTCAAATAGGTTTATATCAACTGAATCCATAAAGACTCAATGTTTCTCAATATAATTGTATTAATTGAATCATATTCCGTATATTGTCTATAACAGACCAAATGTCGCTATTCGACTCTATTTGGAATGCTGATGACATTATAATTATCTCTTGTTAGACAAAATACTTTTTACATTAATTAAATTAAATATTAAAGTCAGAGTTTGATATAGCGCGTATTCCTTGAATCAATCTTCTAACAATACAAAAAACATCTTGAAATGCACAATTTAAATTTTTAAATGACAAGCATGCTCAAAACAAATTTGATATGAAATTTTGAGTTTAGAGCTCTTAAGCAAAAAAAATTAAAAACTAATTTAAAAACCACTGAGCACTAGAAGTATCTTCATATTTTTTCGCGTTTAAAATTTTAAAAGCTGACAACATTGCAAAGCGAGTATAATGAGTGATGCTCACAGCCTATCCATACTGCCGCGAAGCACATATACTAACAAAAAATAAGATAGTGTATGTGTGGACACAACAGCTCTTGATACATTTTACACTCAAAATATGCTGTTAGTAAATTCAAATTAAACATCATTTCAAACAATATTATTTTGATTTAAAAACCGCTCTACTAACCCTATAGTACACGTAGAAAGACACTTATGACGCCAGGAGAATTTCCAACACATTGGTTGCATTAGCGGCGTAAAATTTTGATAGTATTTTTGTGTCAAAATCCAAATGTAGGCAGCACTTGTGTGTACATACATGTGAAGATCTGCTCAAACAAAAAGTCATGAAATAATAATAGATTCTCAGCTATGTTTATTATTTTGACATAACTACGTGGTATGTAGCATATGCAGCTTTATAGTGACGTCAATATTACGCCCAAGCTACATGCGCACGTGTTTTTTTATTTGCCGATTACAACAGGCTTTTTTTCATGCGAACCGAATGATTTTCAATTTATTTTAATTTCAAATTTCAGTAAAAAAGATTTTTTTTTTATTTTCAATAGCTAAAAACAACCTGCACATAATTAAAAGTATTGATTTTAAATCGTCTGTTTCAAAATATTTTTCTTCTAATTTGGGACACAAGTATTAATTTGTGTATTCAAAATTTCAACTTAAGCAGGTGTGGCATGTCTACTACTGTTTTTCTAAATAATTTATTATATTGAGTGCACAGAAAATCATCAATATATTGTGGTTTGCTTATTAAACAATAAACAAAAAAGATTTTACATACAAATACCTTGGTAAAAATTTACCTATGTACCTGTAAGATTTACTTTAATTTTAGTTAACAGAAACTTCTTGTATATTCAGTTATTGTAAAACTTTTTTGAGTGTAACCTGCATGCATTAAATGTACATTAATAATAATGTCTTTAACATTACAAAACGTAGTGTTGATCATCATCATTTTGATTAGGTTAAATAACGATTCTCGTTGGGCACAAGTTAACTAAGATTGTAAGTACTTATAATTTTAATGTACTCGGTATACGTACATTATTAGCGCTTGTGCGTGTGAGGTTGTACCTTACAGAACATTAAAGTACATTAAATAATGTTTATTTTCGAACACTGCTTTGTATATTCACAACAACAGTATGGATTGAGCAACATGAGACTTAGGAGTAGGCTTGCCACCCGTACTTTATAATAAAGTATTGTACGTTATTTTGGGTAATTGTACTTTATACTTTATGGGAACAATAAAGTACGCAAAAGTACTTTATTTCGCATCATTTCATTTATCTTAAGATTATGTCATGACGATTTTTTAAAAAACATAATCTGCCCAAAAAGACAAATTTCGGAGAAAATTTTTTTTTTAAATCGATTTTCAATTACAATTTTTATTTTCTCTTTAAATTTTCATATGCTTATGTGAGCAGGCGAAAATTCTCTTGACGCGCCACCGACGGTTAAAAAACTTCTGCGTCACCGCCGCCGATAATTTTGCCTCGACTTGTTTCTCTGGTGTATACGTATACATTTTTATGTCAGATGAATTAGTGTTGTGTGTTCTAAAAAATTATAATAAAATATATATACCGATATAATAAATTAATAAACCATGGCCAGCGACAATTTTAGTAAGCAAAATACTCCAACAAAAGGTAATTTTGAAAATGAAACGAATCAAATAGACATTGAATATGTTACACCTAAAAAATACGTAAAAGAGATACAACGAAACAGAAGAATAAATGATTGCAGAAGTATAAAAAGCAATGGGAAATGGAACATGGAGATTGGTTAACTAATGATCCTCAAAACAAATATAAAATGTGAAATGCAAATTGTGTGGAATAATGTTTACGATTGCTTCAGCTGGAATGGGACAGGTAAGTAGTAGGTATAAAGAATGCTAAAAGATGAAATGATTATTCTTATAATTTTCAGGTTAAACAACACTTGCAAACAAAACACCACAAATCTCAATCAGTAATAAAGAAAACATCTGGACTACTTGAGAAATTTCTAGACACTTCTGTTTCCACATCATCTAAAAGTTCGTTTTGCAGTGATAAAGAACATGTTGCAGCTGAGTTAGCCCTATCATATCACACTGTAAAACATAACACTATGATACAAAAAAAAAAAAAAAATATTCAGGGATTCTAATGTACCAATTCGATTTTGTTGGAGTCCATGGATGACGAAAATACCGTTGGTTTTTTTAGGTCACTTCATAAAGTGATTTTATAACGGTAAATGTAGTGAAAAACGGGGTTTCAGTTTTAAACAGGTGTAACTTCTTTGTTTCCCAACGGATTTCTTTTAACTTTCCGTTGGTGTAAAGGACCGAATATTATCTTTCAACCAAGATATATTTTTTGAAAATCGACTCACAAATGGCTAAGTTACAGTCGTTGAAGTGTAGAAAAAACCCATTGAAAAAGTATTATTTTGTTTTCCTCAGGCCATAAGTTGCTTATGAGTTACAAAAGAATACTTTTTTAATGGGTTTTTTCTACACTTCAACGACTGTAACTTAGCCATTTGTGAGTCGATTTTCAAAAAATATATCTTGGTTGAAAGATAATATTCGGTCCTTTACACCAACGGAAAGTTAAAAGAAATCCGTTGGGAAACAAAGAAGTTACACCTGTTTAAAACTGAAACCCCGTTTTTCACTACATTTACCGTTATAAAATCACTTTATGAAGTGACCTAAAAAAACCAACGGTATTTTCGTCATCCATGGACTCCAACAAAATCGAATTGGTACATTAGAATCCCTGAATATTTTTTTTTTTTTTTTTGTATCACAGTGTAATTTATAATACAATAGCATGGATTGCACTATAAAACTGAATAAGACTATTTATGTCAATTCAAGGACAGCTACAGGAATTCGTCTAGCTAGAACAAAAATGGAAGCACTAGTTACAGAGGTGTTGGGACCATATGTTATGCAAAATGTAATAAATGACGTAAAAACAGAGAATTTATATTACTGTTTACAAACAGACGCTTCGAACAAAAAAAATATAAAACTGTTCCCGTTAAGGCCATTTCACACTATAATACAACTATTAATACTTTTGTGGAAAATGCAACTCTGACATGTTGAGTTGTTATTGTCTTTTGAAATTTTTGAAACAGAAATTAGATTAGGGATGAATTTTCGTCAAAAGTATTAATACTTGTATTATAGTGTGAAACGGCCTTTAGTGATACAATATTTTACGGCACAAAATGGCATTCAAAATAAGTTAGTAGATTTTTACGAAAATAGCAACGAGTCTGCTGATGGAATGTTTGAAGCAATTAAAAACTCATTGGACCAATACCAATTATCTTTTAATTATGTATCTGGACTAAGCGCAGACAATACTAATGCTAATTTTGGTGTCAACCATTCTTTATTTACAAATATGAGAGCTTTGGTACCAGGTTTGATAAAAGGGAACTGTTACGCACACATAGTGCATAATTGCCTGAAACATGCCATGAGCTTTTTATCATATGACATAGAAAATGTGATTTTGAAAATTTATGCTCATTTTGCACATTCTGCAGTAAGAAGAGATGAGTTGAAAAGATTTATAGCAACAGTAGATGGAGACTTCCATGAAATAAAATGCCACGTGGGAACAAGATGGCTCTCTCTTTTGCCTTGCATTGATACTTTACTATTAAATTGGTCACCTATTAGAAGTTATTTTGTAAGCTTAGAGAACTGTCCTATGATTTTACAAAACTTATTAATGTTAAATGACACTGAGAATGACATGATTGAAATTTATTTTCACTTTTGCAGTCACATGTTAAATTTATTTAATAAAGCTGTTAAATGTTTAGAAGGCAATTGCATAACAATTTTGGATATTCATGGGATAATGGTAAATTTGAGAGATGGACTATACTAAGAAAACAAGATCTCTTCTTTGGATATGAAACAAGAAAGAAGATTAAACTATTGTCTTCCCCGGAACTGACTAGGCGAAATTCACACGAATTTTTTATTATTTATTAATAAAGCCCTAGAGTACCTGAATAAATGGTATGATTTTAAAAACACAGACTGGTTATTTACAGTTAGCAATATTAATTTAAAGAGCAATGTTGAATTTGATAATATTGTTAACACAATCGAAAATTTAAATCTGCAAAAACTTAATATAAATATGGATGATCTTTATGGAGAAATTGCATTATTAAAAAAACTTTATGATCAGATACATATTTCTGAAGGTTTTGTGGAATTATCTACTGCAAGTAAATGGCAGCTAGTATTTAATAAGATAGATGATAATTTATCAAATTTGTATAAAGTAATTTCGTTTTTGCTTTCTATTCCTGCCACGTCAGCATTTACAGAGAGAGTTTTTTCTGTAAGGAAGAGCAAATGGAGAGACGAAAGAAACAAAGCGTCTCTGAATCTGATAAAAAATGAACTAATTATTTACTTTAATTTAAATATAGATTGCAAAGATGCTGTGCAATTATTTAGCAATGATAATTACTTGATAAGACTTGCTAAAAGCAATAAAAAATATGTTTTTAAATATAATAAAAACTAAAAAAATTTACTTTATTTTTATACTGTGTACTTTTTTTTCTTAACCTCTAATAACCAATGTACTTTAATTGCTAAAAAGCAGGTGGGAACCCTACTTAGGAGTATATAAATAATAATAAAGAGTGCGATAAAATTTTTTTATTTTTGTTTAATGTAGAATGATTTAATTAAATATCTTTTTATAAATAAATATGAAATGCGGTTCACTCATCTACTGTTGTAGCCATCTATACATTACAAGAGTAATGTTACATTTATTGTGTCTTATGTTAATCCTTAACACCTGTTTGTTTTTTCTTTTTAATATGTAAAGTACGAGTATGAGAATAGAGTTTACAAATATGTACATACGTAATTATTTCTGCATATACATATGTACATATATGTACTATATGTGTAAGTATGTTTATCGTTTGCGATTGGAATCCTATGTATGTACATACATACATGTGAATTACTTATGTACATATGAAATATGAGGAAAAACATACGAGCTAAAATTGTTCATATGTAGGTAATTATGTATTTATTTTTACTACATACATAAATATGTAAGTACGTGCATATATGTATGTATACCGTTGACGACTGGAATCATATGTACATATGTACATATGTGCCGTTTTATCACGAAATATGGGAAAGATAAACTGATCGAACCTGTTTGATCAAACTACGGTTGAAGTTATCGATATCTGTATTAATGTACGTTTATGTATATGTAATATGTAATTACCATGTGCCCCGTAGAAGATGAATTCTATGGACTTTGAATAGGATCATCAAATGGAAATTGAACCTTTTTCTGGACTATTTTTATGTTTTGCAGAGTATCTTTTAGTTAAGTATAGAATTAATGGCACTCAACCAGTAGGTAATAAATTAAGTAGCAGGCTGAGTTTTTGATGGTATTTTCTGTCCTTTCAGAAACACTTAACCTTTCTTAACTATAAGGTTACACCGTTCGCTTTATTTGTTCGAAGAAGTGCTTCTACATCAATAAAGGCAAGAATAACACACTAACCTGTTGATACCTTAAAATGTTGAATACTCTGTTATATGTACGTAGTATATGTATGAAGTTTAGACTTGGGTCGAACTCGTTCACTAGTTCATTTTTGCCACAAACCAATCATCAAACCCATGTAATTTAAATGGGTTTGATCATTGGTTTGTGGCAAAAATGAACTAGTGAACGAGTTCGACCCAAGTCTAATGAAGTTCTTCTCAGAGAAGGCTTCCAATTATTCCACTCGTAATCCGGCTCGATTGGACCAAACGTTTATTCTGTAAATGAATGTTTTCCAAACTCCTCTCAAAAGCAAACCATCCAGCAGAAATAACCATACAGAAAATAACAATAATAGAAATTTAAAATTTTTGGATATCGTTTTATTGAGGAATAAGCAGAGTAACAAGTCTTACAGCTACCAGATTGAATTCAAGAGAGAGTTAAACAAAAGGAAATTGTTTAAAACCATGCTTGCATTTGACAGATAAGAATTTAGGCATTCTAGTATAAGACCTTTTAATAATAATAAAATAGCTTTCAAATACATATATCTTTTAATATGGTTTATATCAGGACAACTGTCATGTTTATCTTGACATAAACATTATCAATTTGAATTCTCTCAATATCAATTTGGATTTCTCAATATAAATTTGAATTTCGCAATATCAATTATTATATTCTCAATATCAGTTTGGATTTCTCAATACTAATTTCAAATTCTCAATATTAATTTGAATTCTCTCAATATCAATTTGGATTTCTCCTTATCAGTTTGTTTTTTCTCAATAGTAATTTTGATTTCTCGATATCAATTTGCATTTTCTCAATACCAATTTTGAATTCTCATTATGAATTTGTATTTTCTCAATTGCAACTTAAAAAGGTGTAGCTATTGTTTTTAGATTATGTTTTGCCAAAATTTTATGTTGTTCGGTCAAAATCAAATTAATCCTTGGATCTAAGTAAATTGCTGACAACAAAGCTTCGTTTTCAAGCAACTTAGTTTCTCGCAATTGTAGTTGAGCTAATAACTGTTTGGTAATCATGTTTTGGCTGTTTTGACATTTCAGCCTAAGCTCCATCCATACTATAAAAAAATCACTGTAAGGTAGTTGCTCCTGTTGCAGTTTAAGGGTTGTATCATATGCATCTTTAGGTGCATTAAGGTACAGCTCAACCCAGTCCCAGTCAGCGTCTATAAAAAATGTACTTTCCGTCACAATAAAACTCTTCAAATCAAAAAGTTTAACCAACATCAAATATGTTGAGTTCCACCTTGTAGTGACATTCAGAGTTGGAATGCTTTTATTATGCTCAATCAAAGTACGTCTGCAATGTGATCAATTATATTTTCACATTCTATATTAACTTACAAAACAGACAAACAAATACCTATATTTTCCTGAACGTATACTTTGGCATATTTGACGGCATGTACACGCAAAGAAAAAATATGGTTGAGGTAATCATAATCAAACAGCAACATACTATGATTGAATTATATGGTTGCAGTCAAATCATATTATTGTCAATGGAAAAGCAAAGTTTAAATAATATTATTGTCTTAATAATAATATTATCTACAAAAACAATTAACTTTGTTATACCTAATCTTATTATTGTAAAAAAGATAACACTATTGTTAGATGTGACTAAAATATAATTGAGACTTACCATACCATGTTCTAATATTATATTAATATTGTTAAATGCGACCATATTATTATTTTATGTAATAATAATATTTTGTTTTTTAATCATATATTTATTTTCAAATCGTTTGTTCACAACAGCTGTGCGGTAAATCCGAAATAAAAATAAATTAATATTGTTGAAATAAAATGTATGTTTGTATGTATAGAAATGTATACTTACATATATGTATATACATGAAATACAAACACATCTGTATAAAGAGATATATGTACATATTATTTTTATTTATCTACCCTTTTGTTTAAACTTTTTTTATTTATTTAACGCGTGCACTACCGATAGCTTACAAACGAAACACTGAACTGACAGAAGGTGTTTCTGAAAAAGATTTTTTTAACAACTTAACATAATATGGTTTTGGATAATATTATATTGTTATTTATATCATATTATTTTTACACAATAATACAAATTATATTGTACTCATAAATTTTTAACAAAACTATATTGTTAAACTCTAACCATATCGCACTTTCTATGAATATAATAACATAATTATTAAATTCAAACAATACTCTGTTTATCGTAACGAAATTAATGATTAAAATAACAATAACTAGTTTTCAACGACCACACATTTGTTTCAGAGAACATAATATTGTTATCTCAACAATTTTACAACCATATATTTTCTTTCCGTGTATGTACTTCTTGACTTATATCTTCCTTCTTGTTCACGTCATACACACACAATTGCAATGTGTGTGCTGCACATCGCACAAGTTGCAAATTATTAAACGCCATGGTGTCCAACATGTCCATAACCTCGTTGCCCTTGTCGTCATCATTTAATAGATCCTGTATGGCATCATCATTTAGGAGCTCAATAGCCTTCACCATATTTCTGCCATTGTCAGATGTAACGCTAACACCAAATATATTTATTAATATATGCTTGTTATTTAATATTTAAATGAAATTTTTGTTTGATTATTTTATTAAAATATTCAGAAAATTTTTTTGATTAAAAATGGGTAACTAAATAGAATAATAGAACAAAATGTAATCTATTAGATCTCCATTGTCGAAATGTCTTCAAATTATTTTAAAAAAGAATTGAGAGATGTATTCAGCTCTCAAGAATTAAAAAAAATTGCAAAATATTAACAAAGAACGCATTAATATTTTTTTAATTACCTTAAACTTATCTCAAAGACGTTTAAAATTGCATATTATGTTCCCAAATTGGATCATCCTATCCAGAAATATATAAACTACAATTGTTAATGCAAATCTCCACATTAGTGAAAAGTTAAAATGCCAATAATTTTGGTAGCACACATTTTAAACAGCTTTAAATGAAGAATAATTTTTGAAATGTTTAAAAAAATCCGAGTCATTCCGCTTTTTTATCTCAAGAATCGTACGTTATGACGTGGCTCATATACACTTACCTGAAAATTTGCTCAACCTCAATGTCGTATTCCTGGATAATCTCCATAATTTTATTTTTAATATAAAGTCCGGTATGCGACTCAAATAGCTGGACCATTCCAAGAGTTTTCACCACGATCTCACTATTTTCAAATGTGGACTTCATCATTTGCAGGGTAATACCCAATATGGATTTCTCCATTCTGGTCGCTACATCTATTTTGAGCGATATAAGCTTCCGCTTAACAGAAGCCTTTATATCCTCTCTTATTGCGATCTCTTTGATTCAAACATGGTCCATAATGCTCCTGGATGTTATTGGAGACATTTGCAGAGCATTGTATATTGGGTTTAAAATATCGCGAAACCCTTCGCCATCTAATAATAAAATGGCCTACCATCGGTTGTGATAAGTTTTACGAGAGATGCAATTATTGTCTCTTCATTTGTCTCGTAAGATATTTTGCGTTTTTTGAAATTTTTTTCCACTTCGTTACTCAAATTGTCATATTTAACCGAATTGAAAATGTCTTTATGCTTTGCATTCAAATGCCGTTTTAAATTGGTTACATTGTGGCCAGCCAGTTTTGCACCACATACGTTGCATGTTGATTGATTTATATTTTTATCACATATAAAAAAAATGCACTTCACGATTCATTTCGATAAACTTTCACAAATAACTTTAAATAAACAACTGCGTATTTCTTTTGTTTTACATTCTACTCATGCAGAATCGCAGTAATTGTTTACCTATCCACTCGCAACACACATACATACATACATGCTCAAAATACCGTTTGCAGAGATTTTACGAAATAAAAGGTCTTGAGTGAACACATGAGCAACAAAACGGTCGTTGGTTGAGCGAAGAGCAAGTCAAAGAAGAACGAAGTATGAGGGTTTTTTCGCGACAGCGTCGCATCGTGTCAGTGGACGAGTGTTTTTTTCTGACAACAAGCACAAGAGGGACCAATTATTACGAGCTCTGCTTAATATTGATGCTATTATTGTTTTGCTATGATGTTGTTGTTGATTTTGTTTTTCTTCCAACTATAATATTTCATCTTTACTTATCCAAGAATTGTGTTGATTACAAAATCCCAGCCTTTTAACATATAGCTTCTTCGCTTTATTTCTAAGAACCTTTTCAACTAGATATGTATTTGGAAATCTAGTTTTTAAATATTCGTCTGTATAGAATCCTCCTTTAATAGGATTACCAAGATAGTCTTCTAATATGTATGTTGCAGGATTTGTATTTTGAACTCTTGTAATTGTGAAAATTTCTGTATTCCAATTTGGAGTATAACCTTTTTCAAATGTATGGTTATATTTGCTTATGCGTACATGATCTCCTACATTAAATTTTGACATTTTATACATTTTCAAATGACTGTATACTATATTTATCAGCTTTTCCTCATTTGTTGAGTTAACTTTAATTAGAGGCATTTTAATGGTACGATGAGCTTTTCTATTGTATGCATTAAGTAAATCTTTGTATATATCAATCCACTTATATGAACCATTAATGATAAATTCTTTCCACATCATTCATTTGAGTGTTCTTTTAAATCGTTCTACTGTTGATGCTTTCATAATGCCATATGTTGAGTAGTGATAAATGTTGTATTTATGCATTAATTTTACAAAGTGTTTGTTGAAAAATTCTTTACCATCATCTGTCTGTATGTTTTTTGGTATTCGCCCCAATTCAAAAATATTTTCCATTGCGTTGGTTGTTTCGAGTGCAGTTTTTGTTTTTAGCGGTACTGCCCATGCAAATTTTGAGAATGTGTCAATTATAGTCAGCAAAAATCGATAATTTCTATTTTCTTTAGAATAGTTCCCCATTTCAACTAAATTAGCTTGCCAAAGATCATCTATTCCTTTCATTACAACTCTGCAACGCACAAAATGTTTTCGTGCTTGCTTATGGAGTTCATTTACTAAATTTCTTTTTGAAGACATTAAGTTGTTTTTAGAGATTTTTTGAAGAGTGTTGTGATCTACTTGAAGCACTTTCAGCTATTGATACAAACATGTAATTTTCTAATCTATAAATTTTCTCATTAAGCTGTTCAATTTGTTCTTCAAAGGATGTTTTAATTTTTAGAATATCTTTTTAAATTTTATAATTTTCTTCTATATCTAATTCTATTTCGCGATGTAGATCCTCAATTTGCATTTGAATATTTTCTTGAATTATAGTACTGTCTCTCTTAAAGTATGCTAATAATTTCTCTTATAGTTTTTCGATTTGAGCATGCAGAAACAATTTATTGATAACATCGTTTTCCTTCACAGCATTTGCAACATTTTTTATCCTTTTGCTTGGAACATTAATGTTGTTGTTCGTATTTACAAAGAACCCCAACAGTTTAGGTAAAATTTTCAAAGAAATTATGCTGCTAATATCGTTTACAGTAGTTCACGGATAAATGCGTTTGTGAAAATGCCTAAAGCCCAACGCATTTAAACGATAAACGCTTTTAAGAAAACACGGTTAAGTGCGTTGCCGGCGCATTTAAAAGAATGGTTATTTGCATTAGCAACGCATTTAATAAAATTCCCTCTGAAGTGCGGGCTTCACAACCAAATTCTATCCCTTTTCATTCTTACTAAAAAAACGAAAATATGTTTAAGTATTAGATATCATCTTTTTCCGATTTGTTATTCCATTCAATAAAACGAAAATTAAAATTATTTTAAAGTAAAACATAACAATTCAAGCAAAACATCTTTAAAACTAAAAAAACAATTTCACAAATTGAAATTTAAGGCAACAGATTTAAGTTCATGTGCATGTAACATACGAGTATGTACATTGTACGTCAAAGAAACGTACATACATATGTACATACTTATGTATGTATGCTACATACACATGCACACATTTTACAAGAAATTTCTTTAATTTCTGCACAAATCTGAAGTTTTTGTTTCAACGATAGTTGCAATTTCTTCGTAGACATTGTGATGAAAACTAAATGATTGTAAACAAATAAAACAGGCTTGCCAAATTTGATGATTTATTTTCATTTTGGCGTTTTTTTCGGTTAGTTTATTAATTTTAATGTGTGGAATTTTTAAAGAAACAATTTACAAGGTTGAAAATTTTAAATTCAGTTTGTGCATTTAACCGTGAAAGTCTGCATGATAAATAATTTATTTTTATAAAATATACGACCTATATATGATTGAAACGCAGTAAAGCGGGATTCATTTAACAGAAAAATATGTGCACAAATTAAATAGATCGAGGAAAATGTTGGTTTTGACAACTATTTAAGCGTGAAACTCTCTTAAGCGTGGCGCATTTATCCGTGAACTACTGTATATGGTGTCCAAAAATTTTCAACAGACATGCTTTATATACTTTATTAAAGTTAATGTATTATATTAGCTTCACGTAGTTCTTCAATAATTGATACAATCTCGTTATTGTGATTATTATGACCTGCAGCTTGTGATGCGAGCAGTAGTCGAAGTCGATCTACTAGCTCATTTGGATCATCCCAGTATATATAGTTGGGCTTATGGATATTAAATTTCATCATTCCATCACCTAAGTAGCTACCTTTTGGCTTAGATCCTGTTGATTCACTTAAATTCTTTTGGTTTTTCTCGTCAATAAATTTCTTAATATTATGTTTATATTTATATTCTCTAGTACCCTTAATTTGACCATCAGGTTTATAGTCTCTTCTATATGCATTAGTAGTAATTAAAATCTTTTTATAGATTTCGAGTTCAAATTTATCATAATTTTTTGGTATTTTATGAAACATTAGAGAAAATAGTCCAGGTGTTAGAGCCCATATTTGGCCACCAACTTGTATTTTATGTTCACTAAGTGTAAGTTTACCATCACCAAATTTCCATTCATTATTGAAATCTTTATGTGGACCATAGTTTGTATCTAATTCATTTCTTCCTTCCAAGACTGATAAATCAGTATAAGTATCTTCTGTATTGGAAGTTTGTGAGTGAAAATCATCTTCATCATCATCATCATCATCATCATTTTTAGTATTAGTTTCGTTAAATAAGGTGGTATTATCAAATATTGTTCCTTCTGCTAGTTTCTTTGGTGTACTTGTCTCTATCTTGAGTGATGGGTTTTCAGACTTTAAACTTGTATTATTTTCAAATTCTGTCTTCATTTTATTTTCTTCTTTAATGGGAATTCTTTTAATTTTTTTAGAACTATTTATGAATTCTTTCAGTGGTTCTGTTATAGGTTTAAATGTATCTCTTAGTTGTTCACGTGTATCTATTTCACCAGTTTTTATACTACGAAGCTTTTTCTTCAAGACATTTCTTGTCAACACCAACTGTTTTAAAATTTTCTCATCCATCTTTAATAAATAAAAGGTATCAGCTATTAGATCAGGTATCAGCTATTAGATCAGCTTATCAGGACCTTGTCTGGTTTTCAGATCAGCTTTTCAGGACCTGGTCTGGTTTTCAGATCAGCTTATCAGGACCTGGTCTGGTTTTCAGATCAGCTTTTCAGGACCTGGTCTGGTTTTCAGATCAGCTTTTCAGGACCTGGTCTGGTGTTCAGATCAGCTTATCAGGACCTGGTCTGGTTTTCAGATCAGCTTTTCAGGACCTGGTCTGGTTTTCAGATCAGCTTTTCAGGACCTGGTCTGGTTTTCAGATCAGCTTTTCAGGACCTGGTCTGGTTTTCAGATCAGCTTTTCAGGACCTGGTCTGGTTTTCAGATCAGCTTTTCAAGACCTGGTCTGGTTTTCAGATCAGCTTTTCAGGACCTGGTCAGGTTTTCAGATCAGCTTTTCAGGTATCAAATCAGGTTATTAGGTAGCTAGTCTGGTTTTCAGATCAGCTTATCAGGTATCAGATGAGGTTATAGCAAATAGATGTATCAAGCTTAAAGTTAGATTAATAACTAAAGTAAATGTTTATGAAGAGTAGTTTATATAGTTATGAAATAGTCAAATTGCTTTCTGTAGCGCCCATCATTTAATTCATTATCTTTGCTAATCACCAAAAATCCACATTTTATCCTTCCAACACTCTCGACAAATTTCATGAAACTTATCATAACTCATATCGCCACCAACATGATCTCTATAAACATGCTTCATATTTGTCTCATCTTGTTTAAACATTATAATAACATTGGCATTGTCTGTTATTAAATGCTTGGGAATTCTAGTATAAGTTTGACACAAGTAGAATGAATCGACATCCCTATGTCGCCCCATACAAAAATATGTACGTATATTATTCTGCTTTTCACATGCAACATCATCAAATATCATAATTGAATTAGTTTTAGCTTCGTCAGGTGGAATAACTGATTCATTATCTGTAAATGTATAATATCCCATTCCTTTAATTGGTGCAATTAGTTTCTTCAGGTATTCATATTTAGGTTGATATAGAGATTTTGAGTATAAATAGATGTTTTCAAACTTGAGTCCATTAGGACTTTCTAGTAAGCCAATCATAACATTAGTATTTCCACAATTTGATGGTCCAACTATTAGAGCACGAATAGAATTTGGTAAGAGGGGGCTATGCTTTATTTTTGAACTGATGTTGACTGAATCGTCAATATTACGAACTAAAATATTTTTATGTTGTTTCACTAACTGCATTTTTGTAACTAAATACATTTTATAAATGTTACCTCTTATTATAGAAAAAATTAGATAATATGGTTATACGATATCAGAAAACGTTTAGTCATAAAAACACCTTCGTTGGAGGAGGTATAGTAGATAAAATAATAAACTCTCTACCTGTTGAGCTACATCTTCCGGGGTATCAGTACTGTGGACCTGGAACAAAACTACAAAAACGTTTAAATCGAGGTGACAAAGGTATTAATTTATTGGACTCTGCTTGTAAAAATCACGATATTGCGTATTAAAAAAATAAGGATTTAAGTACTAGACATAAGGCTGATAAAATACTTGAAAATTCAGCTTGGAATCGAGTTTTATCAAAAGACAGTAGTCTTGCAGAAAAATCATTTGCATATATGGTTACTAACGCAATGAAAGCCAAAACTAAATTTGGAATGGGTGCGGAGAAAAAGAAAAATGTTAAAAAGAACAAGCCAAATGATAAAAAACTGTTTAAAACATCAATTATAGCTGCAACAAAAATACTAAAGAAGGAAAAGCCATTAGATATTAACTCAGCTATTAAAATTGCACGAAAAACTATTAACAAATCATTAAAAGGAAGAAAGTCTCAAATTGTAGTACCACGTGTAATACGTGTTCCAAAAATCGGTGGTTTTTTACCTCTAATACCGATTTTAACTGCTCTGGGTGCAATTGGTAGTCTAACAACTGGAGGTGCTGCCATAGCTAAAGCTGTAAATGCTACAAAGAATGCAAAAAATCAACTTGATGAAGCAACTAGACATAATAAAGCGATGGAATCTATAGCAGTTGGAAAAGGACTTTACTTAAAGCCATATAAAAAAGGTTATGGTTTAGTTCACAAAGAGGAATCAAAAAACTCTTAAAGATGCTGCCCAACAGACCACTATCTGATGTGGACCTAAACCGTTTCTCTCTAAAAATTCCATATTTTAGAGGAGTTTTCATGTTGAATACTCTACCAAAACGAACAAAGAAAATTGAATGTGGAATAATCAACTTAGATGTATCAACAGGACCTGGTACACATTGGGTAGCATACTATAAAAACAACAATGAAAAAGAATATTTCGACAGCTATGGAAACTTACAACCTCCTTGGGAAGTAGTCAAATATCTTGGTGCAAATATAAAATACAACTATAATCAGCATCAGAATTTTAATACATTTACCTGTGGACATTTATGTCTTAAATTTCTTTATGAAATAACTGAAAATATTAAATAAAACACAAACATTTATATTTTACAAAACTATTTAATGTCTTTTTATTCATAATTTAAAATACATAATTAATATATTATTGCCAAACAGGAAATTGGGAGTTTTGAATTAGAAATTCACTCAGCTCACTCTCGACAATTAGGTTTTCTTCACCTTCTCTACTTAGGCAAAAATATTCCTTGATTTGTATTATTTTTTTCTAAAGGAAAACTAGGAATCATCTGTTCGAATATAAAATAACAGAAACTTGTATGTAGTGAAAAATATGAGGATTTATCCGATTATCTAAATTATTTCTCTTTATGAAAATATCTAATGGAATTTCATATTGTGAATTTCAATTTCTCTTGTGCAGAACCTCTCAAAGAAAACAAGACTGTGCATGTTTAAGTGATATGAAAACAAGACTGTGCATGCTTAAGCGACATGAAAACAAGAATTTGCAAATAAGCAAAAACAAATTTTTTTGATCTAACGAAGTAAAGCCAATAAAGAAATAAAAAAACCATTCACATTTTCCATTCTTTTTTCAATAGTTTATTTACAATAACTTTTCTTAATAAATAGGATTTAAATACAATAATATTTCTTAGACTTTTTTTTTTTTTTTTTTTACATTCATTTTAACATTAATAAAAGAATTTTTCTTAATAAATAAGATTTTATATACATCAATTTTTCTGATTAAATAGGATATAAATACAATATTTTTTCTTATTAACTAAGATTTTATATACAACAATTTTTCTTAATAAATAGGATACAAATACAATATTTTTTCTTAACTAATTAACTAAGATTTTCTTGCATTTTAGCAATCTCATCTAGCAACATGTCAAGTTCGTATTCAGGGTTAGTTTCCTTAATACGAAAATGATACCATGCATAAGTGTTTATATTATTTGATCTAATTTTTCTCTTATCATCTCCATAGCTTAATACTACCTTATTTAATTCGCTAGTATATAATTGATGTAGCTTAGATTTAAATGTTAACATACTATCATATACATTAATCTTATTAAATAGGCAATTCTTATATGTAGCTAAACTATATTTATCTAATATGGCTCTCTTTACCCCCTTCGATTTTTTAATATCATTTTGGTTTTCTACACTGAATGAATACATTTTTGAGCGCAGCCCAACAAACTCTGTCATTATCTTACCGCAATTTTCATCCTTCATCATACCAATTACTTTTTTATTTACTATTGGGAAATTATAAATATTGTCTGTAGGATAGTCCGATGTGTCAAATTGTTCATGTATGTCATTTTTTATGTCAGCGTAAAAGTCGTCAGTCTTTATTGAATATATAAAAGAGTCAGTATCCATATAGTTTAATGAGAGGTTTGTCTTAAACTTAGGTTGCATGTACCCGTAATGGAAATTATACATTTTCCATTTGGACAGCTCGAGTACACAAAATCCTAAGTAAATTGGTTTATTGTAGCAGGTTTTGACTCTAGTCATTTCGATTGCTACAAGATCTTCGTAAAATATAGATAAACTATGAAAATTTGGTTTTGATATCCAATCTTGGGCACCCAAATGATTCCGATTCGTCCTCTCCCAACTATTAACAATTTTAACATCTCTCCTCTTATCCACATTTTCCATGGTTTTACCAGACACTGCATTATTAAGTAGTTTGGAAAAATTTTTTTCAAAAGCATTTTTAGCAGTGGCTCTATGTCTGGTATTTAGGTCAATATAGCCTTTTAACCATGGAGATTGTTTAAATGCTCAGTTGACATTGGACAAAGCGAAGTTGATCGCTGACGAAAAATTGGCTTAGCCGTTAAATGAATCAGTTGACATTGGACAAAGCGAAGTTGATCGCTGACGAAAAATTGGCTTAGCCGTTAAAAAAAGTCTGTCATCAAGTTTTTTATTTATTTTTTTTAAATTAATATCATCAGAACTCACAGTAAGTCTATCATCAAATTTGTTATTTTTATTGTTATCATTAAGATCATCTTTGCTAATCATCAGAAATCCATATTTATCCTTCCAATACTCTGGACAAATTTCATGAAACTTTTCATAACATGCTTCATATTTGTCTTATCTTGTTTAAACATTAATATTGGCATTGTCTCTTATTAAATGCTTGGGAATTCTAGTATAAATTTGATACAAGTAGAATTAATCAACATCCCTATGTCGCCCCATACAAAAATATGTGCGTATATTATTCTGCTTCTCACGTGCAACATCATCAAATATCATAATTTAATTAGTTTTAGCTTCGTAAGGTGGAATAACTGATTCATTATCTGTAAATATATAATATCCCATTCCTTTAATTGGTGAAATTAGTTTCTTCAGGTATTCATATTTGGGTTGATATATAAATTTTGAGTATAAATAGATGTTTTCAAACTTGAGTCCATTAGGACTTTCTAGTAAGCCAATCATAACATTAGTCTTTCCACAATTTGATGTTCCAACTATTAGAGCACGAATAGAATTTGGTAAGAGGGGGCTATGATTTATTTTTGAACTGATGTTCACTGAATCGTCATTATTGCGAACTAAAATATTTTTATGTTGTTTCACTAACTGCATTTTTGTAACTAAAAACATTTCATAAATGTTACCTCTTATTATAGAAAAATTGGATAATATGGTTATATGATATCAGAAAACGTTTAGTCATAAAAACACCTTCGTTGGAGGAGATATTTTTTTTTTTTTTTTTTTTTTAATACATGATATTTATTTATTGTATCTTCCTATATGAACTAACAATAAGTATTCAAATCTTAAATCTAAAATATAATTATTAGGCCCGACCACTGTCGGACATAAATTTAAGGATAGTTATAAATAATACATATTTAAGTAGTGATAAACAAAAGGAAGAAAAAATAAATAAAAAATAAAAATTATTTTCAGTTAGTCCCATCTGGAGTGTTGAGTATAAGAGCCCTTGTATCCCTCTTTTTTAGGCGGATGTGTCTAGTAAAATTCAAAATATTACGAGCAAGCGGATTAGGATGTGACTCGAGTTTTGTTAAATATTTGCCAGCGTTTTTTGCAATTTCTTCAGTCGTATTTAAGTCACGATGTATATTTGAGTTTTTTATATACCATGGAGCCGATGTTATTAATCGCAAAATTTTATTTTGCCTTCGTTGGATTCTCTCGACATTGGAAGCTGAAGCAGTGCCCCATAGTTGAATTCCGTAGCACCATATCGGTTTCAAAAATGACTTGTATATCAAAAGTTTGCAATCTAGACTGAGGGTTGAATTTCTACCAATCAGCCAATGTACCTGAGTTAATTTTAATTTCATTTGGGTTAACTTAGAGTCAATGTGGTGTTTCCAAGTAAGCCGTCGATCAAGGTGTATACCAAGATATTTCACATGAGTATGTTGAGGGACAACTTGATTGTTAATCCGAATGGGTAAACACGTATCTCTTCGTAATGTATATGTTACTTGAACACACTTTTGTTCGTTTACCTTAATTCTCCATAAGTTTAACCATAGTTCCAGCTGGGTAATGTGTTCTTGAAGATATCGGGATGCCTCGTAAGGATTTTCATGCATACTAAGGCAGGCTGTATCATCAACAAATGTGGAAGTGTGGATATTGCTGCTCAGAGGCATATCACAAGTATAAATCAAATACAAAACTGGTCCCAGTATACTCCCCTGCGGCACACCGGATGAGATAGTTTCAGGCATGCTCATAAAGTCTCCTTCCACAACAGTGAACTTGCGGGCAGTAATGTAACTTTTCAAAAGACTTACAACGTTTATTGGCAGGTATGTTTTTAATTTTAGAATTAGGCCTTCATGCCACACTTTATCAAATGCCTGAGAAACGTCGATAAACAGCGCAGAACAATACTTCTTTTCTTCAAATGTTCTTCTTATAAATTGGACCAATCTATGAGTTTGTTCAATGGTGCTATGCTGACTTCTAAAACCAAATTGATGGTCCGGTATGCACCCACTATTAACTAGAATTGGGGACAATTTTGTCATGAGCAGTTTTTCGAAAAGCTTTCACATTGTTGATAGGAGACTTATTGGCCTGTATGACTCAGCCTTGGTAAGGTCTTTGCCCGGCTTTGGAATCATTTTAACTTTGGCAAGCTTCCAGCTATTTGGATAATACTGCAGTCGTAAAATGGCATTAAAAATAAATAACAGTATTCTAATTGCAATACGAGGCAACTTTATTAGCATCTGGTTACTAATTCCATCAAAACCCGGAGCTTTCTTTGGGTTGAGTTCAGAAATTAGTTTTTCCACATCACGCGTCTTAAACTTTATTTGTTTAGGGGGTAGAGCGACTACATTTGGCAAATCAATTACACCAGTACATGTGTTTGGGGTAAATACGTATTTTAAAAGGGCAGCAAATATGTTACCTTTTTCAGTATCGCTTCTTGCCCAACCTCCGGTAGATGTGCGCAGCCTGCTTAATATTTTCGTTAAGATTGGCAATGTTAGATTCAACATCATCAGGTGTTCTTAGTGTAATGTTTTCCGTGCAATGACTACTAAGATATTTTTTGAATCGCACCCAATTTACACGATTTATCAAATTGGCATATGGGTGAGGTAAATCACTTCTTAATGGGTTACAAATTGTAACGATCGTGGGAGAGTGATCGGACGAGAGATCTAGAGAAGCTTCAATTTGAATTAAATCCCTAGAGATATTTTTCATAACGCCAAAGTCTATTACATCCGGAATTTTATGTATGTCAGTAGGCCAATAAGTGGGCTCCCCACTTGAAATGACATCCAAGCCCATTTTGGAAATTGTATTGAACAACGCTCGACCTCTGGGTGTAATAAGACGCGAACCCCAGAACGTGTGTTTAGCATTATAGTCGCCAGCTGCTACGAAACAAGGACCCAGAGATTTGTAAAAATCCTCGTATTGATGCTCAGTAATTGCGAATCTAGGAGGAGAGTAAATTGATGATATGACAAAATTATTGGAAAAATTTTCAATACAAATATTCGTTGCTTGTAAATGTTCTTCACAAATGTTATCAATAATATAATGCTTGAGTCTTGACTTTATTAAAATTGCTGATCCACCGCATGCTCTTCCTCTCGGGTCCTTTGAATCATATAAGGTGTAGCCATAAATTTTAAAAAGGCTTCTCGAAGTCAAATGAGTCTCAGAGACCAACATTATATCAATATTTTTTTCCGTGAGGAAGTGCTCAAGTTCATTTTTATGTTGGCGAATGCCGTTTGCGTTCCAGAAACATATTGTTAACGTGTTCATGGCTTATTAAGTATTGCTTGAAGCAGAGTATTCTGCATTCGCAACATTTCTTGCATCATGCTAGTTATATTTGTTGTAAAATTGTTTATAGTTTGCACAAGATTTTCAATAGTGGCTTCAAGGCGATTATAATTAAAGTTTGAGTGTGTATTTGTAGAATTATTTTGCGGTGAAACATTTTGTGTCGGAATAGAACTAGCCTTAGCAGCATCTGCATACGATACACGGGAAGTAACTGGTTGGCTCATTTGCTGAAAAGTGGCAGAGTAAACGTTTGCTGATTGAGCTGGAGCTAATTTAGGTTTTTGCACCATAGTCTTCTTTACCAAAGAGTACACACGACAACCTCTGTAGTTAGCGGTGTGATTACCTCCACAATTACTGCATTTTTTATCACTTTGATCTTTTGGTTTGTTGCAGCTAGCGGTGCCGTGTAATTCGCCGCACACAACACAAACAGAGGGTAAATTGCAGTATGTTTTTGTATGGCCATATTCTTGGCAATTATGGCACTGTACAGGACCTGAACGCTTATGTGGCTCTTCAACTGTGATTTTTCGGTACAAGAGGTATTTTAAATTATAAATTGGATGCGTCTCATTTTTTTTTAATTTTATATCATTAGGCTCAAGTTCAACACGAAATAGGGGTTGGGGAATCTTTTCTCTATTTATTATATTGGACACATTTTTTACCTTGAACCCCTGGAGGACGAGTGCATCTTTTATTTCTTCGGGGGCAACATAAGAATCTATGCCCTTCAATACGATCTGCATGCCTTTAGCGCTCTTAAGCTGGTATGTGTAGAAGCTTGTTTTACTTTTTTCAAATTCAGCAACCATTTTGCGGAAATCAGTTTCGTCATAGATTTGAATTTTCGTTTCATCGATATTGCCATGTTTTATTGGAACAACGTGAAATTTATTCTCACCAATTACCGAAATTAATTTCTTAATAAGAGCGTTTGAATTTTTTTCTCTCAAATATATTGGTGGCGGCTTGGAGGTTTTTTTCGCGGATATATCAGGTGTGTCGTTGTCATCTTGCAATATTTGAAAACGATTAGTAGATGATGCGCTGTTATCCCTAGATACCTTTGAAGCAGATGCAATTTTAGTAGAATTAGGGCTTCGCCCGCGCTTTCCCACAATAATATATCGGTCCATTCCAATTTGGACCTTGGGTTTTGGGCTTTTTTTATTTTCAGTGACTAATTGGGTAAGTGATGAATCGGATGATATCGCTGATTTAAATGACGAAGTAGTAGGCAACTGTAACGTTAACGAATCAGTTGACATTGGACAAAGCGAAGTTGATCGCTGACGAAAAATTGGCTTAGCCGTTAAAAAAAGTCTGTCATCAAGTTTTTTATTTATTTTTTTTAAATTAATATCATCAGAACTCACAGTAAGTCTATCATCAAATTTGTTATTTTTATTGTTATCATTAAGATCATCTTTGCTAATCACCAAAAATCCATATTTATCCTTCCAATACTCTGGACAAATTTCATGAAACTTTTCATAACATGCTTCATATTTGTCTTATCTTGTTTAAACATTAATATTGGCATTGTCTCTTATTAAATGCTTGGGAATTCTAGTATAAATTTGATACAAGTAGAATTAATCAACATCCCTATGTCGCCCCATACAAAAATATGTGCGTATATTATTCTGTTTCTCACGTGCAACATCATCAAATATCATAATTTAATTAGTTTTAGCTTCGTAAGGTGGAATAACTGATTCATTATCTGTAAATATATAATATCCCATTCCTTTAATTGGTGAAATTAGTTTCTTCAGGTATTCATATTTGGGTTGATATATAAATTTTGAGTATAAATAGATGTTTTCAAACTTGAGTCCATTAGGACTTTCTAGTAAGCCAATCATAACATTAGTCTTTCCACAATTTGATGTTCCAACTATTAGAGCACGAATAGAATTTGGTAAGAGGGGGCTGTAGAGTACCACATTTATAGTAATGCACTGTAGCAGAAATTACTTGCATTGCTGCAATATCAGTTCAATGCACAAGCATTGAAACACAACCCAAAATAATAAGAATGCTGAAATGCAATAAATTGAGTGACATTCTTTTGAGTCACAATATAAATTGTTGATTACCAAATTCCTTTTTTGATTGGTTAATAAAATAATGCTTACTATTTTCATGGTAAAGAAAAGAAACAAAAACATAATTGTAAATATGAAACGTAAGTTAGAAAGGCTAATTTAGAATTGTAAAAATAGTATATAAGCAGAACAAAATATTGAATAAATCAGACTTTAATTTGTGAACATTAACTGGCAACAACTTGCCTTGTTTCGATTAAATTCTCAAAAATCTTTTGGCACCTCCTTTGAGCGCCTACTGATAAGCTGGTCTCCCTGACAGCTGTATAAACAAAACAAGGGACTATAGGGCCACACTTAAATACACACATACTGAGATAGGGTCATACTGAGCAAATCCTACGAATAAGTTTTTACATGGCAATCTAGCCTTCAACATTTATTACATGCCTTCATTTTTTATTACAGGGCTATGATTTATTTTTGAACTGATGTTCACTGAATCGTCATTATTGCGAACTAAAATATTTTTATGTTGTTTCACTAACTGCATTTTTGTAACTAAAAACATTTCATAAATGTTACCTCTTATTATAGAAAAATTGGATAATATGGTTATATGATATCAGAAAACGTTTAGTCATAAAAACACCTTCGTTGGAGGAGATATTTTTTTTTTTTTTTTTTTTTAATACATATATTTATTTATTGTATCTTCCTATATGAACTAACAATAAGTATTCAAATCTTAAATCTAAAATATAATTATTAGGCCCGACCACTGTCGGACATAAATTTAAGGATAGTTATAAATAATACATATTTAAGTAGTGATAAACAAAAGGAAGAAAAAATAAATAAAAAATAAAAATTATTTTCAGTTAGTCCCATCTGGAGTGTTGAGTATAAGAGCCCTTGTATCCCTCTTTTTTAGGCGGATGTGTCTAGTAAAATTCAAAATATTACGAGCAAGCGGATTAGGATGTGACTCGAGTTTTGTTAAATATTTGCCAGCGTTTTTTGCAATTTCTTCAGTCATATTTAAGTCACGATGTATATTTGAGTTTTTTATATACCATGGAGCCGATGTTATTAATCGCAAAATTTTATTTTGCCTTCGTTGGATTCTCTCGACATTGGAAGCTGAAGCAGTGCCCCATAGTTGAATTCCGTAGCACCATATCGGTTTCAAAAATGACTTGTATATCAAAAGTTTGCAATCTAGACTGAGGGTTGAATTTCTACCAATCAGCCAATGTACCTGAGTTAATTTTAATTTCATTTGGGTTAACTTAGAGTCAATGTGGTGTTTCCAAGTAAGCCGTCGATCAAGGTGTATACCAAGATATTTCACATGAGTATGTTGAGGGACAACTTGATTGTTAATCCGAATGGGTAAACACGTATCTCTTCGTAATGTATATGTTACTTGAACACACTTTTGTTCGTTTACCTTAATTCTCCATAAGTTTAACCATAGTTCCAGCTGGGTAATGTGTTCTTGAAGATATCGGGATGCCTCGTAAGGATTTTCATGCATACTAAGGCAGGCTGTATCATCAGCAAATGTGGAAGTGTGGATATTGCTGCTCAGAGGCATATCACAAGTATAAATCAAATACAAAACTGGCCCCAGTATACTCCCCTGCGGCACACCGGATGAGATAGTTTCAGGCATGCTCATAAAGTCTCCTTCCACAACAGTGAACTTGCGGGCAGTAATGTAATTTTTCAAAAGACTTACAACGTTTATTGGCAGGTATGTTTTTAATTTTAGAATTAGGCCTTCATGCCACACTTTATCAAATGCCTGAGAAACGTCGATAAACAGCGCAGAACAATACTTCTTTTCTTCAAATGTTCTTCTTATAAATTGGACCAATCTATGAGTTTGTTCAATGGTGCTATGCTGACTTCTAAAACCAAATTGATGGTCCGGTATGCACCCACTATTAACTAGAATTGGGGACAATTTTGTCATGAGCAGTTTTTCGAAAAGCTTTGACATTGTTGATAGGAGACTTATTGGCCTGTATGACTCAGCCTTGGTAAGGTCTTTGCCCGGCTTTGGAATCATTTTAACTTTGGCAAGCTTCCAGCTATTTGGATAATACTGCAGTCGTAAAATGGCATTAAAAATAAATAACAGTATTCTAATTGCAATACGAGGCAACTTTATTAGCATCTGGTTACTAATTCCATCAAAACCCGGAGCTTTCTTTGGGTTGAGTTCAGAAATTAGTTTTTGCACATCACGCGTCTTAAACTTTATTTGTTGAGGGGGTAGAGCGACTACATTTGGCAAATCAATTACACCAGTACAAGTGTTTGGGGTAAATACGTATTTTAATTGGGCAGCAAATATGTTACCTTTTTCAGTATCGCTTCTTGCCCAACCTCCGGTAGATGTGCGCAGAGGTGGTTTAAACTCAACGGGTGTTTTAAGCTTTCTAGCAGCACGCCATAAAGAGTAATCAGATGCTGGTGTGACATCAAGATTTTCCAGATAGTTTTTAAGAGATGCAGTTTTTTCATGTGCAAGCAGCTCTTGGAGTCGTTTAGTGCACTCTTTAAATCTAATTTTATTCTGGGGTGATCTGTGCTGTTGCCATTCCCTTCTAGCTCTTCTTTTTTCACATACGAGACGTTCAATATCTGCAGAATATAGTCTATTAAACCCAGTCTGCGGATTGGAGGTAGTGGCATGTTTAGCAGCCTGCTTAATATTTTCGTTAAGATTGGCAATGTTAGATTCAACATCATCAGGTGTTCTTAGTGTAATGTTTTCCGTGCAATGACTACTAAGATATTTTTTGAATCGCACCCAATTTACACGATTTATCAAATTGGCATATGGGTGAGGTAAATCACTTCTTAATGGGTTACAAATTGTAACGATCGTGGGAGAGTGATCGGACGAGAGATCTAGAGAAGCTTCAATTTGAATTAAATCCCTAGAGATATTTTTCATAACGCCAAAGTCTATTACATCCGGAATTTTATGTATGTCAGTAGGCCAATAAGTGGGCTCCCCACTTGAAATGACATCCAAGCCCATTTTGGAAATTGTATTGAACAACGCTCGACCTCTGGGTGTAATAAGACGCGAACCCCAGAACGTGTGTTTAGCATTATAGTCGCCAGCTGCTACGAAACAAGGACCCAGAGATTTGTAAAAATCCTCGTATTGATGCTCAGTAATTGCGAATCTAGGAGGAGAGTAAATTGATGATATGACAAAATTATTGGAAAAATTTTCAATACAAATATTCGTTGCTTGTAAATGTTCTTCACAAATGTTATCAATAATATAATGCTTGAGTCTTGACTTTATTAAAATTGCTGATCCACCGCATGCTCTTCCTCTCGGGTCCTTTGAATCATATAAGGTGTAGCCATAAATTTTAAAAAGGCTTCTCGAAGTCAAATGAGTCTCAGAGACCAACATTATATCAATATTTTTTTCCGTGAGGAAGTGCTCAAGTTCATTTTTATGTTGGCGAATGCCGTTTGCGTTCCAGAAACATATTGTTAACGTGTTCATGGCTTATTAAGTATTGCTTGAAGCAGAGTATTCTGCATTCGCAACATTTCTTGCATCATGCTAGTCATATTTGTTGTAAAATTGTTTATAGTTTGCACAAGATTTTCAATAGTGGCTTCAAGGCGATTATAATTAAAGTTTGAGTGTGTATTTGTAGAATTATTTTGCGGTGAAACATTTTGTGTCGGAATAGAACTAGCCTTAGCAGCATCTGCATACGATACACGGGAAGTAACTGGTTGGCTCATTTGCTGAAAAGTGGCAGAGTAAACGTTTGCTGATTGAGCTGGAGCTAATTTAGGTTTTTGCACCATAGTCTTCTTTACCAAAGAGTACACACGACAACCTCTGTAGTTAGCGGTGTGATTACCTCCACAATTACTGCATTTTTTATCACTTTGATCTTTTGGTTTGTTGCAGCTAGCGGTGCCGTGTAATTCGCCGCACACAACACAAACAGAGGGTAAATTGCAGTATGTTTTTGTATGGCCATATTCTTGGCAATTATGGCACTGTACAGGACCTGAACGCTTATGTGGCTCTTCAACTGTGATTTTTCGGTACAAGAGGTATTTTAAATTATAAATTGGATGCGTCTCATTTTTTTTTAATTTTATATCATTAGGCTCAAGTTCAACACGAAATAGGGGTTGGGGAATCTTTTCTCTATTTATTATATTGGACACATTTTTTACCTTGAACCCCTGGAGGACGAGTGCATCTTTTATTTCTTCGGGGGCAACATAAGAATCTATGCCCTTCAATACGATCTGCATGCCTTTAGCGCTCTTAAGCTGGTATGTGTAGAAGCTTGTTTTACTTTTTTCAAATTCAGCAACCATTTTGCGGAAATCAGTTTCGTCATAGATTTGAATTTTCGTTTCATCGATATTGCCATGTTTTATTGGAACAACGTGAAATTTATTCTCACCAATTACCGAAATTAATTTCTTAATAAGAGCGTTTGAATTTTTTTCTCTCAAATATATTGGTGGCGGCTTGGAGGTTTTTTTCGCGGATATATCAGGTGTGTCATTGTCATCTTGCAATATTTGAAAACGATTAGTAGATGATGCGCTGTTATCCCTAGATACCTTTGAAGCAGATGCAATTTTAGTAGAATTAGGGCTTCGCCCGCGCTTTCCCACAATAATATATCGGTCCATTCCAATTTGGACCTTGGGTTTTGGGCTTTTTTTATTTTCAGTGACTAATTGGGTAAGTGATGAATCGGATGATATCGCTGATTTAAATGACGAAGTAGTAGGCAACTGTAATGTTAACGAATCAGTTGACATTGGACAAAGCGAAGTTGATCGCTGACGAAAAATTGGCTTAGCCGTTAAAAAAAGTCTGTCATCAAGTTTTTTATTTATTTTTTTTAAATTAAGATCATCAGAACTCACAGTAAGTCTATCATCAAATTTGTTATTTTTATTGTTATCATTAAGATCATCAGAGCTCACAGTAAGATAGGCATTTCTGCCGTTGTCACTCACTTCGCAATTATTTGTTTTCGAGGTACTCATATAAAGTATTCCTCAAGGGCACTTTGTAAGTGTATTCCTCAAGGGCACTTTAAGTTATTTTGTTTACGGTTGTTTTTGTTTTTTTTGTTTTAGTTATTACTGTCTATGTAAAAAAAAAAAAAAATATTAGCAAAGCAAAAATAGCTTGTTTATCAAAGTTAATGTACAACAAATATTATGTACTACAAATATTTTTTTTGTATGGTTTTTTTTTGGTTTAGTATGTAAAAAGAAATTCCGCTAATACTTCTGTTCACTATGAAGGTACAACGAGAACTCTGGAAGAGATATAGTAAATAATATAATAAACTCTCTACCTTTTGATCTTCATTTTCCTGGATATAAGTACTGTGGACCTGGAACAAAACTACAAACACATTTAAATTGAGGTGACAAAGGAATTAATTTATTGGACTCTGCTTGTAAGAATCACGATATTGCGTATTCAAAAAATAAGGATTTAAGTACTAGACATAAAGCTGATAAAAATATTTGAAAATTTAGCTTTGAATCGAGTTTTTTCAAAAGACAGTTGTCTTGCAGAAAAATTATTTGCATATATGGTTACTAACGCAATGAAAGCCAAAACTAAATTTGGTATGGGTGGAGAAAAAGAAAATGTTAAAAAGAACAAGCTAAATGATAAAAACGTCAATTAAAGCTGCTGCAACAAAAATACTAAAGAAGGAAAAACCTTTAGATATTAACTCAGCTATTAAAATTTCACGAAAAACTATCAACAAATCATCAAAAGGAAGAAAGTGACAAATTGTAGTACCACGTGTAATACGTGTTCCAAAAATTGGTGGTGTTTTACCTATAATACCGATTTTAACTGCTCTGGGTGCAATTGGTAGTCTAACAACTGGAGGTGCTACCATAGCTAAATCTGTAATCGCAACAGATAATGCAAAAAATCAACTTGATGAAGCAACTAGACATAATAGAGCGATGGAATCTATAGCAGTTGGAAAAGGACTTTACTTAAAACCATATAAAAAGGTTATGGTTTAGTTCACAAAGACAAATCAAAAAACTCTTAAAGATGCTGCCCAACAGACCACTATATGATGTGGACCTAAACCGTTTCTCTATAAAAATTCTATATTTTGGAGGAGTTTTCATGTTGAATACTCTACCAAAACGAACAAAGAAAATTGAATGTGGAATAATCAACTTAGATGTATCAACAGGACCTGGTACACATTAAGTAGCATACTATAAAAACAACAATGAAAAGAATATTTCGACAGCCTTGTATACTTACAACCTCCTTGGGAAGTAGTCAAATATCTTGGTGCAAATATAAAATACAACTATAATCAACATCAGAATTTTAATACATTTACCTGTGGACATTTATGTCTTAAATTTCTTTATGAAATAACTGAAAATATTAAATAAAAACACAAACATTTATATTTTACAAAACTCTTTAATGTCTTTTTATTCATAATTTAAAATACATAATTAATATACTTTATTGCCAAACAGGAAATTGGGAATTTTGAATTAGAAATTCACTCAGCTCACTCTCAACAATTAGGTTTTCTTCATCTTCTCTACTTAGGCAATATGATCAGCGGATCTCAAGCGTGAGAGATCTTTAATACGGAACATTATGTGTTTATTCATTTCAACTTTTAGTGTTGGTCCATATTTAGTTGTTACACGTAACACATTTCGAATAGTATATTTCGTTGAAGATTCAAGCTCCTTTATGTGGATTAAAGTTTTGTTGTTTAGAGCATTAAATTTTGCAATTAGATTTATTTAAATGAGACATTATTATTAGATTTATTTTTTTATTTTTTATTTAGTTCTTATCACTTTGAGTGTTTAACTGGAAATGGTCTTAAAAGTAGCGATGATGACTTCAAAAAGGCTAATCGAAAATAAATTTGGTGAAATAGTGAATAAGTGGGGGATAGTGATAGACAGAAAGAGATAGTTATAGAGAGAAAAGAGTTAGAGAGAGATACAGTGCTAAAAAGAAATATGGAATAGAGAGAAAAGGGTTAGAGAGAGACAGAGTGCTAAAAGGAAATATGGCATAGAGATGATAGTATATATATTTTAAAGACCATATAGATCTTTTAAAAATTTCCAGAACAAGTTAGTATTAAAGAAACCTTCCAACATTCATCATTATTCATTCATCAGTAAATACAATGAGCAAAATTATACGTACTCTTAACCAATTTATAAGATATTTTGAAACCTTCAGGCTTTTTGATCATTGAGAGATGATAAAATGTTTCCAAAATATTCTGGATGAGAACGAAGAATATGGTATCATGGAAGATGAATACAACACTGAAGATTACTTCAAAAGCTGTTCTTGGTATCATCCTGAGTGTGAGGAAGGACCTGATACTTTTAGATGTACAATATATTTTTTACGAAAAAATATATTAGAACATCTAATAATTGGATATTACGAAATGTTTCCATCATTATAAATAAAATAAATAAAAATAAAATTAGATTGTTTAAATAATAAAATAAAATAAAATTGAATTATTAAAATATTCCTTGTTTTGTATTATTTTTTTTCTAAAGGAAAACTAGGAATCATCTGTTCGAATATAAGATAACAGAATCTTGTATGTAGTGAGAAATATGAGGACTTGTTCGATTATCTAAATTATTTCTCTTTATGGAAATATCTAATGGAATTTCATAATATTGTGAAATTCAATTTCTCTTGTGCAGAACCTCTCAAAGAAAACAAGACTGTGCATGTTTAAGTGACATAAAACAAGACTGTGCATGTTTAAGCGACATGAATAAAAGAATTTGCAAATAAGCAAAAACAAAACTTTTTTGATGCAACGAAGTAAATACACAACGTTTTAATTTCAAATAGAAAAACTATTCACATATTTTATTCTTTTTTCAATATTTTATTTACTAACGTGAAAAACGAGTGAATATCCAAACGAGTGGTGTTTAATAATGTTTAATATTTGAAAGTTATTCTCTATTTAATGAAATATACCAGCCAAAAAGTGTATGCTGCACACGGAAGAAATAAATACACCAGGTTTTATCAAAATAATTTAATGAAATATACAAAATTTCTTAAAAGCACTACTTAGTGCTTTTTAGTAGTTGGGCACTAACACTAAAAATTTCGCGTTTTCAGTCTTCAAAAAGCACTAAAAATAGTGCCAAAAGCACCAAGTTGGCATCGCTGATCTAGTAAATTAAACAATATCTCTTTTTAATTATTTACTCCATTTTCCTTAAAATAACAAAATATGGCTTAATCTACTTTTTTTTAGAGTTGGTATCGTAAATAATGTATTTATCAGCAGAACAGCAACAAGAAAACCAATGTGGGTTATACAATTTCTGCCTCAAATATGCCCAGTGTTTGACAATTATAAACCAAATTATTTTTAACCACTTACCTCAAATATTTGAAAATATAAACGATTGCTCTTTTGTATTCGCCAGCTAGTTGACTAAGCGTATCAAATGTGTTTAGTTGTTTGTATAGACGCAAGCTGTAAAGAAATTTAATAATATTATATCAACAACTTGCATAACAACAAAATGTAACATCAGTTTTCGTAAATTTACAAAAGAGTTCCATACTGTTTTATTCAAACCTACACGATCAAATAAAAAACATTTTTCTATTTAGGTTTCTATTAGGGTAAACTGCGTAACTCTCTGTTAGCGAAATTACATGTGATAATTTTTAAGGAACAAGCTGCACCAAAACCAATTGTAAATTGTTGTAACAAATATTAGCAGAATTGACTAACATGCTTTTTTAGAAGAGCGCCATATCTTCATCATCCAAGTTCTGGTGTTTGGTCCACTGTGTGTGGTATTTATTTCTTAATAAATAGATTTAAATACAATAATTTTTCTTAGGCTTTTATTTACATTCATTTTAACAACAATAAAAGAATTTTTCTTAATAAATAAGTTTTTATACACGACATGTAATTTTCTAATCTATAAATAGGATTTAAATACAACAATTTTTCTTAATAAATAGGATATAAATACAATATTTTTTTTTGTTAACTAAGATTTTAAACTTCAATTTTATATACAATTTAAAAATTAAGTAATTAACTAAGATTTTCTTGCATTCTAGCAATCTCATCTAGCAACATGTCAAGTTCGTATTCAGGGTTAGTTTCTTTAATACGAAAATGATACCATGCATAAGTGTTAATGTTATTTGACCTCATTTTTCTCTTATCATCTCCATAACTTAATACCACCTTATTTAATTCACTAGTATATAATTGATGCAGCTTAGATTTAAATGTTAACATATTATCATATACATTAGTCTTATTGAATAAACAATTTTTATACGTAGGTTAGGTCAGGTTAGCAGGCTGCTAGTGAAGAATGAAAATATAGGAGTCTAGCTCACTTGGGTCCAATACGATGATCCCTTTGTGCTGCCTGTAAGTTGAAAGTATAAGAATAAGGGGGGAGACCGGAAGTATAGGGAGAATATAGATGGAGAGGATATAGATAGAAAGTTCTTGTACAATAAGAGAGAGTAGAGAAGAAGTGAAAAAGTGGGACAAGGAGAGGGTCTAGTACATGCACATGCCGTGAAGGCTAGCGGCCATACCAGCCGCTGCTCCTAATGTATAGACTTAGGTTTCTAAGTCCTATTTCCGATAACTCGGACAAGCTATTGAAGTATATTCTGCCAAGGAAGTGCAGACGGAGATCCTCCAAAGCAGGACAGAAGCAGAGAAGATGCGAAATGCTTTCCTCCTCTTCCTCATCATTGCAGCTGTAACAGTAGTCATTATACGGGAGACCCATACGTTTAGCGTGGGTTCCAAAAGTGCAGTGGCCTGTAAGTGTGGCCAGGAGATTCCTCAGATGCTTTCTGGTAGAGCTAATGAGGTTTCTGGTTCTTTTAGTATCTAGACGAGGCCAAAGGGTTCTCGATATAACGCAGGTAGGCTCATTACGCCATCTTTCCTGATCTGAATTAAGAAAGGCAGTATCGAAGCGTCTCCAGCAAGACGAGAGAGGGAGCCCACAAAGATTGTCAATATCGACTTCCCCGAGTAGGGTTCCTCTCTTTGCCAGTTCATCCGCAGCTATATTGCCTGAGTTGGTCCCGTGTCCACGCACCCAGTATAGTGTGATGGTTGCATGCTGCGCCAGTTCATCCAGGACTGTGCGGCATTCTTGGACAAGTAATGATGTAGAATATACACCTGCAAGGGTTTTGATCGCGGGTTGGCTGTCCGTTATTATCTGGATATTACTATTGTGTATCCGATAATAACTCAACCAGTGTGTTGCTCTTTTTATGGCGGATATTTCTGCCTGTAATATGCTATATTCGTCCGGGAGTCTGAAGGATATTTCAATTCCAAAATCTGGAATATATATCCCCCCTCCAACTCTTCCCCTCCGTATAGAGCCATCCGTGAAAACATGCATGGCTCTGTCCACTGGGGAGAACCCTTCTGTCAAAGAGATATTGAAATTCCTATTGAAGTAGGGTTTGGGAGTGCAGTAGTCAATGGGTTTAGGTATATTGTTTGCTGTATTTAGGATGCTAGCGTGACCCCATGGTCTATAGTTCCATACGCCTATTGCGTTCAGCCTAACGGCCGTATGTAAGGAAAGTTTTCTAGCCATTAAGTCCACAGGAAGCCAACAAAGCATAGCGAAGAGTGCCTTTGTCGGCGTGGATCTAAGGGCACCTGTTATCATAAGTGCCGCTTTGCGTAGAATACCTTCTATACGGGTCTGGTTTCCCGCTGATTCTAGTGCTTTCTACCAGACCGAGACCCCATAAAATAGGATAGGTTTTATGACCATCTCTAGTATCCAACCAACTCCTTTGGGGTTAATTCCCCAAGTAGAGCCGATTGCTTTCCTACAGATGTACATTGCCATAGCGGCTTTCTCTATCCTCACCTGAAGATTTTCCCTCCAGGAGAGTTTACTATCTAGAACAACACCTAGATATTTGGCACTTTTCGACATGGTAAGTACAGTACCATTCAATGCCGGGGGAATGAATTGTGGAACTTTGTATCTCCTGGTGAAGAGTACTAGTTCCGTTTTGGTCGGGTTGACACTCAGGTCGCAACTAGAGCACCAAGCATTAACCTCATTTAGTGCTGTTTCTAGCCTTTGCGATATCGTATCTAAGTGAAATCCTGATATTGCTATCGCTACATCATCTGCGTATGCAACGGTTTTAATGCTCAAGGATTCCAATTTTTTAAGCAGATTGTTGAGTGTCACATTCCACAGTAGTGGTGATAGCACACCACCCTGAGGTGTACCTCTGTGGGCCTGCCTTGTGATGGTGGCTGCTTCCATCGTGGATGTGATGGTTCTGCATAGAAGCAGATTTTCAATGAGCCGATAAATCCCTCGGTCAATACCCAGCTCCCTGAGAGACTGAATGATTACCGTTGGATCAATGTTATTAAAGGCACCTTCAATGTCCATGAAGGCTGCCAAGGTATAGAGTGATTTCTCTATGTAACCTAAAAGCGAATGTAAAGCGGTCTCAACCGATTTGCCCTTAGTGTAAGCGTGTTGAGAGACTGAGATTAGAGAGCTGTTTATGGAAGTTCTAATGTGTACATCCAACACTCTCTCAAGAGTTTTTAGAAGGAAGGAAGTTAAGCTTATGGGTCTAAAATCCTTCGCTTTAGTATGTGATGCTTTTCCTCCTTTGGGAATAAAGATCACTTTACTTCTAGTCCATGCAATTGAAATATATGACCATACAAAGCAGGCCTTATATATGGTAAGTAACCATGGGATTACAAGTTCTACGTTATGTTGTAGATCCGCTGGAATAATACCATCCGGTCCTGGTGATTTGAACGGATGGGAGCTTTTAATTGCCCATTTAACTTTCTCCACCGTTAAGTCGATGGATATATTTGATTGAGCATGAAAGGGATACGCCCGTGGCATATCGCTACAAGGTTGACATCCCGGAAAATGGGTGTCCATTAGAATCTTTAGGGAATCAATACTGTTAGTGGTCCACTTTCCATCATTATTTTGGATGTAGCTGGGTATCGGTGGCTTTTTCGCAAGGATTTTACGCATTCTGCTAGTCTCGGAGTAAGTTTCTACATTACTGCAGAACTTTTATATGTAGCTAAACTATATTTATCTAATATGGCTCTCTTTACCCTCTTCGATATTTTAATGTCATTTTGGTTTTGTACACTAAATGAGTACATTTTTGATCGCAGCCCAACAAACTCTGTCATTATCTTACCGCAATTTTCATCCTTCATCATACAAATAACTTTTTTATTTACTAGTGGGAAATTATAAATATTGTCTGTAGGATAGTCCGATATATAAAATTGTTCTTGTATGTCATTTTTTATGTTAGCGTAAAAGTCGTCAGTCTTTATTGAATAGATAAAAGAGTCCGTGTCCATATAGTTTAATGAGAGGTTTATCTTAAACTTAGGTTGCATGTACCCGTAACGGAAATAATACAATTTCCATTTGGACAGCTCGAGTATACAAAATCCTAAGTAAATTGGTTTATTGTAGCAGGTTTTGACTCTAGTCATTTCAATTGCTACAAGATCTTCGGAAAATATAGATAAACTATGAAAATTTGGTTTTGATATCCAATCTTTCTCGTTGTACCTTCATAGTGAACAGACGTAATAGCGGAATTTTTCTTATATACAAACTAAACAAAAAAAAAGCATACAAAAAATATTCGTAGTACATATTAACTTTGATAAATAAGCATTTTTTTGCTTTGATAATATTTTTACATATTGAAATAACAAAAACAAAAAAAAAACCGTAAACAAAAACACATACAAACATACCCTTGAGGAATACTCTTTATGAGTACCCCAGAGGAAAAAAATAGTGAAGTGAGTTCTAACGGCAGAAATGCCTATTTTACTGTGAGTTTTGATGCTCATAATGATAACAATAAAAATAAAAAATCTGATAATAGACTTGCTGTGAGTTCTGAAGCTCTTAATAAAAATCAAAAATCTGATAATAGGCTTTTACTAACGGCAAAACCACAGTTTCGTCAGCGATCAACTTCGCTTTGTCCAATGCCAACTAGTGAATCGTTGACATTATTGCCTAGTACTTCTACATTTAACTCAGCGATATCATCCGCTTCGGGCTCGTGGTCAACAATTAAACAAGTTGTTACTGAAGACAACAGTAGTACAAAACCAAAGGTACAAGTAGGAATGGACAGATATATAACCATTTTAAAGCGCGGGCGAAGCTCAAATTCTACTAAAATTGGATCCGCCCCAAAGATGTCTAGGGATAACAGCACATCTTCTATCAATCGTCAAAATCGTTTTTCCTTATTGCAAGACAAAAACGACAAGCCCGCTGCATCATCGCAAAAGTCTTTTAAGCCACCACCTATTTATCTGAGAGAGAAAAATTCAAACGCGCTTCTAAAAAATCTACTGTCGACCATTGGTGAAAATACTTTTCACATCATTCCAATTAAACGAGGTAATATTGATGAAACTAAAATCCAAATATATGATGAAAAAGATTTCCGAAAAATTGTTAGTGAGTTTGAAAAAAATAAAACAAATTTTTATACATATCAACTTAAGAGTGCTAAAGGCCTACAAATAGTATTAAAGGGCATAGATTCATATGTTGAGCCTGAAGAAGTAAAATGTGCACTTATCGAACAAGGATTTAAGGTAAAAAATTTTACCAATATAATCAATAGAGAGAAGATTCCCCAGCCTCTATTTCGTGTTGAACTGGAGCCGAATGATATACACTTAAAGAAAAATGAGACGCACCCAATTTATAGTCTAAAATACCTTTTACACCGAAAAATCACAGTTGAAGAGCCACGTAAGCGTTCAGGTCCCGTACAGTGCCATAATTGCCAAGAATATGGCCACACAAAAACCTACTGCAAATTACCTACAGTTTGTGTTATCTGCGGTGAATTGCATGGTACTGCTAACTGTACCAAGCCAAAAGTACAAGCTGAAAAAAAATGCAGTAATTGTGGAGAAAATCACACCGCTAATTACAGAGGATGCCGTGTATATTCTTTCGTTAAACAGGCTATTGGTCAAAAATCTAAATTAGCTCCAGTTCAATCAGCAAATGCTTACTCCGCCACTCTGCCTCAAACTAGCCAACTAGTTAATTCACGTGTATTGTATGCCGATGCTGCTGAGACTAGTTCTATTCCCACACAAAATGTTCCACTGCCAAGTAATTCAACAAATGCAAACTCTAGCTTTAACTTTAGTCGTCTTGAAGCTACTATTGAGAATCTGGTGCTAACTATAAACAACTTTACAACAAATATGACTAGCATGATGCAAGAAATGCTGAGAATGCAGAATACTCTGCTTCAAGCATTAGTCAACAAACCATGAACACGTTAAAACTATGTTTCTGGAACGCAAACGGCATTCGCCAACATAAAAATGAACTTGAGCACTTCCTCATGGAAAAAATATTGATATAATGTTGGCCTCTGAGACTCACTTGACTTCGAGAAGCTGCTTTAAAATAAATGGTTACACTCTATATGATTCAAAGGACACGAGAGGGAGAGCATGCGGTGGATCAGCAATTCTAATTGAGTCAAGACTCAAGCACTATATCCTTGAGAACGTTAGTGAAGAATATATGCAAGCTACGAATATTTTCGTAGAAAATTTTTGTGCGAACTTTGTGATATCATCAATTTACTCACCTCCCAGATTTTCAGTTACCGAAGATCAGTATGAGAAGTTCTACAAATCGCTTGGATCTTGTTTCGTGGCAGCTGGTGACTACAATGCAAAACATACGTACTGGGGCTCGCGTCTTGTTACACCTAGAGGTAGAGCGTTGTTTAATACAATTTCAAAAATGGGCTTAGATGTCATTTCGAGTGGGGAGCCTACTTACTGGCCTACTGACGTAAGAAAAATTCCAGATGTTATAGGATTTTGGCGTCACGAAAAATATCCATAGGGACTTAATTCACGTAGAGGGCTCTGTAGATCTGTCCTCCGATCACTCTCCCACAATAGTTACAATTTTCAACCCAGTAAGGAGTGATTTAACTAACTCATATGCGAAAAAGATTAACAGGGTCAACTGGCTAGGATTCAAAAAATATATTAGTAGTCACTGCGTAGAAAACATTCAGCTAAGATCACCTGATGATATTGAATTTAGTATTGCCAATCTTAACGAATATATTAAACAGGCTGCTGAACATGCCACTACTTCCTATCCGCAGACTGGCTTTAATAGAATTTATTCTACGGAAATTGAACGTCTTGTATGTGAAAAAAGGAGAGCTAGAAGAGAATGGCAACAACACCGATCACCCCTAAATAAAATCAGACTTAAAGAATGTACTAAACGACTCAAAGAGCTGCTATCGTCGGAAAAGACTGCATTACTGGAAAACTATTTAGAAGGTCTTGATGTAACGTCAACATCTAATTACTCTTTATGGCGCGCTACTAGAAATCTTAAAAGACCCGTTGATCTCAAATCACCATTGCGTACTGCGACTGGAGGCTGGGCAAGAAGCGATAGTGAGAAAGGTAACTTATTTTCTGAGCATTTAAAATCTGTATTCACTCCCAATTCATGTACGGGTGCTGCCGATTTACCGAGTGTAGTCTCTCTACCGCCTCGTCCCTTAAGGTTTAAGATGCGTGAACTACAAAAAATAGTTGCTGAACTCGACCCTAAGAAAGCTCCAGGTATTGATGGCATTAGTAACAAGATGCTGATGAACTTGCATCATATTGCAATAAGAATCTTGCTATTTATTTTTAATGCAATTTTACGAATGCAGTATTTGCCACATAACTGGAAACTTGCCAAGATTAAAATGATTCCAAAGCCAGGCAAAGATCTTACCAAGGCTGAGTCATATAGGCCTATAAGCTTACTTTCAACAATTTCAAAGCTTTTCGAAAAGCTGCTCATGACTAAATTGTCCACAATTTTAGCTGATACTGGGTGCATCCCCGACCATCAATTTGGCTTTAGAAGTCAGCATAGCACTATTGAGCAAACGCATAGATTGGTTCAAATTATAAGGAGGACTTTTGAAGAAAAGAAGTATTGTTCTGTTCTTTTTATTGATGTTTCTCAGGCATTTGACAAAGTATGGCACAAAGGCCTAGTTTTAAAATTGAAGACATACCTACCAATAAATATACAAAAGCTTTTGGAAAGTTATATTGTTGATAGGACATTTACCGTTGTGGAAGGAGACTTCATGAGTTTACCCGAATCTATATCTTCTGGTGTGCCACAGGGTAGTATTCTGGGGCCAGTCTTGTATCTAATATATACTTGTGATATGCCTGTGAGCAATAACATCCACACTTCTACATTTGCCGATGATACAGCCTGTTTGAGTATTCACAAAAATCCTGATGAGGCATCCCGCAATCTCCAAGCACACATTACCCAGCTTGAAATATGGTTGAACTTATGGAGAATTAAAGTCAATGAACAAAAGTGTGTTCATATAACGTTTACCCTAAGAAAAGATACCTGTTCCCCCATTCGAATCAACAATCAAAATATTCCTCAACATTCTCAAGTCAAATACCTTGGCATACACCTTGATCGAAGGCTTACATGGAAATATCATATTGACTCTAAGTTAACCCAAATGAAACTTAAATTGACTCAAATATATTGGTTAATTGGCAGAAATTCAACACTCAGACTAGACTGCAAACTTTTGATATACAAGTCGTTTTTAAGCCAATATGGTGCTATGGAATTCAGCTGTGGGGCACTGCTTCAGCTTCAAATGTCGAGAGAATCCAACGAAGGCAAAACAAAATTTTACGTTTGATAACATCTGTTCCATGGTACGTTAAAAATTCAAATATTCATCGTGATTTAAATATGCCACTAGTGAGTGAAGAAATTGCAAAATACGCAGGCAAATATTTAACTAAACTCGAGTCACATCCTAATCCGCTTGCCCGTAATATTTTGAGCTTTACTGGACACATCCGCTTAAAAAAAAGGGACACAAGGGCTCTTATACCCAACACTCCAGATGGGACTGCTTAAAAATACTTCTTTTTGATTATCACTACTTATGTATTATTTATAACTATCACTAGGCTTATGTCCGATATTGGTCGGGCCTAATAATTATATTTAGATTTAAGATTTGATTACTTATTGTTAGTTAATTTTTGAAGATACAATAAATAAATTTGTATATGAAAAAAAAAAAATATCCAATCTTGGGCACCCAAATGATTAAAATTCGTTCTCTCCCAATTATTGACAATTTTAACATCTCTCCTCTTATCCACATTTTCCATGGTTTTACCATACACTGCATTATTAAGTAGTTTGAAAAAATTTTTTTTAAAAGCATTTTTAGCAGTGGCTGGTATTTAGGTCAATATAACCTTTTAATCATGGAGAAAGCTTAAATGCTAGAATACGATGAGTTTTCTTTAAAACTAAGCCATATTCTAAGCACTGTTTCAGAACTCTAAAGTGTATCACATATGATTGCTTTGTAGAGAAATTGGTTATCAGCTTGCAATACTTCGCTTGCATAGGTTTCTTATTTTCAGCGCAAAAAGGAAGATCATGCCAGTCTTGTAAATGAGAGGGATAATCCAACGTGACCTCATGTACATAACCATCTGTTCCATTATCACCTATGCTATTTGGATCCAGATTCAGCCCGTCTTGCGATAACCATCTGAACCCACCATGAGGAAGATATTCCGATATCGCCCAACCATACAAATTGTTAGCGTCTAAATTTTTTATTTTTTTTTAATACATATGTTTATTTATTGAATCTTCAAATATGAACTAACAATAAGTATTCAAATCTTAAATCTAAATATAATTACTTAGGCCCGACCAGTGTCGGACATAAACTTAGTGAAAGTTTTTAATAATACATAAGTCGTGATAAGCAAAAACAAAAGTATATTCAAGCAGTTTATTCTGGAGTGTTGAGTATTAGGGCCCTTGTGTCCCTCTTTTTTAAGCGGATGTGTCCAGTAAAATTCAAGATATTACGAGCAAGGGGATTAAGATGGGTCTCGAGTTTTGTTATGTATTTGCCTGCGTATTTTGCGATTTCTTCAGTCACTAGTGGTATATTTAAATCACGATGTATATTTGAATTTTTAATGTACCATGGAGCCGATGTTATTAGTCTTAAAATCTTATTTTGCTTTCGTTGGATTCTCTCTATATTGGATGCTGAAGCAGTGCCCCGTAACTGTATTCCGTAGCACCATATTGTTTTCAAAATCGACTTGTATATTAAAAGTTTACAATCTAGACTGAGTGTTGAATTTCTACCAATCAGCCAATGTATCTGAGTTAATTTCAGTTTCATTTGTTTTAGCTTTAAGTCAATATGGGGCTTCCATGTAAGCCGTCGATCAAGGTGTATATTAAGGTATTTTACGTGTGAATGTTGAAGAACAACTTGATTGTTGATTCGAATTGGTGAACAAGTATCTCTTCGCAGGGTAAATGTTACCTGGACACACTTTTGCTCGTTTACTTTGATTCTCCATGAATTTAACCATAGTTCCAGTTGTGTAATATGTTCTTGTATATATCGGGAAGCCTCGTGACGGTTTTCGTGCATACTAAGGCAGGCTGTATCATCTGCAAACGTAGATGTATGGATATTGCTGCATATCACAAGTGTAAATCAAATACAAAACTGGCCCCAGTATGCTCCCCTGTGGCACACCGGATGATATACATTCGGGCACACTCATGAAGTCTCCTTCCACAAACGTACACTTCCGGGTAGTAATACAACTTTCTAATAGTTGCAGAAAATTTATTGGTAAATATGATTTCAATTTTAAAATAAGACCTTCATGCCACACTTTATCAAATGCCTGAGAAACGTCGATAAACAGCGCAGAACAATACTTCTTTTCTTCAAATGTTCTTCTTATAAATTGAACCAATCTATGAGTTTGTTCGGTAGTGCTATGCTGACTTCTAAAACCAAATTGATGATCCGGTATGCACCCACTACTAACTAGAATTGGGGACATATTTGTCATGAACAGTTTTTCGAAAAGTTTTGACATTGTTTATAGCAGACTTATTCGCCTGTAGGACTCAGCCTTAGTAAGGTCTTTGCCCGGCTTTGGAATCATTTTAACTTTGGCAAGCTTCCAGCTATTTGGATAATACTCCAGTCGTAAAATTGCGTTAAAAATAAATAACAGGACTCTAATTGCAATACAAGGCAACTTTATTAGCATCTGGTTACTAATTCCATCAATACCCGGGGCTTTCTTCGGGTTAGGTTCAGCAATTAGTTTTTGTACATCACACGTTCTAAATTTTATGGGTCGAGGGGGTAGCGCAACTACATTCTGCAAATCAATAACACCAGTACATGTGTTAGGGGTAAATACTGATTTTCAATGCTCAGCAAATATTTTACCTTTTTCAGTATCGCTTCTTGCCCAACCACCGGTAGATGTACGCAGAGGTGGTTTAAACGCTTTCTAGCAGCGCGCCACAAGGAGTAATTAGATGCTGGTGTGACATCAAGACCTTCCAGATAGTTTTTAAGAGATGCAGTTTTTTCAAATGCAAGGAAGTCTTGGAGTCGTTTAGTGCACTCTTTAAATCTGATTTTATCTTGGGGCGATCTGTGCTGTTGCCATTCCCTTCTAGCTCTTCTTTTTTCACTTACGAGACGTTCAATATCCGTAGAGTAAATGCTATTAAATCCAGTCTGCGGGTGGAAGGTAGTCGCATTTTCAGCAGCCTGTTTTATATTTTTGCTAAGATTGCCAATGTTAAATTCAATATCTTCGGATGTTCTTAGCGTAATGTTTTCCGTTCAATGACTACTGAGATATTTTCTGAACCCCAGCCAATTAACACGGTTGATCGTCTTCACATACGGGTGAGGTAAGTCACCCGTAACCGGGCTACAAATTGTAACGATCGTGGGAGAGTGATCGGAGGAGAGATCTTGAGACGCTTCAACATGAACTAATTTCCTAGAAATATTTTTCATGACTCCAAAATCTATAACATCCGGAATTTTTTGTATGTCCGTAGGCCAGTAAGTGGGGCTCCCCACTCGAAATGACGTCCAAGCCCATTTTTGAAATTGTGTTGAACAATGCCCGACCTCTAGGTGTAATAAGACGCGAACCCCAGAACGTATGTTTTGCATTGTAGTCGCCAGCTGCTACCAAGCAAGGGCCAAGGGATTTGTAGAAATCCTCGTATTGGTCCTCAGTAATTGCGAGTCTAGGAGGGGAGTAAATTGATGAAATGACAAAATTAGTGCAAAAATTTTCGACACAAATATTCGTTGCTTGTAAATGTTCTTCGCAAATTTTGTCAATAATATAATGCTTGACTCTTGACTTTATTAGAATTGCTGATCCACCGCATGCTCTTCCTCTCGGGTCTTTTGAATCATACAAGGTGTAGCCAGAAATTTTAAAAAGGCTTCTCGAAGTCAAATGAGTCTCAGAGACCAACATTATATCAATATTTTTTCCGTGAGTAAGTGCTCAAGTTCATTTTTATGTTGGCGACTGCCGTTTGCGTTCCAGAAACATACTTTTAACGTGTTCATGGCCTCTTAACTAATGCCTGAAGCAGAGTATTTTGCATTCTCAGCATTTCTTGCATCATGCTAGTCATACTTGTTGTAAAATTGTTTATAGTTTGCACCAGATTTTCAATAGTAGCTTCAAGGCGATTAAAATTAAAGCCTGAGTTTGTATTTGTTGAAGTATTTGGCCGTGGAACATTTTGTGAGGGAATAGAGCTTGCCTTAGCAGCATCGGCATACGATACACGTGAACTAACTTGTTGGCTCACTTGCGCAAGAGTGGCGGAGTAAGCGTTTGCTGTTTGTGCTGGAGCTATTTTAGGTTTTTGCCCCATATTATTTTTAACGAAAGAATATACAGGACATCCTCTATAATTAGCAGTGTGATTACCTCCACAATTACTGCATTTTTTTTTCTAGTTGATCTTTTGGTTTAGTACAACTAACAAACTGTAGGTAATTTGCATTAAGTTTTTGTGTGGCCATATTTTTGACAATTATGGCACTGTGTGGGTCCAGAACGCTTGTGTGGTTCTTCAACTGTTATTTTTTGGTATAAAAGATATTTTAAATTATAAATTGGGTGCGTCTCATTTTTTCTCAATTTTATATCATTCGGCTCAAGTTCAACGTGAAATAGAGGCTGGGGAATCTTCTCCCTATTTATTATATTGGAAACATTTTTTACCTTGAATCCCTGGAGGACGAGTGCATCTTTTATTTCTTTGGGAACAACATAAGAATCTATGCCCTTCAATACGATCTGCAGGCCTTTAGCACTCTTAAGCTGGTATGTGTAGAAACTTGTTTTATTTTTTTCAAATTCAGAAACCATTTTGCGGAAATCTGTTTCGTCATAAATTTGAATTTTCGTTTCATCGATATTGCCACGTTTTATTGGAACAGTGTGAAATTTATTCTCACCAATGACCGAAATTAATTTCTTAATAAGAGCGTTTGAATTTTTTTCTCTCAAATATATTGGTGGCGGCTTGGAGGTTTTGTTCGTGGATATATCAGGTATGTCGTTGTCTCCTTGCAATATTTGAAAACGATTAGTGGAGGATGCGCTGTTATCTCTAGATATCTTTGAAGCAGATGCAATTTTAGTAGAATTTGTGCGTCGCCCGCGCTTTCCGACAATTATATATCGGTCCATTCCGACTTGGGTTTTGGGCTACTCTTATTTATAGTGACAGATTGGGTAAGTGATGAATCGGATGATATCGCTGATTTAAATGATGAAGTAGTAGGTAACTGTAATGTTAACGAATCGCTAGTTGGCATTGCACAAAGCGAAGTTGATCGCTGACGAAAAATTGGCTTTGCCGTTAAAAAAAGTCTGTCATCAGGTTTTTTATTTATTTTGTTTAAATTAAGATCATCAGAACTCACAGTAAGTCTATCATCAGATTTTGTATTTTTATTGTTATCATTAAGATCATCAGAGCTCACAGTAAGATAGGCATTTCTGCCGTTATAACTCACTTCACAATTATTTGTTTTTGAGGTACTCATATAGAGTATTCCTCAAGGGCACTTTGTTAGTGTATTCCTCAAGGGCACTTTGAGTTATTTTGTTTACGGTTGTTTTTTTTTTGTTTGTTTTTTTGTTTTAGTTATTACTGTCTATGTAAATTAATATTAGCAAAGCAAAAAAAGCTTGTTTATCAAAGTTATTGTACAACGAATATTATGTACTACAAATATTTTTTTTTATGGTTTTTTTGTTTAGCATGTACTTATGTATGTAAAAAAAAAATCCGCTAATACGTCTGTTCACTATGAAGGTACAACGAGGACTGTCAGCGTCTAAATAGACGATAAATTCTGAGGGCTTCTCTTTATCGAAATCTTGCTAATATCATTTATTTGCTTCCGGATATCTTTGACTACACTGTACGATTCCCCCACGTATACCTTTTTTCATAAAATTGTACATGTCTATGTCTGTCAATAATTCTAATTAAATTTTTGTATATTTGAGCATTGCATCCCAGGAAAGGCCAGGTGCTGTATAATATTGGCAAGGATCGAGCTCATAAATACCTTTACAAACTTTTCTAAAGTTCTCGAAAATATCTGTCAGTAAGAGGACGTCTGTGTTTAAGTAAAGTTCGAGTAATCTTTCATTGTTTCACAGCCAAAAGTATTCCATACTCTACAGCATGTGAGTATTCCTCTAAAGACTCTTTATTGTTCACCTTATTAAGGAAATCACTGCGTGAAGGCAGCTCACATTCATCTAATTTTTGGAATGAATTTAGGTACTCATACGGGAAAATACCTTTTTTCTTAATAAGCTAAAATTCTTTTTCTGTCTGAATTAGTGACCTTATAGTGCTGAAATAATTATCTGACAAATTGCAGGCTAATGATTCCAAACTTGTGAAAGTAAGCTGGTATAAACTTGGGAATTTGGTAATTTAAATAACAGTTATTGTTGGCTGCACCTTTAAATTTACCACTAATGTGACAATGATCTCTAACGTGATTTTTGCCTAGAAATTTTTGACAAATATGACCGCACTATAAAAATTATAAATATCAGAAGGGGATAAAGTCTCGATTTGTCTATTGTTTACTAAGTTGTTATTGTATATTTCCTCACAATCCTTAATTAAATATGATACAAATTTTTTTGAGGCATCTTCCCCTGTATATATCCTTAACTTATTTATGGAGACACTTAATATAATAACTAAAGGCACAAGGTGTGTGCTTTTTGACAAAATTTGTTTTATTACTTACATTATCACTAATATCTTCTAAGAAGCACTCGAAGTCCGCACAACAAAAGGGACATATATTTTTCTTTGATGCCCCTTACAGCTAAGAATGGCATCCGGACTTGATGGCATAGTTGTAACGATTTTTCCACATTCCGCCCTATGATTACTCATGAGTGTACTGGAGACAGGTGTTGCAAAAATGTAACTTAGTTTTGTGTTTTGTAGTCTGATTTACCAAAAGTCTGTGAATAATAAAAAATAAAAGATTATAAGTAAAATGTATCTATTATAAAATATATAAAACAAGCATATGTATCATTAACTTAAAGTGTAGTATAATTTTTTAACCTACCTTGATATGTCCTTTATCAAAATGTTGTGATGAACTTCACCATTCTCCAAAAGCAACAAGTTTACATGGTTAATTTTCTCATCCTTGGTGACATAATAAGGACCAATGATCTGATTGGCTCCCTCATCATAGCCAAATACGTTAACACTTATTGCTGAATTGTTCACCTCGAACTCTTTTATTTTGTCTAATCCTAATGGGAAGCTTAAGTTTTTGAAATTTAACGCTACACCATTTCGCGTAACAATCGTCTCTGCAGCAATGTCTTGAATATTATAAGAACTGCAACATCTTGCATCATCATATTTGGTTGTATCTATGGCAGCGATTAGGCACCACTTGAAGCAGTAGTCATCATTATTTTCAATGTTGATACAAGCTTTTCTTCCTTCTAATTTTTTAGGTGTGGATATCCAATTCGAACCTTTGACGAGCGACGATTTGTTGATGTTGGTTTCTGCTCGGACTGTGCGTGACAAAGTCCAACCAGAATCTTGCTCTTCAAGTTCGGACATTTTGCTTGAAATGTCCGCAACCTGTTTACGGAATAATTATTCTATGCTATCTGCCATCGTCAGCAAACTCATTTTGGCTACATGTGATATTATGCACAACTCAAATTCTTCTTCAACAATTTTGATATACTCCGCCACAATACTCACATGAAACTTAGTTATTGAATGCTTAGTTAAATTCACTTGAAGTCTCTCCATAAAAACATTTTTATTTTCTTCAACAAATTCTTCCAAGAGAAGTTGGTCTTTTTTATTTAGAATTGCATATGTGGCAATATGATTTTTGAATGCTTTCGATATTTTATAATATCGCACATTCGCTTCGACTTCTTCTCCATCACTTTCCGGTAAACTAATGTCCATAGCATCGTTGAATAAAGTCCCTCCACACCTTGTTGTTGAGCTTGTTGTTGATGATCTTGTTGTTGATGCTGGTGCTCTTGTTGATGATAATTAAGAGGTTGCCATTGCATCAAGTTGGGATTATAATTGTATCCCAAAAACTGATTATTCCATGGCATACCGTATTGTTGAAAATTTAATGGTAACTAATGATGATTAGGGTACTGTAGAGAAGGATATTTCTGATAAATGAATGATGATGATGATGAATGTTGATGATTTTGAAGAGATGTCTGCGGTTGCTCTTGATTTCTGCCTCGGCTTACGACCACGTGATCCTGCACACTATGGTTTTTAACATGCTCCAAAAAGGACTTTTGGTATTTGTATACCTTATTACATATATTACACTGATAACCTGTATAACTCATTTTTAATTATTTTATTATTATTTCACTTTAACACAATTTCTGATGACACTTCCTGTAAATACAATACAGTACTTTAGTGATGTGTTGGTTAGAAAAGTTGGCATATTTATACTAAAATTAGAAGAAGTATCCTTGCAGCATTCATAAATTTTACTTTTTGTTTCTCTGCTGCTGACTGTACTTAGTTTGCTGCTATAAAATAATCGTAGACAAAGAAAATGATTACGTTGCAAAATATATATGTAATCTACAAAATATTCCACGCACAAGTACCCACGAACGCACATTCATACATACACACACATACATACATACATACATATGCATACATACATATACATACATACATACATATACATACATACATACATACATATATATACATACATATATACATACATATACATACATACATATATATTTCTTAAACATACATGTGAACAAATAAATAAAATATCGGTATGATAAATAATTTATTAGCGTGAGGAAATCACACATACACATACACACGATTCATATGAGAATCACTTGTAGTCATCAAATCTATTTTCTCTGATATTACTGATATAGTATTACGATAACAAATTTCTACAGTCTGGCAACACTGGCAATTTTCCCTTTGGTATTAGAAAATAATAATCATGAATTGCCGTCGGCATTTGAAAAAATAATAATCATGTTTTGCCGTCGGCATTTGAAAAAAATAATTATGCATTGCCGTAGGCATTAGAAAAAATATTCATTCATTGCCGTAGGCATTAGGAAAAAATAAATTATATTTTGCCGTAGGCATTAGGAAAAATTCATTTTCACAGTTTCTCCATTGGTATTAAGAAAAGTCATCTCATGATTTTCCCGTTGGTACTAGGAAAAATCATATTCATGATTTTCCCGTCGGCATATATACTCATGAAATTTTAATCTTATGAAACCCCTCAATCCACCCCAACAAAAAAATCACCCATTCACACAATTAATGTAACTTCCAAAAAAATCACCCGTTCACACAAAATTAATGTAAACAAAAAAACTCCTTATGTAAACAAAAAATTGGACGGACTTCTTGAACCACCTTCGTAGGTATCAAGTTTCACAAATTTCCAAGAATTTTAAAATTTGGGTAATTAAAATTTTAAAACTTCAAAAGTTTAATTGCCCCAGGAGCCCCAATTCACTACTACTTGACTAAAACAAAACTAAATCAGCATATGGAAACGCACACCTATACTAACCAATCGAAGGCTATGATTGGAACTAGTAAGCTGGATCTTCAAAACAAATATTGTGAGGATTGTGATGAGATGATCCCATCAAATGGTTACATGGCTCATGTCAGAACCACAAAACACAAAAACAGTTGCCACCAAGAACAGATGGGAGATTTTCTCATTAAAAGAGAGAGCAACTTCAATGGGAGGATCGAGGCATATATCCTTCTCAACAAAAATGTGGGTGTTATGTTTCCGGAGGAGTTTCTGAAATCTAGCAAGAGCTCCATACTACAAAAACTAAATTAATGTAGTAAGACACATACCACATTTAAATTTAATATGGAGCTCACATGTGATTATATGAAGACGGTGAATGATGAGATGAATGTTGCCCTTATTACATTATTTCGAAAATGATGTTGGTGACTTTGTCTGATGACATAGAGGATATGTACAAGAAGGAGCTAAGAGCCAAAATGGAAGAATTTCAAGAGAGGGATAGTGGATGGACCTTGATTTCAATATATTCCCTTGAAGTTAATATAAACAAGGCATCCATAATAAGAGGATCGAGCATTATCCCTCTCCCAAAAAATATTGCAGTGAAATGTGCATGCATAAATGTCGAGAACAATGATATTTATTGCTTTAAATGGTGTATCATTGCGGCTTTGTACACAAATAGTACTTTAGATCGAAGACAACAGAAAAACTGTAGAAATTACAATATTGCAAACATTTCTGCTGAGAATATTAATATAGGGGCAATTGCATTAAATTTTGAAAGCCTAGAGTTTCCACTCTAATTGAAGCAGATTAAACAATTCGAGCGTCAATCTTTGTCCTATGAAATGTGTTTAAGTCAATATATTTTTTTAGCCAAGAGGATTGCTTAAATCTGAGTATTCTATGGATTTATTTTAAGATGAGGCCATTTGAAATGGCTTGTTTTAAAACTCTATAGTATATGGTGTACTTTGTTTTTGAGTGTAAGTCTGCAACTAATTTTTTGATTTTGGATCCCCCCACGGGCTTATTTTGAGCACAAAATGGCAAATCATTATGTAGATCATGCACTGAATCGGGATAATCTATATCCACTTCCAAAATGTACCCATACTCTGCAGTATCAAAAATTTTTTTAACATCAAAATCAGTATCACATACCCACTCAAATTCACCGGAAGGAAGATATTCCGACTTCGCCCAACCATACAAATTATTAGCGTCTAAATAGACAAGAAATGCCGATGGTTTTGATGCATCAAAATCTTCCAAATACTTATTATTCGCCTTCGAATATCTTTGCGAGTATTGAACTAGTCCACCTCTTATTCCGTTTTGCATAAACATATACATTTCGGAATCAGTGAACAGTTCGAGTGAAACTTCTGTGGTTTTCAACATTGCATCCCAAGATAAGCCTGGAGCTGTATAATAGTGGCAGGGGTCCAAATCGTATATGTCTCTACAAATTTTCCTAAAATTTTCAAACACGTCGGTTAAAAGAAGAACGTCTGTCTTTAAATAGAGTTCAGTATCGTCAAGGAGGGTTTTACAGTTAAACTCTCTCCATATTTTTTGAGCATGTTCATACTCGGCTACATCACATTCTTCATTCGTTAGAATATTGAAGAAATCTTCTCTACTAGGGAGTTTAATTTCCTTAAAATTTGTCATGGAATCCATGTAAGAGTACGGTAATACACCCTTTCTTCTAATCAGGTTGAAATGAGCTTCATCAAGGAAACATGATCGAATAGTATTAAAACAGGCCCTATATTAATACTTTTTTCCATGAGGAAGTGCTCAATTTCATTTTTATGTTGGCGAATGTCGTTTGAGTTACAGAAATATATTTTTGTAACGTGTTCATGGTTTGTTGACTAATGCTTGAAGAAGTGTATTCTGCATTCGCAGCATTTCTTGCATCATGCTAGTCATATTTGATGTAAAATTATTAATAGTTTGCACCAGATTATCAATAGTAGCTTCGAGGCGAATGAAATTAAAGTACGAGTTTGTATTTTTTGAATTATTACATTTTGTGTAGGAATAGAATTTGTCTTAGCAGCATCGGCATACGATACACGGGAAGTCACTGGTTGGCTCACTTGCGCAATAGTTTTTTTCTACAGCTTGTAATTATTTATTCTACCTTCAAATATGAACTAACAATAAGTATTCAAATCTTAAGTCTAAAATATAATTATTAGGCCCGACCAGTGTCGGACATAAACTTAGTGGTAGTTATAAATATGAAATACATAAGTAGTGCCAATCCAAAAGGAAGAAAAAAAGTTTTTTCAAGAAGTCTCATCTGGAGTGTTGAGAATAAGAGCCCTTGTGTCCCTCTTTTTTAAGCGGATGTGTCCAGTAAAGTTCAGAATATTACGAGGAAGCGGATTAGGATGTGACTCGAGTTTTGTTAAGTATTTGCCTGCATATTTTGCAATTTCTTCAATCACTAGTGGCATATTTTTTAAATCACGATGTAAACTGGAATTTTTAATGTACCATGGAGCAGATGTTATCAAACGTAAAATTTTGTTTTGCCTACGTTGGATTCTCTCGACATTAGAAGCTGAAGCAGTGCCCCATAACTGAATTCCGTAGCACCATATTGGCTTCAAAAGCGACTTGTATAGTAAAAGTTTGCAGTCTAGGCTGAGTGTTGAATTTCTACCAATCAGCAAATGTATCGGAGTTAATTTAAGTTTCATTTTTGTTATGTTTGAGTCACTATGGAGTTTTAATGTAAATCATCGATCAAGGTGTATGAACCATTATAGCTAAATTCTTTCCACATCATTCCTTTCAGTGTTCTATTAAATCGTTCTACTATTGATGCTTTCATAATGCTATATGTTAAGTAGTGATTAATGTTGTACTTATGCATTAATTTTTCAAAGTGTTTGTTCAAAAATTCTTTAGCGTCATCTGTTTGTATGTTTTTTGGTATTCGCCCCAATTCAAAAATATTTTCCATTGCGTTGGTTGTTTCGAGTGCAGTTTTTGTTTTTAGCGGTACTGCCCATGCAAATTTTGAGAATGTGTCAATTATAGTCAGCAAAAATCGATAATATCTATTTTCTTTAGAATAGTTCCCCATTTCAACTAAATCAGCTTTCCAAAGATCATCTATTCCTTTCATTACAACTCTGCGACGCACAAAATGTTTTCGTGCTTGCTTATGGAGTTCGTTCACTAAATTTCTTTTTGGAGACATTAAGTTGTTTTTAGAGATTTTTTGAAGATCTACTTGAAGCACTTTCAGCTATTGATACAAACATGTAATTTTCTAATCTATAAATTTTCTCATTAAGCTGTTCAATTTGTTCTTCAAAGGATGTTTTAATTTTTAGAACATCTTTTTCAATTTTATAATTTTCTTCTATATCTAATTTTATTTCGCGATGTAGATCCTTAATTTGCATTTGAATATTTTCTTCCATTAAAGTACTGTCTCTCTTAAAGTATGCTAATAATTTCTCTTCTAGTTTTTCGATTTGAGTTAGCAGAAACAATTTATTGATAACATCGTTTCCTCCAGAGTTCAAGTTTAAACTTCGTGGTGAACAGACGTAATATCGGATTTTTTTTTATATACATACAAACAAAAATAAAAATAAGAAAACAACAAAATCAAAAATCATACAAAAAAATATTCGTAATAAATATTCAACTTGATAAATAAGCTTATTGGCTTTACTAATATTTTTTTACATACCAAGAGACAACAAACACAAAACAATACTACAAAAACAAATAATACAATATATGAGTACCTCAAAGGAAAAAAATTTTGAAGTGAGTTCTAACGGCAGGAATGCCTATTTTACTGTGAGTTCTAAAACTCTTAATGAAAACATTAAAAACACAAAATCAAATGATAGCCTTTTTCTAACGGAAAATCCGCTTTTTCGTCAGCGATCAACTTCGCTTTCTCCAATGCCAACTAGTGAATCGTTAACATTACAATTGCCTAGTACTTCTTCATTTAGGTCAGCGATACCATCCGCTTCGGGATCGCGTTCATCACTTAACCAACACAGATAACAGTGGTTCAAAACCAAAGGTACAAGTAGGAATGGACAGATATATAACTGTTTCAAAGCGCGGGCAAAGCCCAACATTCTACTAAAATTGGATCTGCCCCAAATATGTCTAGGGATAACAGCGCATCTTCTATCTGTCGTCAAAATCGTTTTTTATTATTGCAAGACAAAAACGACAAGCCACCATCTATTTATCTGAGAGAAAAAAATTCTAACGCGCTTCTAAAAAAACTACTGTCGACCATTGGTGAAAATACTTTTTTCCAATTAAAAGAGGTAATATTGATGAAACTAAAATCCAAATATATGATGAAAAAGATTTGCGAAAAATTGTTAGTGCGTTTGAAAAAAATAAAACAAATTTTTACACTTACCAACTTAAGAGTGTTTAAGGCCTACAGATAGTATTAAAGGGCATAGATTCATATGTTGAGCCCGAAGAAGTAAAATGTGCACTTATCGAACAAGGATTTAAGGTAAAAAATGTTACCAATATAATCAATAGAGATAAGATTCCCCAGCTTTTATTTCGTTTTGAACTGGAGCCGAATTATATATAGTTGCAAAAAAAAAACAAGACGCACCCAATTTATAGTCTAAAATACCTCTTATACCGAAAAATCACAGTTGAAGAGCCACGTAAGCGTTCAGGTCCCGCACAGTGCCATATGGCCACACAAAAACTTACTGCAGATTACCTACAGTTTGTGTTATTTGCGGTGAATTGCATGGTACTGCTAGCTGTACTAAGCCAAAAGATCAAGCAGAATAAAAATGCAGTAATTGTGGAGGTAATCACACCGCTAACTACAGAGGATGCCCTGTATGTTCTATCGTTAAACAGGATATGGGTCAAAAACCAAGATTAGCTCCAGTTCAATCAGCAAATGCTTACTCAAACTAGCCAACTAGTTACTTCGCGTGTATCGTATGCCGATGCTGCTAAGACTAGTTCTATTCCCACACAAAATGTTCCACCGCAAAATAAGTCAACGAATGCAAACTCTAGCTTTAACTTTAGTCGTCTTGAAACTACTATTGAGAATCTGGTGCTAACGATAAATAATTTTACAACAAATATAACTACCATTATGCAAGAAATGCTGAGAATGCAGAATACTCTGCTTCAAGCATTAGTTGACAAGCCATAAACACGTTAAAGCTATGTTTCTGGAACGCAAACGGTATTCGCCAACATAAAAATGAACTTGAGCACTTCCTCACGGAAAAAAATATTGATATAATGTTGGTCTCTGAGACTCACTTGACTTCGAGAAGCTGCTTTAAAATAAATGGTTGCACTCTATATGATTCAAAAGACCCGAGAGGGAGAGCATGCGGTGGATCATAAATTCTAATTAAGTCAAGACTCAAGAACTATATCCTTGAGAACGTTAGTGAAAAATATATGCAAGCAACGAATATTTTCGTAAAAAATTTTTCTGCGAATTTTGTGGTATCATCAATTTACTCACCTCCCAGATTTTCAGTTACCGAAGATCAGTATGAGAAGTTCTACAAATCGCTTGGTTCTTGCTTCGTGGCAGCTGGTGACTACAATGCAAAACATACGTACTGGGGCTCGCGTCTTGTTACACCTAGAGGTAGAGCGTTGTTTAACACAATTTTAAAAATGGGCTTAGATTTCATTTCGAGTGGGGAGCCTACTTATTGGCCTACTGACGTAAGAAAAATTCCAGATGTTATACATTTTGGCGTCACAAAAAATATTCATAGGGACTTAATTCACATAGAGGGCGCTCAAGATCTGTCCTCCGATCACTCTCCCACAATAGTTACAATTTTCAACCCACTAAGGAGTGATTTAACTAACTCATATGTAAAAAGGATTAATAGGGTGAACTGGCTAGGATTCAAAAAATATGTTAGTAGTCACTGCGTAGAAAAAATTCAGCTAAGATCATCTGATAATATTGAATTTAATATTGCCAATCTTAACGAAAATATTAAACAGGCTGCTGAACATGCCACTACCTCCTATCCGCAGACTGGCTTTAGTAGAATTTATTCTACTGAAATTGAACGTCTTGTATGTAAAAAAAGGAGAGCTAGAAGAGAATGGCAACAACACAGATCACCCCTAAATAAAATCAGACTTAAAGGATGTACTAAATGAGTCGAAGAGCTGAGGAGGCTGGGCAAGAAGCGATAGTGAGAAAGGTAACTTATTTTCTGAGCATTTAAAGTCTGTATTCACTCCTAATTCATGTACGGGTGCTGCTGATCTACCGAGTGTAGTATCTCTACCCCCTCGTCTCTTAAGGTTCAAGATGCGTGAACTACAAAAAATAATTGCTGAACTCGACCCGAAGAAAAAAAAATCGTTTTCCTCCAGAACTCCACAATTGCTACAACTGATTAATAAATAGTCTTGTTTTTGAAATAAATTTCGATGGACAATTTTTTAGTTGCAAATACCAACAATTAGTACTTACACCCAATTCATCATATCTTTTTTTTCATATATATATTTATTTATTGTATCTTGAAAAAAGAACTAACAATAAGTAATCAAATCTTAAATCTAAATATAATTCTTAGGCCCCACCTGTATCGGACATAAGTAGTGATAATCAAAAAGGAAAAAAGAGAAGAAAAAAATATTTTCAAGCCGTCCCATCTGGAGTGTTGTTTATAAGAGCCCTTGTGTGCCTCTTTTTTAGGCGGATGTGTCCAGTAAAGTTCAAAATATTACGGGCAAGCTGATTTGGATGTGACTCGAGTTTAGGTAAATATTTGCCTGCGTATTTTGCAATTCCTTCAGTCACTAGTGGCATATTTAAATCACGATGTATATTTGCATTTTTTGATGTACCATGGAGTCGATGTTATCAAACGTAAAATTTTGTTTTGCCTTCGTTGGATTTTCTCAACATTTGAAGCTGAAGCAGTGCCGCATAGCTGAATTCCATAGCACCATATTGGTGCCAATTAACCATAATATTTGAGTTAACTTAAGTTTCACTTGGGTTAACTTAGAGTCAATATGATATTTCCATGTAAGCCTTCGATCAAGGTGTATACCAATGTATTTCACTTGGGAATGTTGAGGAATATATTGATTGTTGATGCGAACGGGAGAACAAGTATCTGTTCTGATGAAAATATGGCAACCATTTAACGTGTATATTTCTGTTTTCTATGTATGTCATTCCTTAATTTTTCTTTTTTTATTCTCATTCTTAATTAAATCACTGACGAATAAAGACGTTGGTATATTTCAAACTAATACACAATACGTTTGGGCCCAGACGGCATAACCTTAAAATTTAGAAAGTATTTTGCTCTTTGCTATATAAGAACTGAAAAATGAATAACGTTTTCCAAATTGAAAAGTTGGACGACTCCAACTATGAGAGCTGGTCACTACAAATGAAAGGTGTGCTAGTACATGGTGGTTTTTGGCACATGCTATCCGGCAATGTGAAAAGGGAATCTGATTCAACTGACCCAGGGAGAGAGAAATGGGACGCAAATGACGAGAAGGCACTCGCGTCCATTTTTTAAGTGTGAAACCAACTCAACTGGGTTACATTAAGAACGCTAAGACATATGCCGAAGCATGGCAGAAACTACAAACAACGTACCAACCAAAAGGCCCAATACGGAAAGTAGCCTTCAAATGAAAGAAGGTACCAACGTAATGCCCCACACTAAAACTTTTTCTGAAACAATAGGAAAACTGGCCGAAACGGGCATAGGAATGCAGGAAGATATCCTAAGTATATGTAAGATGTATTTATTTTAAATTCTGATAAAGGAAATAAAACTGTAGTGATGACGAAACAAGATTATAAAGAAAAAATGTGTCAAATTCTACGAGATATGTGTACTTACTGTCGTTTGAAAAGAGACCCAACATCAACTGTACAAACAAAAAACAATACATTGGTGGAAAAATTATATAATTTAAACATAATAAATATTAGCGGGAAAACCCGACTAAAAAGTACTACATCTACTGCACCGAGAATATATGGGCTGCCAAAAGTACACAAAATAGGTACACCTTTAAGGCCAATTTGTTCATCCTAAAACGCACCATCATATGAGTTGTGTAAATACTTAGAAGCATCTTGAAACATTTAACAAAAAACTCAAGATACAATGTGATAGACGCAATACAATTTAAATCAAAAGTAAACAATACAAGAATAGATGAAAACGAAATTATGGTATCATTTGATGTGATATCGCTATTTCCGAGCGTACCGATAAATCTGGCAATACAAATAATAGACAAAAAATGGGAAAAATTACAGGAACACACAAAAATACCAAAAAAACTTTTTATAGAACTACTAAGATTTTGCATCAAAGACAATCGTTATTTTAAATACGAGGAAAAAATATATGAGCAATGTAAAGGAATGTCAATGGTTCACCAATATCTTCAGTTGTTGCAGACATCGTAATGGAGGAGTTATTAGAACAATCACTAGAAAATTTGGTAACAAAACCTAGAATGTTAACAAAGTATGTTGATGATATCTTCGCAATTATACATAAGGATACACTATCAGAAGTTCTAAACGTTTTAAATTCATTCAACAAACAAATTCAATTCACCGTGGAAACAGAAAATTAAAATAATTTACCATATTTGGATGAAATTGTCATCAAATGCAATAATAAATTGAAAGTCAATTGTTACCAAGAACCTACTGCATCTGGCCGTTTAATAAATTTCCATTCAAAACACCCTAGAAGAATTATAATAAACACAGCCAATAATTTCATTAGACGAGTACTCAACATCAGCGATGAAACATTTCACGAAGAAAATAAATGTAAAATAGAAAAGATTTTAGTGAGGAATGGTTTTCCAAAAACAACAATAAAACATTTATTAGAACGAACTGTTCGAAGAGAAGAAAAGGAACAAAAGTCACAATTTTATAAAGGACTAACATACATAGCTGGATTTTCTGAAATATTAAACAACTCTGACCTGTATGACACTGACAAATTCCAATTAGCCTTTAAATCAAACAACACTTTACAAAAGCTATACAGCAACACAAAGACAAAACTGAAAAAAGAAAAGCAGTGCAATGTTATATACAGCATTAACTGCACCGGCGACAGTTCTGGAACATACGACAAAAGATACGTCGGAACAACAAAAACAAAACTAAAAACGAGACTAGTTTCTCATAAGTCGGATTTAAGAGCAACCGACAAACCTTTAGAGCAAAAAACTGCGCTCGCGGCCCATTGTGCAAGGGAAAATCATGTTCCTAACTTCGATGATGTAAAAGTATTACAGGAAGAAAAAAACTATTCCAGTAGATTTACTTTAGAAATGTTACACATACTTGACGTCCCTCCAGATAAAAGATTAAATTATAAACAAGGTACAGAAAAATGCGCTCAAATTTATAGAAGTATTATTAATAGACACAAAAAATAAAATTAGTAAACCGAGTCCTGCTGCTAACGACGGTCAATATCTGAACGATAGTTGAATACGTAATTTTTATTAAACTTATTACATGTAATGTATTTTTAAACTATAGAAATTTGTTTTTGTGTAATATAAATAATTTTTTTTTTTATTGTGTATTTAACAGTGGTTTCCCCTGAAGATGAATAGCGAAGCTATTCGAAATATTGGGAGTTAAACAAAATAAAATTTAATAAATTTAAGGGACAAAAAATCGTCTAATTTTTATTAATTTTTATAAAATATATGACCTAATAGCCGAACGATACAAACATAGAAGATAGAAATAACAAAAAGGTCAACTATTCAACATATAGTTATATATAACTGAAAATATTAAATAAAAACACAAACATTTATATTTTACAAAACTCTTTAATGTCTTTTTATTCATAATTTAAAATACATAATTAATATACTTTATTGCCAAACAGGAAATTGGGAATTTTGAATTAGAAATTCACTCAGCTCACTCTCAACAATTAGGTTTTCTTCATCTTCTCTACTTAGGCAATATGATCAGCGGATCTCAAGCGTGAGAGATCTTTAATACGGAACATTATGTGTTTATTCATTTCAACTTTTAGTGTTGGTCCATATTTAGTTGTTACACGTAACACATTTCGAATAGTATATTTCGTTGAAGATTCAAGCTCCTTTATGTGGATTAAAGTTTTGTTGTTTAGAGCATTAAATTTTGCAATTAGATTTATTTTTTTATTTTTTATTTAGTTCTTATCACTTTGAGTGTTTAACTGGAAATGATCTTAAAAGTAGCGATGATGACTTCAAAAAGGCTAATCGAAAATAAATTTGGTGAAATAGTGAATAAGTGGGGGATAGTGATAGACAGAAAGAGATAGTTATAGAGAGAAAAGGGTTAGAGAGAGATACAGTGCTAAAAAGAAATATGGAATATAGATATTTTAAAAATTTTCATAACAAGTTAGTCTTAAAGAAACCTTCCAACATTCATCATTATTCATTCATCAGCAAATACAATAAGCCAAATTAGACGTACTCTTAACCAATTTATAAGATATTTGGAAACCTTCATCCAGCATATTTTGTTTCCAAAATATGCTGGATGAGAACGAAGAATATGGTATCATGGAAGATGAAGACAACACTGAAGGACACTTCAAAAGCTGTTCTTGGTATCATCCTGAGTGTGAGGAAGGACCTGATACTTGTAGATGTACAATATATTTTTTACGAAAAAATATATTAGAACATCTAATAATTGGATATTACGAAATGTTTCCATCATTATAAATAAAATAAATAAAAATGAAATTAGATTGTTTAAATAATAAAATAAAATAAAATTGAATTATTAAAATATTCCTTGTTTTGTATTATTTTTTTTCTAAAGGAAAACTAGGAATCATCTGTTCGAATATAAAATAACAGAATCTTGTATGTAGTGAAAAATATGAGGACTTATCCGATTATCTAAATTATTTCTCTTTATGAAAATATCTAATGGAATTTCATAATATTGTGAAATTCAATTTCTCTTGTGCAGAACCTCTCAAAGAAAATAAGACTGTGCATGTTTAAGTGACATGAAAACAAGACTGTGCATGTTTAAGCGACATGAAAAAAAGAATTTGCAAATAAGCAAAAACAAAAGTTTTTTGATCCAACGAAGTAAATAGACAACGTTTTAATTTCAAATAGAAAAACTATTCACATATTTCATTCTTTTTTCAATATTTTATTTACAATAACTTTTCTTAATAAATACAATAATTTTTCTTAGGCTTTTATTTTTCATTTCATTTCAACAACAATAAAAGAATTTTTCTTAATAAATAAGATTTTATACACAACATGTAATTTTCTAATCTATAAATAGGATTTAAATACAACAATTTTTCTTAATAAATAGGATATAAATACAATATTTTTTTTATTAACTAAGATTTTATATACAATTTAAAAATTAAGTAATTAACTAAGATTTTCTTGCATTCTAGCAATCTCATCTAGCAACATGTCAAGTTCGTATTCAGGGTTAGTTTCTTTAATACGAAAATGATACCATGCATAAGTATTAATGTTATTTGACCTCATTTTTCTCTTATCGTCTCCATAACTTAAACTACCTTATTTAATTCACTAGCATATAATTGATGTAGCTTAGATTTAAATGTTAACATATTATATATACATTAGTCTTATTGAATAAAAAATTTGTATATGTAGCTAAACTATATTTATCTAATATGGCCCTCTTTACCCCCTTCGATTTTTTAATGTCATTTTGGTTTTGTACACTAAATGAGTACATTTTTGATCGCAGCCCAACAAACTCTGTCATTATCTTACCGCAATTTTCATCCTTCATCATACCAATAACTTTTTTATTTACTAGTGGGAAATTATAAATATTGTCTGTAGGTTAGTCCGATATATAAAATTGTTCTTGTATGTCATTTTTTATGTCAGCGTAAAAGTCGTCAGTCTTTATTGAATAGATAAAAGAGTCCGTTTCCATATAGTTTAATGAGAGGTTTGTCTTAAACTTAGGTTGCATGTACCCGTAACGGAAATAATACATTTCCCATTTGGACAGCTCGAGTATACAAAATCCTAAGTAAATTGGTTTATTGTAGCAGGTTTTGACTCTAGTCATTTCAATTGCTACAAGATCTTCGGAAAATATAGATAAACTATGAAAATTTGGTTTTGATATCCAATCTTGGGCACCCAAATGATTAAAATTCGTTCTCTCCCAATTATTGACAATTTTAACATCTCTCCTCTTATCCACATTTTCCATGGTTTTACCATACACTGCATTATTAAGTAGTTTGAAAAAAATTTTTTTAAAAGCATTTTTAGCAGTGGCTGGTATTTAGGTCAATATAACCTTTTAATCATGGAGATAGCTTAAATGCTAGAATACGATGAGTTTTCTTTAAAACTAAGCCATATTCTAAGCACTGTTTCAGAACTCTAAAGTGTATCACATATGAATGCTTTGTAGAGAAATTGGTTATCAGCTTGCTATACTTCGCTTGCATAGGTTTCTTATTTTCAGCGCAAAAAGGAAGATCATGCCAGTCTTGTAAATGAGAGGGATAATCCAAGGTGACCTCATGTACATAACCATCTGTTCCATTATCACCTATGCTGTTTGGATCCAGATTCAGCCCGTCTTGCGATAACCATCTGAACCCACCATGAGGAAGATATTCCGATATCGCCAAACCATACAAATTGTTAGCGTCTAAATAGACGAGAAATGAGGGCTTCTCTTTATCGAAATCTTGCAAATATTATTTATTTGCTTTCGAATATCTTTGACTACACTGTACGATTCCCCACGTATACCTTTTTTCATAAAATTGTACATGTCTATGTCTGTCAATAATTCTAATTAAATTTTTGTATATTTGAGCATTGCATCCCAGGAAAGGCCAGGTGCTGTATAATATTGGTAAGGATCGAGCTCATAAATACCTTTACGAACTTTTCTAAAGTTCTCGAAAATATCTGTCAGTAAGAGGACGTCTGGTTTTAAGTAAGGTTCGAGTAATCTTTCATTGTTTCACAACCAGAAGTATTCCATACTCTACAGCATGTGAGAATTCCTCTAAAGAACACTCTTTATTGTTCACCTTATTAAAGAAATCACTGCGTGAAGGCAGCTCACATTCATTTAATTTTTGGAATGAATTTAGGTACTCATACGGGAAAATACCTTTTTTCTTAATAAGCTAAAATTCTTTTTCTGACTGAATTAGGGACCTCATAGTGCTGAAATTATTATCTGACAAATTGCAGGCTAAGGATTCCAAACCCTCAGCCATAAAGCGTATTGTATCAAGAAATCTTATTTCAAGCTTATGGCCATCACTCATTTCTGTAAATTGGGAGAGGGATATATAAAGCTCCTTATTGAGAGGGAGTACTTTCAGTTGCATAGAAATTTCACCTAATTCTTTAATAAAAAGATGTGAGTCATAATTTGAATAATTGTGAAAGTAAACTGGAATAAACTAGGGAATTTAAAGTACAGTTATTGTGGGATGCACCTCTAAATTTACCACTAATGTGACAATGATCTCTAACGCGGTCTTTAGACATTTTTGAGATATATGACAATTCACCGCACTATAAAAATTATAAATATCAGAAGGGGATAAAGTATCCATTAGTGTATTGTTTACTAAATTGTTATTGTATATTTCCTCGCAATCTTTAATTAAATATGACACAAATTTTTTTGGCATCTTCCCCTGTATATATCCTTAACTTATCTAAATTATTGCTATGGAGACACTTAATATAATAACTAAGTGCACAAGGTGTGTGCTTTTTGATTAAATTGGTTTTATTACTTACATTATCACTAATATATTCTAAGATGCACTCGAAGTCCGCGTAAACTACAAAGGGGACATCCATTTTTCTTTGATGTCCCTTAAAGCTAAGAATAGCATCCGGACCTGATGGCTAATTGTAACAATTTTGCCGCATTCTGCCTTATGATTAGCCATGACGTTCTCCCTATGAGTGTACTGGAGACAGCTGTTGCAGAAAATTAATTTATGTGCATCCTGTGTTAGCTGATTCCGTAAAAGCCTGTGAATGATAAAAAATAAAATAAAATATTATAAGTAAAATGTATCTATTATAAAATATATAAAACAATTATATGTATCTCTTTTATATTACAGAGTAATGTAATAGTGGGCTTTCAAGGTCTTTATTGTATTTTAATGTAAATAAAAACTATTATCACATTATTTTATCCAACGTTTCGCTGGTATTTTCCAGCTTCTTCAGGGATAATTTTTATTAATATATAGTTTTTAATCACTTTCTACATTAAAATTTTTCAAAATATTGTCAAATCTTTAAAAAACTACAAACACAAATTATTTAAATAAATGCAAGAATAATTGAATTAAATTAAAAATTAAAAAATATCACAGTAGAAAAAGTAAACCTAATATCACAGTAGGAGCTCCTAATATCACAGTAGGATTCTTGCATTTATTTAAATAATTTGTGTTTGTAGTTTTTTAAAGATTTGACAATATTTTGAAAAATTTTAATGTAGAAAGTGATTAAAAACTATATATTAATAAAAATTATCCCTGAAGAAGCTGGAAAATACCAGCGAAACGTTGGATAAAATAATGTGATAATAGTTTTTATTTACATTAAAATACAATAAAGACCTTGAAAGCCCACTATTACATTACTCTGTAATATAAAAAAGATACATATAATTGTTTTATATATTTTATAATAGATACATTTTACTTATAATATTTTATTTTTTATCATTCACAGGCTTTTACGGAATCAGCTAACACACATTACTCTGTAATATAAAGAAGAAATAAGGAAAATAAGGTCGTTTAAAGTATCATAATTATATGTATCATTATATTAAAGTTTTGTATAATTTTCTAACTTACTTTGACATGTTCTTTATTAAAATGTAGTGATGAACTTCACCATGCTCCAAAAGCAACACGTTTAAATGGTTAATTTTCTTGTCCTTGGTCACGTAATAAGGACCAATGATCTGATTTGCTCCCTCATCATACCCAAATACGTTAACACTTATTGTATGATTGTTCACGTCTAACTCTTTGATTTTGTCTAATGCTAATGGGAAGCTTAAATTTTTAAAATTTAAGGCTACACCATTTCGCGTAACAATCGTCTCTGCAGCAATGTTCTGAATATTATAAGAAATGCAACCTTTTGGCCGATCGTATGTCGTGGTATCCATGGCAGCGATTAGGCACCACTTGAAGCAGTATTCATCATCATTTTCAATGTTGATGCAAGCAAATTTTCTTGCTAATTTTTGAGGTGTGGATATCCAATTCGAGCCTTTGACGAGCGACGATTTAATGTTGATTTCTGTTCGGACTATGGGTGATTCGGATTCAACCAGAATCTCGCTCTTCAAATTCGGACATTTTGGTTGAAATCTCCGCAACCTGTTTACGGAATAATTCTTCTATGCTATCTGCCATCGTCAGCAAACTCATTTTGGCTACATGTGATACTATGCACAACTCAAATTCTTCTTCAACAATTTTGATATACTCCGCCACAATACTCACATGAAACTTAGTTATTGAATGCTTAGTTAAATTCACTTGAAGTTTCTCCATAAAAACATTTTTATTTTCTTCAACAAATTCTTCCACTCTTGGAAACTGCCACTCCTCTAAGTTGGTCTTTTTTATTTAAAATTGCATATGTGGCGATATGATTTTTGAATGCTTTCGATATTTTATAATATCGCACATTCGCTTCGACTTCTTCGGTCCTAGCATGCGAAGTACTCATTGGAGTTGGCAGAGTTTCTTCTCTTTTTTCTTCTACTTCTACTTCTCCATCACGTTCCGGTTAATTAATGTCCATAGCATCGTTGAATAAAGTCCCTCCAAGGATATCGACACCTTGTTGTTGATGCTGCTGCTCTTGTTGATGATAATAAAGAGGTTGCCATTGCATCAAATTGGGATTATAATTGTATCCCAAAAACTGATTATTCCATGGCATACCGTATTGTTGAAAATTTAATGGTAGCTGATGTTGAATGTACTATAGAGAAGGATATTGCTGATGATGAAATGTATTTAGCTTCTGTTGATGATTTTGAAGAGATGTCTGCGGTTGCTCGTGATTTCTGCCCCTGCCTACGACCACTTGATCCTGCGCACTATGGTTTTTTACATGCTCCAAAAAGGATTTTTGGTATTTGTATACCTTATTACATGTATTACACATGATAACCTGTATAATTCATTTTTAATTATTTTATTATTATTTCACTTTAACAAAATTGCTGATGACACTTCTTGTAAATACAATAAAGTACTGATGTCTTGGTTAGAAAAGTTGATGTATTTATACGAAAACTAGTTGCAGTATCCTAGCAACAGCATTCATAAGTTTTACTTTTTGTTTCTCTACTGATGACTGTACTTAGTTTGCTGCTTTAAAATAATCGTAGACAAAGAAAATGATTACGTTGCAAAATATAAGTGTAATCTACAAAATATTCCACGCACTTCCAGGCAAGTTCACCCTACCTGTAACTTTTACCGTGATGTTTAGTCATTTGAAACTGCCACACTTTCATAAGTTGCCACACTTTCTATTTTATACATTACAGCCAAATTTATTTTAACAAAATACGACAGAAAACAGAAACAATATAACACAAAACAAATAATAATACAAAAATAAACAACTGAACTGAGAAAACTGGTTTCATTATGTTAGTAATTTGGCAAATAAACAAAAGCAAGTTGCCACTAAATTGTTTTAACAATCAATATCCACAGGTTCCATAGAAATGTTGCCATCAAACAAAAATTTTATTACTTATTTTATAGGACAGTTGTAATAATGGAAAAATTTAAAAGTCACTTTATAGTTCAGTTTTACTAAACTTATGCTTTACTATCCGGAACTTTATCGTGAAGTCATAATAATGGCCCCTAAACAAATAAACAATATTTTAAAATTACCAGCGACAATCAAGCTGGACCCCCCACACACAATATTAGGGAAGTTAACATACATGTGAACATTTGATACATAAATAAAATAATTAAATAAATTAATTTAATTTATTTAATTGTTTTATTTATAAACAATTTATTAGCGTGAGGAAATAACAAATACACATGATTCATGTGAGAATCGCTTGTAGCCATCAAATCTATTTTCTCTGATATTACTGATATAGTGTTACGATAACAAATTTCTACAGTCTGGCAACACTGGTAATTTTCCCTTTGGTATTAGAAAACAATAATCATGTTTTGCCGTCGGCATTTGAAAAAAAAAATAATCATGACTTGCCGTCGGCATTAGGAAAAAATATTCATGCATTGCCGTAGGCATTAGGAAAAATAATCATGCATTGCCGTAGGCATTAGGAAAAATAATCATGAATTGCCGTAGGCATTAGGAAAAATAATCATGAATTGCCGTACGCATTAGGAAAAATTTATTTTCACAATTTCCCCAATGGCATTAAAAAAATCATTTCATGATTTTCCCGTTGGTACTAGGAAAGTCGTATTCATGATTTTCACGTCGTCATATATACTTATGAAATCTTAATCTTATGAAACCCCTCAATCCACCCCCCACAAACAAAAAATCACCCTTTCACACAATTAATGTAACTTCAAAAAAAATCACCCGTTCACACAAAGTTAATGTAAACAAACAAACTCCTTATGTAAACAAAAAATAGGATGGACTTATTGAACCACCCTCGTAGGTATCAAATTTCACAAATTTCTAAGAATTTTACAATTTTAATTACCCAAATTTCACAATTTTAATTGTCCCAGGACCGGCATTTCACTACTACTGCTGACGAAAATAAATCTCCAAGGAAGAGAAACAGAAATCATAAATGTGCTCAGCGACGCCCAAAATGGAAGAATCAGTCCACTCTTATTATCCCCCCATCAACTGAGGTGTGAACTTACCCCAATCAAGGCACATGTTCCAGCATTTCGCACACTTCCCGTTGAAAATGACAATCTTATATAACTATTTAAGCTAATAAGTGCCAGGGAAGCTGTAACTAAGGATGAAGTCATTTTCGAAATCATGCTACCGTTATTTGATCAACAAATTATAGAGTTATTTAACATTGTGCCAGTACCAACTATCAGAAATGATGTTTTAGTCGCCATCATCCCAAAAAGTTCATTTTAGCTGTAAAACCTCACAGATGCCATTTACAAATAATGAATTGTACAATTGTATCACAGCCAATGAGAATATATTTGTATGTCACAACAAACAATTTAAGCTTGGAAGGGGTTCAAATCACAATTCATGTGAAATCCACATCTTTAACAACAGGAATACAATCTTTTGCAAGCTAACCCGGCTTCCAGCAACTCTACATGGTCGCAATTGAAAAATCAAAATAAATGGATCTTCGCGACTATGGAAGACATCGAAGTATCATGAGTATGTGGCACCGAAATCTCCCAGTGCTCATTGAAGGGAAGTGGACCAGGGAAGGAAAATGGCTTCTTGGATTTTGTACCAACTATGAAAACAAAATGTACTTTTTGGACCATGACGGTACCATTAATATGTCTTAATTAATAAGCACGGAAACGTAAAAAAATGTTTAAAAATTCGAAAGTAACCAATAATAAACAGAAACTTAACAAAAATGTGTATACAAAAATTCATTATAAGAAATAACATAAAGGAGCGATATGTACATAGTTAACAAAAATAAATATATTAAATATTATAATAATTTATTCGACCTTTTTTAATTATATATAAATTTTATTTAAGCTATAGGTCTTTTTGTAATAGATTTACAATTTTATTTATTTTTATCGATATTTCGCTTCAACTTTGTATAGCTTCTTCAGGAAATAAAATTATTCTAAATTTACTAATACATAGATATATAAAATGAAAAATATTTGTCAAAATTGAAAAAATACAAAAGTTCAAAAAGCTTTTTCCATACAAAAAGATATTTAAAAGAATTAAAAATATTAAAATAAATACATATGTCCATAATTATAATTATTAATTAAATATATATATATATATGTACTCATTCACATATGCACATACACATATACATATACACACCATTACATGATCATATACACATACATGTCCACACAACGGGTTAATAACAAATCATTTATTTGTTTATTTATTTAGGTCAATTCATAACCCAAGTTGCATTTTATTTTAATTATTTAGTTCACTTACTGTATTTAGTTAAGCACAATTCAATACGTTGCATTTTTAATTCAATTAGGTCATATAAACTCAAGCTACTTTTTGTTCTTGCATTTATTAAATGTTCCAATTAATTCTAACATTTTAGTTCCACATATTATGCATTTCTTTTATAACTTATTATTATTGTATGATTATGTTATTTAGTATATAAGACCAGCATTTCAATAAAGAAATTATCAGTTACCGCATAACAGATCGAAACTCAATCACTTAGATACCTTTTCTGGTTCAAGTGCTAGAGGAAGGTAAAACTTTAATTACAATTTAGTGGTCTAAATTTATGTGTCGACTGATTATAAGCCGTTTTGGTCGTGCCGACTGTAGTTCATTCTCTAACGTATTATGCTTCACATATTTAGCTATAATTTTTTATAGTGTTGTGATTTCTTCCGACGATTTCTCCATATATAAATATAAAATTATTTTTCGCGTTTCGTTGCTAGTATGCTTACCAATTTCTTGCTTGCACTTTTTCCTAGAAAATTTGATATTAAACTGCTAAAAATATTTTCAATACATCGGCTTGCTAGATTACTAACTCCTTTACAAAAAAAAAATTAGGTTTTATCCCGAAATATTGAAAGAAGGCTCAAGGAATGCTGCAACTGTTTATTTTTTTGACGCGTAAAAAGCATCACTATGTTAAGTTAAAGTGAATTATTTTTGTTATTATTTTCTTTTCGTTTCTGTTTATACTGAATTATACTTTTATTATATAACCCTCTTAACTGTAACAAAAGCTTTTATACATATCGAGCGTTCTCGTTGTACCTTCATAGTGAACAGACGTAATAGCGGAATTTTTCTTATATACAAACTAAACAAAAAAAAAAGCATACAAAAAATATTCGTAGTACATATTAACTTTGATAAATAAGCATTTTTTTTGCTTTGATAATATTTTTACATATAGAAATAACAAAAATAAAAAAAAAACCGTAAACAAAAAAAAACATACAAAATACCCTTGAGGAATACTCTTTATGAGTACCCCAGAGGAAAAAAATAGTGAAGTGAGTTCTAACGGCAGAAATGCCTATTTTACTGTGAGTTTTGATGCTCATAATGATAACAATAAAAATAAAAAATCTGATAATAGACTTGCTGTGAGTTCTGAAGCTCTTAATAAAAATCAAAAATCTGATAATAGACTTTTACTAACGGCAAAACCACAGTTTCGTCAGCGATCAACTTCGCTTTGTCCAATGCCAACTAGTGAATCGTTGACATTATTGCCTAGTACTTCTACATTTAACTCAGCGATATCATCCGCTTCGGGCTCGTGGTCAACAATTAAACAAGTTGTTACTGAAGACAACAGTAGTACAAAACCAAAGGTACAAGTAGGAATGGACAGATATATAACCATTTTAAAGCGCGGGCGAAGCCCAAATTCTACTAAAATTGGATCCGCCCCAAAGATGTCTAGGGATAACAGCACATCTTCTATCAATCGTCAAAATCGTTTTTCATTATTGCAAGACAAAAACGACAAGCCCGCTGCATCATCACAAAAGTCTTTTAAGCCACCACCTATTTATCTGAGAGAAAAAAATTCAAACGCGATTCTAAAAAATCTACTGTCGACCATTGGTGAAAATACTTTGCACATCATTCCAATTAAACGAGGTAATATTGATGAAACTAAAATCCAAATATATGATGAAAAAGATTTCCGAAAAATTGTTAGTGAGTTTGAAAAAAATAAAACAAATTTTTATACATATCAACTTAAGAGTGCTAAAGGCCTACAAATAGTATTAAAGGGCGTAGATTCATATGTTGAGCCTGAAGAAGTAAAATGTGCACTTATCGAACAAGGATTTAAGGTAAAAAATGTTACCAATATAATCAATAGAGAGAAGATTCCCCAGCCTCTATTTCGTGTTGAACTGGAGCCGAATGATATACAGTTAAAGAAAAATGAGACGCACCCAATTTATAGTCTAAAATACCTTTTACACCGAAAAATCACAGTTGAAGAGCCACGTAAGCGTTCAGGTCCCGTACAGTGCCATAATTGCCAAGAATATGGCCACACAAAAACCTACTGCAAATTACCTACAGTTTGTGTTATCTGCGGTGAATTGCATGGTACTGCTAACTGTACCAAGCCAAAAGTACAAGCTGAAAAAAAATGCAGTAATTGTGGAGAAAATCACACCGCTAATTACAGAGGATGCCGTGTGTATTCTTTCGTTAAACAGGCTATGGGTCAAAAATCTAAATTAGCTCCAGTTCAATCAGCAAATGCTTACTCCGCCACTCTGCCTCAAACTAGCCAACTAGTTAATTCACGTGTATCGTATGCCGATGCTGCTAAGACTAGCTCTATTCCCACACAAAATGTTCCACCGCCAAGTAATTCAACGAATGCAAACTCTAGCTTTAACTTTAGTCGTCTTGAAGCTACTATTGAGAATCTGGTGCTAACTATAAACAACTTTACAACAAATATGACTAGCATGATGCAAGAAATGCTGAGAATGCAGAATACTCTGCTTCAAGCATTAGTCAACAAACCATGAACACGTTAAAACTATGTTTCTGGAACGCAAACGGCATTCGCCAACATAAAAATGAACTTGAGCACTTCCTCACGGAAAAAAATATTGATATAATGATGGTCTCTGAGACTCACTTGACTTCGAGAAGCTGCTTTAAAATAAATGGTTACACTCTATATAATTAAAAGGACCCGAGGGGAGAGCATGCGGTGGATCAGCAATTCTAATTAAGTCAAGACTCAAGCACTATATCCTTGAGAACGTTAGTGAAGAATATATGCAAGCTACGAATATTTTCGTAGAAAATTTTTGTGCGAACTTCGTGATATCATCAATTTACTCACCTCCCAGATTTTCAGTTACCGAAGATCAGTATGAGAAGTTCTACAAATCGCTTGGATCTTGTTTCGTGGCAGCAGGTGACTACAATGCAAAACATACGTACTGGGGCTCGCGTCTTGTTACACCTAGAGGTAGAGCGTTGTTTAATACAATTTCAAAAATGGGCTTAGATGTCATTTCGAGTGGGGAGCCTACTTACTGGCCTACTGACGTAAGAAAAATTCCAGATGTTATAGGATTTTGGCGTCACGAAAAATATCCATAGGGTCTTAATTCACGTACAGGGCTCTCTAGATCTGTCCTCCGATCACTCTCCCACAATAGTTACAATTTTCAACCCACTAAGGAGTGATTTAACTAACTCATATGCGAAAACGATTAACAGGGTCAACTGGCTAGGATTCAAAAAATATATTAGTAGTCACTGCGTAGAAAACATTCAGCTAAGATCACCTGATGATATTGAATTTAATATTGCCAATCTTAACGAATATATTAAACAGGCTGCTGAACATGCCACTACTTCCTATCCGCAGACTGGCTTTAATAGAATTTATTCTACGGAAATTGAACGTCTTGTATGTGAAAAAAGGAGAGCTAGAAGAGAATGGCAACAACACCGATCACCCCTAAATAAAATCAGACTTAAAGAATGTACTAAACGACTCAAAGAGCTGCTATCGTCGGAAAAGACTGCATTACTGGAAAAGTATTTAGAAGGTCTTGATGTAACGTCAACATCTAATTACTCTTTATGGCGCGCTACTAGAAATCTTAAAAGACCCGTTGATCTCAAATCACCATTGCGTACTGCGACTGGAGGCTGGGCAAGAAGCGATAGTGAGAAAGGTAACTTATTTTCTGAGCATTTAAAATCTGTATTCACTCCCAATTCATGTACGGGTGCTGCCGATTTACCGAGTGCAGTCTCTCTACCCCCTCGTCCCTTAAGGTTTAAGATGCGTGAACTACAAAAAATAGTTGCTGAACTCGACCCTAAGAAAGCTCCAGGTATTGATGGCATTAGTAACAAGATGCTGATGAACTTGCCTCATATTGCAATAAGAATTTTGCTATTTATTTTTAATGCCATTTTACGAATGCAGTATTTTCCACATAACTGGAAACTTGCCAAGATTAAAATGATTCCAAAGCCAGGCAAAGATCTTACCAAGGCTGAGTCATATAGGCCTATAAGCTTACTTTCAACAATTTCAAAGCTTTTCGAAAAGCTGCTCATGACTAAATTGTCCACAATTTTAGCTGATACTGGGTGCATCCCGGACCATCAATTTGGCTTTAGAAGTCAGCATAGCACTATTGAGCAAACGCATAGATTGGTTCAAATTATAAGGAGGACTTTTGAAGAAAAGAAGTATTGTTCTGCCCTTTTTATTGATGTTTCTCAGGCATTTGACAAAGTATGGCACAAAGGCCTAGTTTTAAAATTGAAGACATACCTACCAATAAATATACAAAAGCTTTTGGAAAGTTATATTGTTGATAGGACATTTACCGTTGTGGAAGGAGACTTCATGAGTGTACCCGAATCTATATCTTCTGGTGTGCCACAGGGTAGTATTCTGGGGCCAGTCTTGTATCTAATATATACTTGTGATATGCCTGTGAGCAATAACATCCACACTTCTACATTTGCCGATGATACAGCCTGTTTGAGTATTCACAAAAATCCTGATGAGGCATCCCGCAATCTCCAAGCACACATTACCCAGCTTGAAATATGGTTGAACTTATGGAGAATTAAAGTCAATGAACAAAAGTGTGTTCATATAACGTTTACCCTAAGAAAAGATACCTGTTCCCCCATTCGAATCAACAATCAAAATATTCCTCAACATTCTCAAGTCAAATACCTTGGCATACACCTTGATCGAAGGCTTACATGGAAATATCATATTGACTCTAAGTTAACCCAAATGAAACTTAAATTGACTCAAATATATTGGTTAATTGGCAGAAATTCAACACTCAGCCTAGACTGCAAACTTTTGATATACAAGTCGCTTTTGAAGCCAATATGGTGCTATGGAATTCAGCTGTTGGGCACTGCTTCAGCTTCAAATGTCGAGAGAATCCAACGAAGGCAAAACAAAATTTTACGTTTGATAACATCTGCTCCATGGTACGTTAAAAATTCAAATATTCATCGTGATTTAAATATGCCACTAGTGAGTGAAGAAATTGCAAAATACGCAGGCAAATATTTAACTAAACTCGAGTCACATCCTAATCCGCTTGCCCGTAATATTTTGAGCTTTACTGGACACATCCGCTTAAAAAAAAGGGACACAAGGGCTCTTATACCTAACACTCCAGATGGGACTGCTTAAAAATACTTCTTTTTGATTATCACTACTTATGTATTATTTATAACTATCACCAAGCTTATGTCCGATATTGGTCGGGCCTAATAATTATATTTAGATTTAAGATTTGATTACTTATTGTTAGTTCATTTTTGTAGATACAATAAATAAATATACTATTAAAAAAAAAAAAAAATATCGAGCGTTATTTTTGATTTTATCGTAAGCGACAAAAATTTAATTTTTCAGGAGAAGGTTTTTTTAAAATATTCAAATTTGTTTTCGTACGTAAATTGTCTCTTACGATAAAATTGTACAGCCTGTATCTTAAAAGTTATCAACAATTTTGGCATTTTGATAATTCTAAACTATGGATAGGCCCATACAATTTTAATTTCAATAAAAAAGTATATTTTCGATAACCTGTCGCTTACAATAAAATCGAAAATAAGGCTCAATGTAAAATAACTGTTTACTTTCTTTTGACGCTCACAGTATTTTGCACTGAAACTCACGAATCAAACTGGAAGTCAACTGGGACATACAACGAATTTTTCGTTGCGAACTTTCGTCATGGAAAATAAAAAGTTGCGGCAGCAACTTTGTTTCCAAATGTTACGGTAGTAACACGATTCCGGGCAGAAATAACAAAACGATGTACAAATAAAACGCGGCTTAATTATATTAAAACACGATGTACGTTGTACGATTGGCGTTTGTACGTTTTACAATGTGATGTGATGTGATGTTTTATTATCTATAGAGTTTTAAATAAAATACAAAATGTACATTCTTATACATACGTAAATGAAGTAGAATAACTTACTTAATTCTGCCTCTTAAAATAAATAAACCAAATATTAGACCACATGAATTCAAAATGTCTGACTATCACCACCAAAATTCAAAAAGACATTCGTGCAACAAAAACACGAAGACCATAAAAAAACGACATCAACTCAGGGTTGACATAACTACAAAATTGAACCCAAATATGAGATCAGCACAGAGTTGATTCATTAAATGTCAATCAATCTGGCATTATTAACACAATTATAGTATGGCATTACAAATATAACGTACAGTTAAATTCAAATATAAACATACAATAATTTAAACTGCAACATCCCGCCGCCCATGAGTCGATCCGGGAGACTCACTACCACTAACATCGAGAACAGCCAACTTTGACGCAGGTCTTCTTAGCCGGCCCACTGCTGTCCTAACTACCGCCGAGCGAACTTGTCCATCGGCTGCCACAAATACTTCCTCAACCACACCTTTCCTCCATTGTCCACGTGCCTCATTGTCATCACATAAAACAACCACATCACCCATTTTGATTGGTTCCACGGGCTGATACCATTTTGACCGCCGCGTCAACTCTGGGAGGTATTCCAACACCCATCTCTTCCAGAATGTTTGCTTTAGTTGTGTCAGTGTAATCTAATCTTAAGACGACCTTTTCAGGTACAGCCGGCGTTTTAACTGTATTTACGCATCCGATCAAAAAATGATTGGGTGTAAGAGACTCTTGATCTGAACTGTCTATCGAAATATGCGTTAGTGGTCGCGAATTAACCAAATTATCAGCTTCTATTAGCAGGCTAACAAAAGTGTCGACCTGAGGAGATTTTTCCTTTAGCGTAAAAGCTAATACTCTTTTCACCGCTTGAACCATTCGTTCACACGCGCCACCAGCTGATGGGTTGGCAGGTGTGTTGAATAACCATTCAATGCCACGTTGACTGCATTCATCTGCTATTTTCGTTTCCTCAAACACAAAGTTTTCTTTACTCGCTCCAATGAAATTGGTACCTCTATCGCTACGCATACGTACCGGCAAGCCTCTGCGGTTTACTAAATTCCTTATGCATAGTATGACTGCGTGCGTTGATAAATCTTTAGCAACTTCTAAATGGACAGCCCTTCAAGCACGTGAAGAGGGACACCCAACGCTTTTCACTCCTGCGCCCAACAGACACCAGGAATGGACCCATGTAATCAATACCAGTGTACGAAAACGGCCGTACATACGGAGAAAGCCGATCAATTGGATGGTGGCCCATCAAAGGGTACTTCGGAACAGCACTCATATTTTTACATAGTTGGCATTTCGCTCTGGCGGATCTTACCAGACGCCTAAGGCTTGGTACCCAGAACTTTAGACGAATAGTAGCACAAACCGACTCCTGATTTTGGTGTTTAAAATCTTCGTGGTATTGCTTTATAATCAGATTTGTTACCTCGTGTCCTTTCGGTAGAATTATAGGTTCTCTAGTGCACTGTGAAACACAGTTAGCTTTGCTGATACGTCCGGAAAGTCTAAGTAAACCGTCGTTACTCAAATAAGGGGTAAGTTTATAGATGACACTTGATTTCGATATAGGTTTATTAAGCTGTAATTGTTGACATTCATCGGGAAAACCATCACGTTGAGCTGTTTTATACAAAAACAATTCTGATGCCCTAATCTCTGCAGCGCCCAAATACAACTGAGATTCTGCCATCGGATATTTATCTTCTTTGCCATATGTTTTGAAAACTTTTACTGCTCGTATGACCCAGCTCATTACTCTGACTAGTCTATAATAACTTGAAAATCTGTTAAATTGAATAAGTGATACGTCATTCACTATAGATATAAACTTTGATCGTCTCTCGACTTTGCAGTAATTTTCTGATATGCCTTCTGGTATCTTGGGCCAGTACTCTTCACTCGATTTAAGGAACTCGGGTCCGTTAAGCCAGCGTGACGTTGTCAGTTTTCTTAGCCTCGTGGCCTCATCTGCTGGATTTTGTGAGCCTGGAACCCATCGCCATTGACCTATGTCAGAAGATTCCAGTATCTCTGATATGCAATGAGCCACAAATTGTTTGTAGACTCTGGCGTCTGATCGTATCCATTCAATCACGGTCTTGGAGTCTGACCAAAGGATAACATTCCTTGGCTCAATATCATGGCTTGATATTATCATCCTACATAGGCTTACACCGAGTACCGCCGCTTGGAGTTCAAGGCGCGGAATTGATAGCGGCTTTATTGGGGCGCATCTTGATTTTCCAGCAATAAAAGTAATATCAACTGCGCTTGTACTGCTTATTCGCCAATAAGCAACAGCTGCAAAGGCAGTCTCACTGGCGTCCACAAAAACATGCATATCAACGCTTGTTGTGGGATAACACAAAGCAGAGCTATAACACCTAGGAATTCTAATGTGCTGCACCATCTCAAGTTCTTTATACCATTTAAACCACTTTTCATACACTGTATCCGGGATTGGTGAACTCCAATCTAATTTATGCCTCCACAAATCCTGCAGTAATACCTTAGATACCATAACAACGTTTGCCAAAAATCCAAAAGGATCAAATATGGACATAGTAAGACTTAAAATTTCTCGTTTCGTTGGCTTCCGATTACCGTTCAAAACCGCTTCCGGCACTTTGTTGAATTTCAAAACAAAACAAAAATTATCCTCTACAGGTAACCAAAACATTCCCAAGATCTTTTCAGATGTCCGATCACTGCTTAAATTCGTCGAGTATAATTTATTTATCTCAGGTGCGTCATTATTCATTACCTGGCAAAACATTTTTGCGTTTGACACAAATCCCCTTAGCTCGAAATTTGCCTGCTGATGAATTTTCACTATATCTTTACTCACAGCAATTGCCTCATCAATACTGTCGAAAGAGTCTACGTAGTCATCAACGTAGTGACAATTAACAATAGCCTTTGCTGCCCGTGGGTGTGTACCCTCATATTGCCCCGCGTTGAAATCTTTAACGTATTGCGCTGAACAAGAAGAACTGGCTGATCCAAAAATCATCACTTGCATCACATACATATCAGGTGGCCTTGTAGTGTCACCATTACGCCATAGGAATCGTTGCGCAACCTGATCTTGTTCCCGTATTTTTACGCGGTGGAACATTTCCTTTATGTCCGCATAAACACCGATCCTTCGCAGGCGAAATTTAAAAAGTATGGATATTAACGACTTGGGTTGATACTTGCAAGGGCCTTTCATCAATCTTGAGTTAAAGGATTCATCATTTATAAATGCGGCTGCATCGAAAACCAGGACCGTTTATTTCCTTTAAGGTTTGTTATGGCAAAATGCGGTAAGTACCATATACGATGGTCATTACTAGATACTTCCTCTGGCAATAATTTTCTGGCATATGATTTCGAAACGTAATCTTCAATTTTTGTTTTATACCACTCGGCTAAATCTGTATCTTTACTCATTTTGGACTCCAAACACTGCAAACGTTTCATAGCAACACTGTAGCTATAGAAAAAAATCAAAGTTATTTTGCCTCCATATAAGGCCGGTTTCATACTGAAGACCTATTTTTCGTGTAGTGCGCTGAAGTATTTTCTCTGCCCTTTCATCGTCCTTCGATACTAATAATTTCGTATCATTCACGCCGAAATTTTCCATAGTGAAAAAATCTGAAATCTGTTGATGAACTTCCTCTAAAATGTCTACATCAATCTTGCACACAGTCGCACCCGTGCCATCTTCGTTTGAACCAAATAAAATATTACCCAAATTAGTTCAGTGTACTGCAAAACTTTCGTCTAAATTAATGATGTCGAACGGTCGCACAAGTCTTATATGGGGTAACCCAATCAACAATCTTGGCATAGCATTAAAATAGTCTTCCATTTCCACTTCTCTTAAAATCGGACATTTAGTTTTAAAGTTTTCAAAATGTAACCTTTGTGGTGGCAATTTCAAATTTTCAGTAGTCCATACATTTTTCATATTAAAGCAAGTACCATTTTCATTAATACCACTAATTTCCATATTTACCTTTTTAGATACTTCATTTGTTGTTTTTCCACCAATCCAACCGAGACACAAGTTGCTTGTTGCACCTTTTAATCCAATCTGTGTTGCGACTTTTTCTTCCAGAAGTGATATTTTCGAGCCTTCGTCTATGAAAGCTACAACTTCAATGGAGCCCTTTGGCCCCCTTAATTTAACTGGCAAAAATTTAAATAATGTTTCTTTATTAAAAGAATTATCAACAATTGCATTGACAGCACTGTTCCCATTTTCAAAATGTATCGTCTTCGTATCATCTCCAACTAACACTCTATTGTTATCGCCATATGTTTTGCTTTTGTTTACTTTTGTGCCATTGTTAACTTTAAAATTTTCGTGAAGTAATCTGTTGTGGTATTTACTACACTTGGACAAACCACATTGGCGTTTCATTTGGCACTTAAGTACATTGTGACCAGCCTGTAAACAACAAAAGCAAAGATTTTTATCTTTTACTAGTTTCCATCTCTCAGCAGTTGTCAATTCTTTAAATTTATTGCACTGGTACAACTTGTGGTTCTGTGGACACAATAAACATTTGGTGAGACGGTGATCGGCTGTTATAGTAAACGATGCATTCATTCTGTCCTTTTTATTGTAGTGCTCATCAGTTTCCATAGCAAGTGCGACGTAAGTAGCTACTTCTTGCAGCCATGTGCTGAATTGGCGTACACTGGGATATTGGCCGAGATTTTGAACAGAATATTTCATCCAGTCTTCTTTCTTGGGGGATGCATTTTCTAAAAAAACTGTAAGGTTAGATACCATAGTGCTAAAATTAACCAACTCATACATTTTCCTTCCAGATATTTGTGGAAATGCTCGGACTTTGGCAATTTGGCTACGTATGAGCACTTGTGGGCGTCCATAATGAAACTCCAATGTTTTCATCACCTGGCCCACGCTATCAGGGTGAATTAAAAATGTTTCAACCTTTGCTTTAGCTTCGCCTTTTAAAGCTTTCTGAAGTCTCATTAAATTTTCTAAATTTGTGTAACTATAATTCCTAATTGTTTCATTATACGCTACACTGAACATGGGCCAGTGCTCTGACTGTCCGGCGAATGTGGGCAAGTCATGAAGTTTACGTAATTCACGATATACTTGTCTGCCAGGTGTGCTGTGGCGCAGAAACAGAGGTCGGTATATTGCGCGAGTATGACGGCAAATAATTATGTGACACAATCGGTGTCATTAGCGGCTCTGTGTTTGAAAACATTTGTATGAGTTGTGGTTGCACAAAAGTGGTTGATTGTGACGACAATAGGGGCATAAATTCTGTGGTTTGCACAAGTTGTTGTGCGGCATGGCTTGACACGTAAATCATATAAGGCATTTTATACTCACTTGAATTAAATTGTGGTTGCATCGGCGGCGTTAATGCTTGCAGTATAGGTGTATCAGTTTGGTAGTTCGCTACGGCAGGCGGTGTAGCTGCTGAATTAGGCAACGTATGCGATGCTGTTCGCTGTTGTACTGGCGTGGACAAAGTTGCGTTATGATACTTTTCCATTAGAATTTTCATTGATTTTTTAAGTTGTAGGATTTCCTCTTTTAGCTCGGCAGTAGCTTTCTGTTCTATCATCGTCTCGCTTTCACTACAGCTTCCCTGAGACTCAGCATTTTCAACTTCGGCGGTATCATTGTCTTCGTTTTCAGACATTTTCTTTTCCTTAAGTCGTTCGCGTTGTCGTGACATTACTACGTGTGTATGTGGTTATTTAAACCCTGGTGGATTTAACCGGCGGCGTTTTAATTAAATAATAAAAGATGTTGCGGCAGCAACTTTGTTTCCAAATGTTACGGCAGTAACACGATTCCGGGCAGAAATAACAAAACGATGTACAAATAAAACGTGGCTTAATTATATTAAAACACGATGTACGTTGTACGATTGGCGCTTGTACGTTTTACAATGTGATGTGATGTTTTATTATCTATAGAGTTTTAAATAAAATACAAAATGGACATTCTTATACATACGTAAATGAAGTAGAATAACTTACTTAATTCTGCCTCTTAAAATAAATAAACCAAATATTAGACCACATGAATTCAAAATGTCTGACTATCACCACCAAAATTCAAAAAGACATTCGTGCCACAAAAACACGAAGACCATAAGGAACGACATCAACTCAGGGTTGACATAACTATGAAATTGAACCCAAATATGAGATCAGCACAGAGTTGATTCATTAAATGTCTATCAATCTGGCATTATTAATACAATTATAGTATGGCATTACAAATAGAAAGTACAGCTACTCAGGGTTGACATAACTACGAAATTGAACCCAAATATGAGATCAGCACAGAGTTGATTCATTAAATGTCAATCAATCTGGCATTATTAATACAATTATAGTATGGCATTACAAATAGAACGTACAGCTAAATTCAAATATAAACATACAATAATTTAAACTGCAACACATTTGTTCATATGAAAATAAAACAACACAACCGCGAACTAAATCCGTCGTGCAAGACGAAATCTGCGATAGATTTATTTCTATTTCTTACGCCGATGAACGACGAAAACACAATTTTGTCTCTATATTTGCACAAACATTAACCCTACAAGCCTAACCTACGCCTGCGAGGCGTACATAGATTTTAAAATTATCTTTCTCTTTTAAACTATCGAAGTTAACACCTCGTGCGTTTTAGTCAAGTCAGTAGTCGACTGTTGCTTGCCAATCGCGGTCTTGTAGCTGATCCAAACTCAACCACTTTTGGGGTTTTGACGTATAACACGCCTACGAGACGTATATTTATGTATATCTATGCAGCTGGTTTTTATGTTTGCAAACTTTGATATTTTTTTTAGTGTGTGATAATAAATATGTTTGAGTTAATTTTATTATTATAATAATTATGAAGAGTGTTTTTTATTAATAGTTTGTATACAATAGTACAATAGCCCAGGGGTTTATTATTATATACGCCTCTGAGACGTATGTTTATGCTTTATGTATTATTAAAATAGGTTAGGCTTGTAGGGTTAACCAATCCAATTATCAATTATAAGATCTGTTACTTATTTTTCGTTGGTGTGCCGTGGACGAGATATATCGTTCTTCCCAGTTGTGCTCCTATCATAAGCCGAAAACAAATTTTTTATTACAATAATTTTTTATTTTAATTGAAATTTGTTGAATAATTTTTTGTAGAATATATACATACATATATACAATGACAAGAAAATAAATGCGGAAAATATTAAAAAATAAAACAAAACAACAGTTTTTATTTTTATATTTCAAACTTTTTTTTTTCGTAAAATTTACGAAACTTGTGTAAATTTAAGAATAATTTTGTACTGTAAACAAAATAATAACAAAACAAAATTTGTTTGTTCTACGAAATTTAAAATTTTATAAAAATGTTTTATTTTATACTAAACTATCTTAACCTGGTGTGCTTCGCTACCCCACCCCTCCCCGCAAAAATAATAAATATATACAGTGAGCAAAGAAAAAACTTGCACAGCAAACGCTCCGCTCTTCTAATCAAAGTATCTATGTTGCTTTGTAAGATTTTAAGCTAAAACCAAAAGCAATTTCAAGACAAATTAATTAGCTTTCTATGGAAATCTTTCATTTTATTAACAAATTTATTTTAATGCTAAGAAAAACACCTAAAATAATAAAACATCATTTTCAAGAGCAAAAAAAAACATGTACACTAACTTTTCTTTCAGGAAGGAGCTTACTACTAAATGTGGCAACGTCTAGCATCTAATAGGTTATTCTCATAGAATGATTTTGGTCTTTGGTAATATTGGGAGGTATATACTCCCATATGCCCTGGAGAACACTTTTTATCTAATTTTTGCCTCTAATCTACAGCTCACACAATTTTTTCTCCACATACGCCCACAGAATTTCATCAGTACTAAGGCCAAGGGTCTAGGGAGGATACGCCTGCAATTTTTTCTTATTGAATGGAAGCCATTCTCTTATTATTGATGACGAATGTTACGGGTATTTAACTCTTACTAATCAATAGTCTCCACTTACATTTAATTTGGCAGCTAACTGTGCTAAATTATCTCTTAGTATTTTGAAATAATCTATTTTATTCATTGCGTGTTCTATAAAAACCAGATTTCATACACCACTCGATCCCATTGAGCCGCATACCATCATATTACACCCCCTTGCTGGAATTCCTCTTCTCCCCAAAATCAACAACGATAACATCCAAATATATTAAATTTAGATTCAGCAGCACAAAGTAGACCAGAGTTGAAGAAAGTGACTTATGAAAAAATCTTAAATCATTTGTGGCGCAGATTCTGCGAGAAAGGTACAACTGCAGTATATTTATTATTAAAATGTTACCAAAAAATCAAAACAAACAAGAGAAAATGTGTACTTTGTGAAATACATATCTACATATTTACAAAATTAAATTGAAGAATTTGTTGCATTTAATTAAAAAAAAAACGAATGTGAAAAAGATTACTTGTATTAAAAAGTTATTAAAATTTTAGTTAATTATTATTTTTCGAAATGTATTTGTTTCTTAAATTCTTATGAATTGAATTAGGCTACTGTTCGTAACACTTTTTAAGCCAAATGTAATTTGTATTTGAATTGAATTAGGCTACTGTTCGTAACAAACCAATTCACATATTCCATTTGCAATAAAGTTTCGTATATAGGGCAGACATCTACATCAACTGACACCACACACGGTGGACCAAAACACAGAAGAACGCTGATGAGGAAGGTTTAGTGGCCTTCGAAAACGGCTGGCTGTTCCGTTCAACTATGTGTTGTTGCCAGAATATTTACAACTAACTTGATGTTATTTGTTCATTAATAATTATCACATGTAATTTGGCTTAAAAAGTGTTACGAACAGTAGCCTAATTCAATTCATAAGAATTTAAGAAACAAATACAGTTCGAAAAATAATAATTAACTAAAATTAATAGTCATTGGCTTGTGGCAAAAATAAAAAAATATACTTAATAGTAACAAACCAAAAAAGTTTGTCTTAAGTAGAACAAAAATAAGCAAATTAACAAACATGTGCATATTTAGTAAGGAACAAACGACAATGGTAAGAATGTTGTAATATATATGAAAGATGGTAAATTGTTGAGCCTTCATTACCAAACATATATACATATGAGCAAATTGAAATATGCAATGAATCAAACCAATTCACATATTCCATTTGCAATAAAGTTTCGTATATAGGGCAGACATCTACATCAACTGACACCACACACGGTGGACCAAAACACAGAAGAACGCTGATGAATTATGTGTTGTTGTCAGAATATTTACAACTAACTTGATGTTATTTGTTCATTAATAATTATCACATGTAATTTGGCTTAAAAAGTGTTACGAACAGTAGCCTAATTCAATTCATAAGTTATTAGAATTTGTTTGCAAATGATTCTTGATTTAACTTCAAGCATTTTCATTGAAAAATTTTAATTTTTAATAAGTAAACAATTTTACAAAATTAGATGAAAGAATTTGTTGTGTTGAATTAAGAAACAAAGTGCGAAATGGCTTATAACTATTAAAAGGGCAATTAAAAATTGTTTTGAGATGATTGCAGATTTCATTTGAAGCATTTTCATTAAAAATATTAATTTTTATCATTTATTTACATAAATCGTCAAGCGACTGAGGTTACAAAGTATAAATTGAAATGAAGCTAAAAAATGCCACCACAAAAGATGGTTAAAGAAGGCGCAGTGACAGAGTGAGCGAGAAAACCGAAAACACAAATTATCTTCCGTCTCGTGTCATCTCTGGTATACCCTGTGTTCAGCAGTGTCCCAAATGTAGTCATACTGATTAATATAATCTTTTTTTGTGTGGCAAAGAAAGGCTCCTGCCTTCATGATAAAAACCTGAATAACACTTCCTAATATTTTTTATTTAGCAAGAGATAACAATAACAAGACAACCGCAAGCAAACACAAACAAAGTACTCATAAGCAATACTCTATATGAGTACCTCAAAGGAAAAAAATTGTGAACTAAGTTCTAACGGCAGAAATGCCTATTTTATTGTGAGTTCTGTGCCTCGTTTCTGTAAGGAATGTGAGAACTTTTCGATTCGAAAAAATTTTTATCATCCTGTGAAACACAGGGTGAGTACGAAAAAACTGTATTTGTTGATATGTTTTGTAAGTTTATATAAGTTTTTATGTGAGTAACCCTGTGTAAAATAGGACAACCAATATAATTATTTATTTTTTGTCGATGCGAGAACTTCTCACAAGTTACAGAAATGGGGTACTGAAACTCTTAATGAAAACATTAAAAATAAAAAATCAAATGACAGCCTTTTTCTAACGTCGTCACTGATCAACTTCACTTTGTGCAATGCCAACTAGTGAATCGTTAACATTACCATTGCCTAGTACTTCTTCATTTAAGTCAGCGATATCATCCGCTTCGGGCTCGTGTTCATCACTTAACCAAGTTATCACTACCGATAACAGTAGTTCAAAACCAAAGGTACAAGTAGGTATGGACAGATATATAACCGTGATAAAGCGTGGGCGAAGCCCATATTTTTCTAAAATTTCATCTGTTCCAAAGATGTGTAGGGATAACAGCGCATCTTCCACCAATCGTCAAAATCGTTTTTCATTATTGCAAAACAAAAACGACAAGCCCGCTGCATCATCGCAAAAGTCATTTTAGCCACCACTTATTTATCTCAGAGAAAAAAATTCTAGCGCGCTTCAAAAAAAAACTACTCTTCACCATTTGTGAAATATCCATAGGGACTTAATTCACGTAGCGGCCTCTCTAGATTTGTTCTCCGTTCACTCTCCCACAACAATTTTCAACTCACTTAGGAGTGATCAAAATTGGTAACGAATAAAGTGTAGAGTATGTAAAGCAGGTGAGTATGTAGGTATGTTTTCCGAGAGTATTGATTAATTGTTGAGGGATTTAAATTTTTGTAATTAGCTGTATGTATATCAGCCAATAATAAATATGTGGACACCTTACAAATAAAATCCAGATTTCATATTTAGCTTAAATTCAACTTCACTTTATTGGAATATATACTTCTCTTAGGAAGTAATTAATGTAAAACGATGCTAACTGTTTGCTAGTTCAAGAATAAGTGAGTACGAAATAAATTATTACAGACCACGAAGGCTGTTCAAAAAAAAGATGGCCTCAATTGGCGCGAAAAATGACAATTCGGAATGTTAATCTAATTCAACTCTAACATGAAGTTCAGATACATTACACTTGTTTAGAATTCAATAAATTCAATGCTTTTCAAACTGTAAAGTTTATGAACGTTCAGGTTTATAAAGTTCTAAATACAAATGTACAATAATCGTACTCATTATTTATATAATACAAATTTGACAATAGTTAATCCTAAAACAATTAGATTTCAATACAATTCAAATGATTAATATTACATATAATAGAAATTCCTTTATGCAAGTTTAGACATGCCTCCACTCCTTGCAGCTATGCAATGTAAATGAGGTAGGAGCAGTTAAGGATTAGATTTTGAACACAAAACAGCAGCCAGTGAACGTATAGCCTCTGAAAGTATCCGCTGATCTGGTTGTTGTGCGGCCTTAGGCGTTGCTGATGCTGTAGTCATCTTTCTTAGAACACGTTTGTTTTTAAGCGTTTCAGTAGTGTTCTTTGGTGTTGAATGTTTGCCTTTCAACGTTGAAGGTGTTTTATTAGATGTTGAGTTTTGACGTTTTCTTACACGGTTACGCATGTTAAGACGGTCACGGACAGAAGATTTTGGGGCAGGTATTCGAGGATGACTGCTTGGGTGCAATAAAGTGTGGTGTAACAATCCACATTTTAAACAATTGTCCGGACTTGTACAGTTCCGAATATGATGCGTACGAGCCAAACAATTAAGGCAATAACCATGCTTCAAAGCGACATCGCTGCGTTTAACCGAATCCATGGCAAGGAATCTTGTACAAAATCATATGTGGATGGTACCTATAGCACACTTGACACTGATGTATGGCTATATCACGGGGTTTTTGACTGCTGGATCTGGAAGTGTGAAAGCCAAAGATTAGTAAAAGAGTATGGAAATGAGAAACATATGTTAATAATAAATATGAGGTAGTAAATTTGATGAAGAAATTTAAAATGAGAGAAGTACATATATTTTAACTTATTGGTGTGACTTTGGAACCGAAATGGGGTTATTATTTTTCGGTACTTAAGCTAAGCGTTATATGGACTTTGGCCATTTACTTTAATTCTCCATAAGTTCAACCATGTTTCCAGCTGAGTATATATGTATTCCTAGAGATTGCGGGTTGCCTCATAAGGGCTTTCGTGCATACTCATACAGGCTGTGTCATCGGCAAATGTGGATGTATGGATATTATTGCTCACAGGCATATCACAAGTATATATTAAATACAAGACTGGCCCCAGGATACTACCCTGTGGTGGAAGATATAGATTCGGGCATACTCATAAATAAAAAGGAAAAACAATACTTTTTTTCTTCTCCTTATAACTTGAACCAATCTATGCGATTGCTCAATTGTGCTATGCTGACTTCTAAAAGGAAACTAACGGTTCGGAATCAGTTTGATCTTGACAAGTTTCAAGTTATGTGGAAAATACTGCAATCGTAAAATGACATTAAAAATAAATAGCAGGTTTCGTATTGCAATGCAATACGGACTTCATTTGTTTCTATTAAAACGTGTTTTATTTGATTTTTAAGAAATTTTATTTTGATTATCTACCATACCGTTCATTTTAAAAGTCGGGATTAAAACGAAGCTGGGCGAAACGTTTATAAGTAGGTAATAAATACCGTCTGTGTAATGCGCTTCTAATTGGTCGTGTTCACTTACGTTGTGTGAACTGAAATACAACATTGTTCATAATTACAGAGTTGTCTAAATGTAAATATCTTTTTGTTTATTTTATTTCATATCAAATTTTTTTTATACTTACGTGCCTTTTCACAATATATGATTGAGAGGTAACGTGAACTTTAACTGACTGTTCTTCATATAAAAGTTGCCGTTAAGGTCTCTGTTAGCTTTTAATTGTACATTGTGAAAAGGGCCGTTAATGAGGTAACTCTGCTTTAAAGTAAAAACAATAATTGGTATGTTTTATTCGAAACATATAGCTACTTAATTTTTAAGCAGCTAAAGCTACTTAATAAGTTTATACCGACTTAAATTTGTTCTAAATATTTATACAAAGTTCGAATAAAACATACCTAATAAGCAGCAGATAATAATTGTCATTATAACTACATACATAAATATTTATTTCACATAAAAAGAAAGTTAAATAAAAAAACAAAGCATTAAAGATCGGCTCAAACCTGAAACAATCTTGGCTAACATAGTACATATATTTAAATAATGCCTCTCAATATGAACATCTTGGTCTATTCATTGCCGCTCCTTGCTGGTCGACCATAGATATTTACGTTTTTCCACCGGTCCACATCAGAATTATTGCTACCAAACTGGAGGCTTCCTGTAACTAAGTGTCGGTATTCTTCCGTTCAGCTAACAATGTACATGGGTACGTACCTACAAATGTATGTATATACATACATACATAAGTACATAAGCATACACCTAACTTACCTTTTTTTCAACACAATTTCAAAAATGGGCTTGGACGACATATCTAGCGGGGAGCCCACTTACTGGCCTACTGATATACAAAAAATTCCGGATGTTATAGATTTTGGCGTCATGAAAAATATCTCCTGGGATTTAATTACAGTTGAAGCTTCTCTAGATCTTTCATCCTATCATTCTTCCACGATCGTTACAATTTGAAGCCCATTAAGAAGTTACTTACTTCACCCATATGTGAAGATGATAAATCGTGTTAATTGGCTGGGATTTAAAAAATATCATAGTAGTCATTGCACGGAAAATTTTACGCTAAGAACACCCGAAGATATTGAAGCAAACATTGCCAACCTTATCGAAATGATTAAACAGGCTGCTGAACATGACACTACCTCCCATCCGCTGACTGGGTTTAACAGAATATATTCTACGGATATTGAAGGCCTCGTGTGTGAAAAAAGAAGAGCTAGAATGGAATGGGAACAGCACAGATCACCACAACTTAAAATCAGATTTAAAGAGTGCACTAAACGACTCCAATAGTTACTTGCAATTGAAAAAACTGCATCTCTTAAAAATTATCTGGAAGGTCTTGATGTCATACCAGCATCTAATTACTCTTTGTGGCACGCTGCTAGAAAGCTGAAAACCCCCGTTGACTTTAAACCACCTCTGCGCACATATACCGGAGGTTGGGCAAGAAGCGATACTGAAAAGGTAACATATTTGCTAATCATTTAAAATAAGTATTTACCCAAACACATGTACTGGTGTTGCTGATTTGCCGAGTGTATGTGCTCTACCCCCGCGACCCATAAAGTTTAAGATGCGCGATGTACAAAAACTAATCGGTCCAGCCGTTGCACAGAGGAGTATTTGACCCAAAAAGCTGGCCAAAATTATTAAGTGTGTTTTTTGTTTTAAAAGTTTAACTTTTTTGATAGTTTTAGCTTTAGTTTGATAGAAAAAATTTAGTGGTAGGTTATTATTGGGTTAGTGTTATTTGTGACACCTTTTATAAGTTTGTTTAATTTTTTTGCATTTTGATTTTAATTTTATATATATATTAATTTATTATCCGTACACGGTATGCCTCGCTATACGATTGTTGTGTATTTTTAGAAAAATTATTTATTATTACGTGTGCCGGTCTCCCCCTCGCATTCCGCCAAAATTTGGTTTGCAACTGTACTTTATTCTAAGAGCAACTCAAATTAAAGTTAGATAGTCGAACTATTCTAGTTGTGTAAATACAGGGAAATAAAACATGGCTTATTATGGATGTTACAATGTCCTCCATGTCAATATTGTAATTTATCCAATATTAAATATTAACTGCCTAATTCATAAAAATAATTTCTGTTTTATAAGAGGTTAATAATCTAAATTTTCAACGGAAATTTTATTAACAATACTTTAATAAAACCGACATATTTTTTATGAATTAGGCCGTAAATAAACTAAACATATTCACTTTTATTTATTATTTATTTTATATTATTAAATACTCATCACATGAAAAAATTAAACTAATTAAAAAGATGTCATACATATTTCATCATGGGCGGCATCATCCGTATCGGGAAGAAGTAGTTTTATAGTATCTGATGAAGAAGGCTTTTTTATCTTTCGTGTGTTTTGTGTATTGCAGCTTAAAAAAGGGTCACTGCTCAAAAATAACCTATTTAGAACAGCTCGATTTGTATCGATTCTGCTGAATTTTCTGGAATAATTAGCACGATATAATCTGAAGTGCTTATTTCTGGCCTCGGCAGCTTCTTCTGACAATTGCCCAATGGGCAAGATTGCTTGCTTTATTACAGTACCGCCATGAATTAGAATCTTGTGCATCGTTGGACTTATGGGATGCCAATTGTAGAGCTGCACATACATCTCGGCTGTTTTATGTGCATATTCATCAAATATTTCAATATTAATGCGATGCCCGCTAGTTATTGTTTCCAATATTATATTCAGGCGTTTGATTAGTTCTTCATTTATGCCAGTAATTTTCGAAACAGTTGCTGGATCCGAAAAGAATCTTCTTGATGCGTTGCCATCATTAGTGTTGCCATATCCCGGTTTTGGAATATCTACAAGTAGCCCCATCTCTTCCTTCAGCCTCTTCTGGATGAATATCTTTCTTTCTTTAACAAGTGCTTTATCTTCATTGCTCCTTACTTGCCACTTTTGAAGTGTCAGTTTATATGAAAGATGAAGTATCGATTCTAAAAAGCGTATCCGTGCGTGTAAAGTTGATAGCCCAAAATTTAAAGCATCAGGGTTTTCAGGAAGATTTTTCCGCAATGTGTTAAAATCTTTTGAAGATTGTCCGCAAATGTAACACCGCATTGTGGATTTTGTACACGTTGCAGCATTGCAGACCTTTGCATCGACCATTGTAAATAGCATCGTGTGTTTAATTTGTGCAATATTTCCATTAAATGGTACTTCACTTTTCTTTAACAATTGAATTTGGTTATTTATGTATTCTATTTCTTGCTTTGTGATATCAGTAGTTTCGTGCACAAAACGGATTCGGATTGAGGATGGTGTTGGATTTCGCCATATCGTTTTTTTCCGTTAGCTGTTGTGATTAATTTAATTGGCACACAACTACTTTGAAATATATTAGCGTCACTATCGTTTTCATTTTCGAATTTTTTGCTTATAACATGATTGGTGCGATCCATCACAGCCCCATTTGCTTATAAGTTCAAGAAACTTAAGTTGTTCATAATCCACCTGCTGTAAAACCTCATCAAGGTATGTACATAATCGTGTTGCTGTGTGGTCGAGGAGAGATTGCAGGTTCACTTGCGCTAATGTCTCAGTTACGGTTATGGCATCTTCACTAGGATAGCAATTTTTTTTGGCATTTTTTAGCAATGAGTATAAATATTGTATAAAATTTCATATTGGTTTTTCGTGAGATCAGCATTTATAAACAATGCTAAAGCACCTTCCGCTGAAAGCTTATTAACTGGGTTGACCTCGGAAGTTGTTAACGATCGCTTGCAAATTTTTGCTTTTCTTGGAGATTGTGTTATATCCATTATTAATTTAGCCACATCATTATGTCCCGCTGCTCTCTGGCTCATTGATGCAGCAAATGTGATCTCCTCTGTTGTTAATTGCTGACGAATTTTTTGCGTTTTTCTTCGTTTTGTCCTTCACTTGCTTAAATTCTTTTTTTGGTCGCCCTGAAGATGAACTGCCAAATACTGGTATTGTCACAGTTCCTTCCAGCCATTTAGCATACGTGCTTAAAAATCTGTCCTCTTTTCGTTGTGCTAAACCCCAATATCTTTTGAAAAAATTTTTGAAATTTATAACACACTGATTTACTGCTTGTATATCCCCATCTCCTTGTCATTCTGAAATCGCACACAATTTACTAGCTAAAAACTGCAACTTCTCGTCAATGGTTCTAGCATTAGATTCCTGTACTATTTGGAATAACTCAAATCTTGTGTAAATTTTTTCCATGTTATCTCTCCAAGTTGCAAAACTCTTATAATAAGAATTTTGTCCAATAAGCCATATATGCATATTTTTCAAAGTGCATTTTCCCGTTACTTATTTAATAACGTGATACTTGGGTGCATTTTTTATGTATCTATACCTTTTTTAAGGACAGGTAATCCATCACATTGGTAGTTTTTAAAAAAGATGTAAATAATATTTTACATCAATAATTCGAAAAATACAACAGTTTATGACGACAATAAAGTACAAGTAAAAGTGCCTTTTGAGCAAAAACAGAAAAAAGATCAAATTTTCAAGAAATCACCAGAAATAATGGCGCAAACTTGCGCAAACTTTATTTCTTTTTTCTTAAATTAGAGATCTCGTATTTTATTGTGGTGTATAACATTATTTGTACAACAGCTACCTTCACTTTCAAAAAACTTTTCCTTTTTTGTTTTGGTAAGAATTTATATGTACATATATATATAGTTTTTTTATAATTAATATTTCTGAAATAAATATTTGAGTTAATTTTTTATTTTTAAATATTGAAAATAGCTGCTGATGATATCTTTCAGGCAAAAAAAAAATCATTGTAATACCTCTATTCGTTTAGCCACAAAAAAATATCATATAAATATCTTGAAATCGAAAAAATTCAATAAAAACGCTTGCAATTTTCTTCACTTTCCTGAGTTTAACAGTGTCTTACAGTTACAAATCTTAGCTTACAGTCTTTAAACTGCGCGATTTGATGTAGAATTTTGTTCTCTATCGATCTGAGGAATTACTTCTTAGGATTTCATCAAATTAATTTTTGCCTTTTTGGCCAGCTTTTTGGGTCAAATACTCCTCTGTGCGTTGAGAAGATATCACATCCTTTCTACATATCTTCTCTTGAATATGTATGCCTTTGACGCCATAGCTCCGAAACAAGTACACTGATTTTAATTTGGTTTGTTTTCGTTTGGCACACACTATGAACTTATAACACCCCTCACTTCTACCAAACTGTGGAATTGCCGTGACCAGGTGGGAAAATTGCTCCGTACATGGCACCATTTGGCTAACCTACAGCATTGCCATTTTGATGCTAAGAATATAAGTAATCAAAAGAAGAACAATCTTAATATGAAAGTTTACTTACCATTTTCTTATTCGAAATTCCAAAAGGAATACATATCTTCTTCCATCAACTTCACTTGCCACTGACTGCTACCAAACTGTGGAGTTTCCGTGGCCAAGTGTGAATATTTTTCCATACATGCCCCCAATCGGTTGCCGTTTTGATATTTTGATGCTAAAAATTTAAGCAATCAAAACAAGAATAGTCTTAACATGAAAGTTGACTTACCTTTTTCATTTTGGAAATTCCACTTCTTTACTTTTTCTTAACTTTTATTATTTTAATATTTTTTAGTGTTTTGTTTATGTGTTGATCTTTCTTATTTAAAAGGACTACAATTTTTTAATCGTCCTTCTTGACGTTTATTGTGAGTCAAATCGTGTCCTACACGCCCAAATAAACTAACATCTGTTACGTTTTCAGTTCAGAAAATATCTCAGTAGCCATTGTACGGAAAACATTACGCTAAGAACATCCGAAGATATTGAATTTAACATTGGCAATCTTATCAAAAATATAAAACAGGCTGCTAAACATACGACTACCTCCCACCCGCAGACTAGATTTAATAGCATTTACTCTACGGCTATTGAACGTCTCGTTAGTGAAAAAAGAAGAGCTAGAAGGGAATGGCAACAGCACAGATCGCCCTAACATAAAATCAGATTTAAAGAGTGCACTAAACGACTCCAAGACTTGCTTGCATTTGAAAAACTGCATCTCTTAAAAATTAGGTGTAGATGTCACACCAGCATCTAATTACTCTTTGTGGCACACTGCTAGGAAGCTTTAAGCACCCGTTGAGTTTAAGCCACCTCTGTTGTCTGTGCACATCTACCGGTGGAAAAAGGTAACATATTTGCTAAGCATTTAAAATACGTATTTACCCCCGCTCTACCCTCTCATCAAATAAAGTCTAAGACGTGTGAGTTACAAAAACTCATTACTGAACTCAACCCGAAGAAAGCTCCGGGTTTTGATGGAATTAGTAATCAGATGCTGATGAAGTTGCCACTTGTTGCAATTAGAATCCTGTTATTCGTTTTTAATGCCATTTTGCGACTAGAGTATTTTCCACACAGTTGGAAGCTTGCCAAGGTCAAAATGATTCCAAAGCCAAGCCACCTTACCAAGGCTGAGTCATACAGGCCAATAAGTCTGCTATCAACAATATCAAAACTTTTCGAAAAACTGCTCATGACAAAATTGTTCCCTATTCTAGCTGGTAATGGCTGCATCCCAGACCATCAATTTGGTTCTAGAAATCAACATAGCACCATTGAACAAACACATAGATTGGTTCAATTTATAAGAAGAACATTTGAAGAAAAGAAGTATTGTTCTGCGCTGTTTATTGATGTTTCTCAGGCATTTGATAAAGTGTGGCATGAAGGCCTAATATTAAAATTGAAGACATAACTACCAATAAACATTGTAAATCTTTTGGAAAATTATATTATTGCTCGAAAGTTCACTGTTGTGGAAGAAGAGTTTATGATTATGCTTGAAACTATCTCATCCGGTGTGCCACAGGGTAGTATACTGGGTCCAGTTTTGTATTTGATTTATACTTGTGATATGCCTCTGAGCAGTAATATCAACACTTCTACATTTGCCGATGATACAGCATGCCTTAGTATGCATGAAAACCCTTGCGAGGCATCCCGATATCTTCAGGAACATATAACCCAGCTAGAACTGTGGTTAAACTTATGGAGAATTAAGGTAAATGAACAAAAGTGTGTTCAAGTAACATACATTACGAAGAGATACTTGTTCCCCATTCGGATTAACAATCAAATTGTTCCTCAACATTCTCATGTAAAATATCTTGTTATACACCTGGATTGACGGCTTACTTGGAAATACCACATTGACTCTAAGCTAACACAAATGAAACTAAAATTATCTTAGGTACGTTGGCTGATTAGTAGAAATTCAACCCTCAGTCTTGATTGCAAAGTTTTGATATACAAGTCGCTTTTGAAACCTATATGGTGCTACGGAGTTCAACTATGGGGTACTGCTTCAGCTTCCAATGTCGAGAGAATACAAAGAAGGAAAAACAAAATCCTACGGTTAATAACATCGGCTCCATGGTATATAAAAAATTCAAATATACATCGTGATTTAAATATGCCACTAGTGATTCATGAAATTGCAAAATACACAGGCAAATATTTAACTAAACTCGAGTCACATCCCAATCCGTTACTCGTAGTATTTTGAACTTTACTGGACCCATCCGCCTAAAAAAGAGGAATACAAGGGCTCTTATACTCAACACCCAGCCATCTTCCCCTCCACCGCCCCCGCCACCAACTTATGTTAGTTTAAATTCCTTATACTCGTATTGTCAATTTATTTTCTTTTCAATAAATATAACCTCCTACTTTCTTTCAACTTGGTTCAGAATTAAATATTCCAACAATGCTGCCCGGCAGCAATCCACCAGCTCTTCAAGTCAACAACATACTTAAGTCTTAAAAAAGTGTTTTGCTAAAATTAATATTTTAGAAAATAATGAGGAAAATAACAAACAAAATACCAACAATTTTATGTAAAAAAATTATATTTATATGGAATTATTTTATTTTAATCATTTACAATAAGAGATTATATATATTAAATTATTTCATACATTACATTGAATATATGGGCTTGAGGGCCAACTTTGAGGGTCGAACGCACCCCCTAAAACACAACTTATTGGTATGAAATTTTTTTGTATTTTTTTTACATAAAACTGAACTGATTTGGGGGTGAGAGCAGAAGAAATAAAAAATAAAAAAAAAATAATAACGGCCACTCTAAAGTACATACATACATTCATATACGCAAAGTTAAAAATGTAAATAAACACGAATCAAAATTACAACACCGTCATCCTAAAACTTGGTTTAAATCTGGGTGCAGTCAATTTTAAAATTTGCTGCTTTACAGAAGGCTTAAAAAAAGTTTTTTAAGCTAAAATTCTGTTATGAATAAAATTTTAGCGAATATTGCTTAAACAACATTTGAAATGCTGTTTAAAATTTTTATGAATACTGGTGTTAGTAAATAAAATACCATCTTATTATGTTTTAGGAATTTCTCCTTGCGATTGATGTCACATCTAGTGGTACACCAGAAGAAAAGCTAAAATGGGCATTTCGAATGTACGATGTGGATGGAAATGGTGTGATTGATATACAGGAAATGACAAAAATTGTACAGGTACATTATTACATCTATCTATGTCACAGTTTTGCCATATTTTCTTAGCATCCTTATATTAAACAAGTAAGAGTGCTATATTCGGTTGCGCCGAATTAATATACCCTTCACCGACGCACAGTGCACAGTGGGGACTTTTGCAAAATAAATGGTAATAAATCTGGAACTTCTAAACTACTAATTGGATTTATATGAAACTTCCAAAATGCGTAGAAGAGGACTTAGACCTAATAACACTTGTCTTAACAGCCTTCTGGCTTAAGCTGGACAGGAGTTACAGTGGGCCTAAGTTGACCACATGGAACTCAAAAAAATTCTGAGACTTGTAACTTATAGAAAAATTATCCGTTCTGTATGGAATAAAGCGTTTTAAGCTAAGCTAAAATTTTTAAATAAATATTGTCCGTATATGTGTTTCCGTATCTCTCATAACTTAGGAGATATTTGACTTTAGACAAAAAAAATTTTTTCGCCTTGACTTTTTTTTAGTATTTCACCTATAAATTTTTAGTATAATAAATAAAATACAGCAATAAATTTTTGAGTAAATTTTAAATAAAAATAAGTAAAAAACTTCATTAATATCTGCATTCGGGAAAAGGCTAAGAATTCAAAATTTTAAAATTTACTCAAAAGGGCATGTTTCTTTAAGAAAAAGTATCTTCATTATTTTAAATTTTGTGAAAAGCTTTGTTTAACACATGCACTTTTAAACCACATAGCGCTAAAAACAATTTATTCAGAATGTGCTTAGATCAAGGTTGGCAAACGGTATCGTAAAAATACCGATACCGATTCAGATACCGCTATAATTAGATACCGGTATCGTTACCGATACCGAAATCCATTTCGGTTAGAAAATACCGGTATCTAGACCACCGTTTACGTCTATACCGGTACGTACCGGTATACCGATTCCGGCCAAAAAATAAATGATAAGAGAGTTGTAGTTGCCAAATTTGTATTATGTATTACAACTTTTTTCACCATGAGACATTTTGGTTTATATTTCGACCATTGCATTCGTTTTGCTTTATTATTCCAGAAGCCAACCAATCCCATTTGTCAGCCAATATTATTGCCACGTTTATAAAACATAGAATCTCAAGAAAAAAGAGCAAAGCCAGAACTAAAAATATTTAAAATGTTTTGTGATAGATACTATGGTTTCAAAAAACATAGCATAGATAAGAACCTTAATCGAAGACAACTAAAATTAGTTTTTAGTCGGAATACCAAAAGTAAAGATGTTTCAGTTTCAATCCAACGGTGAGTTGTAAACCGTAATATGGGCAAAAATTGCAAAAATATACATCAATTAACTTTTTTCCTTTGGCTTAGAGAAAAAACTTCTAAATTTTTATATTTGAAGTTAAGTATTCCTCTTGAGGTGAAGAAAAGTGCCTGCTTTAAATTTTTAAATGTTAATTGTACAAGAAAATTGATTTCTTTGTTTTTAAGTTGGCTGAAAGAATATTATATATTCTTTGAACTGAAATATTCCAATGTTCGCTTCGTCTGAATTTGGCGAGAAAGTTATAAACAATGTGGGGCAAGTACAAAAATATTGCCTAAGAACGTGTCCAAAGTATAAAAGTGTCGAAAAAAACCGAAAAAATATTCTGACAACAACACAAAGTTGAACGGAACAGCCAGCCGTTTTCGAAGGCCACTAAACCTTCCTCATCAGCGTTCTTCTGTGTTTTGGTTCACCGTGTGTGGTGTCAGTTGATGTAGATGTCTGCCTTATATACGAAACTTTATTGCAAATGGAATATGTGAATTGGTTTGATTCATTGCATTTCAATTTGCTCATGTGTTTTGTAATGAAGGCTCAAAGTTACCATCTCTATATTTACAATAGTCTTACCATTGTCGTTTGTCCTTTACTAACTATGCACATGTTTGTTAATTTGCTTATTTTTGTTCTACTTAAGACAAACTTTTTTTTTTGTTTGTTACTCGTCTTTCTGTATCCGTTTATAAATTTAAAATCGGTTGATATTTAACTTAGTTAGAGGTTGATAAGTGCCTACGGGTACGAAAAAGCGGCTTTTTACCCGTAAAGGCTGGTACTCTGTTCGAAGTTGAGAAAAATTTTCAGTGCAATTGGTTATTTCGCGTGAAAAATTTGACATGTACTAAATGTAGCCCAACTCGCGGTTGTTTTAATAAATTTCTCGCTTTTTTTTGCTTGTAAGTATGCAACATTGCTAAAATTCCGTGCGAAAAAAGCACTCCTCATGTAGTTTCGCAGCTAAACTAAAATGATACCAGATTAATTTTGCATGGAAAGACATAATTTTCCGTGTTTTTCACACCAAGAACAGAGTACTACTCTTCCGAATTTATTTCGCAAATATTTCATACCAAATACATACTTTTATATGTAGTTTGACAGCATTTCGCACGAAATTGTGAACAGAGTACCAGGCTTAACTCAATATTTTGGAGATGTCTGGAAAATTTTTATACTTGACAATACCTAGCAGAAAAATAGTAACACTTCGCAGGTATTTCGATTTCATTAAAAATTTGTCACACAGTATAATTTATCAGTATAGACTTTATATATGTAAAGTTTGAACTGCAGTCTCCTTGTTTCACTTTTTTAATAAATTATTGTTTAGTAATAGTATAAAATCATATTTAGAAACAAATAAGTTTATATGCTTTTATACATACATATGTTAATGTAAAAATAATCCCTTTTTGAAATAATTTAATAAAAAAAAAGATTTTTTGTTATGTCCACTGCCTGAAATAATAAATTTGTCAGTAATATCGGTATACCGGTATTATAAACTCGGTAACGGTATGTACCGGTAATACCGATACCGAAATAAAAAAAATACCGATACCGCTACCGATACCGAAATTTAAAAAATAATTGTACCGGTATCAATACCGATACCGTTATTTGTTTCGGTTTCCAACCTTGGCTTAGATTCAATTATTTTGGAGTTTGGACATGCACCCTACATCCAGCAGTGTCCGTAAATTACCAATTTTAAAAATATTTCTTGCGTTTAAGGGCTTATAAAAAGTTGTGACGGTATATTATGATAGTTTAGTCTACAAAATTTATTTACGTGGATAGTTTTTAACATATTTAATTAAAAATCTTGAGAACCTCTTCATAAATGCAGGACACACACGCAGATTTTCTGAAAAAATTCAAAATTTGTTAAAAATATTGTTTTGTACCATAAAAAATATATATTAAAATAATTTTCTTTTCTTATATTTGCATTTTTAGCTTTCATATGAGTCTTTTTACTTCTTCTGAAAAAATTATTCCAATATAATTAGTGTTTTTATGGGAATTGTTAAAATTTAAGTTTAAAATTTTTAAACGCACTAATAATCCCAAATTATTATTTTACTTATTAAGTAAAATATTTTTTATTAAAAATACATTGAAATTGATTATTGAGGGGTTAAGCTGGATCCCATGCGCATTTCACTGTTGCTAATGCAGATCATCAGGGAACGTTTACCCAAATTTCTTAGAACATCTAGAGTCATTATGTTATAAACTTTCATTTAATCAAATGAGAAGCATACCAACAAATAACAAAGTTGAAACAAGAACTCAATAATCAACATGTTTTTTTATTTTCTTACTTTACCATTGCTACATTGGCTGACTTTTTTTCAGCTTCAAATTGTAGTTGTAAGAGTATGTAAAAGAAAATAAAATAAAATAAAAATAAAGTAATGTAAATTGTTTATCTAATTTTTCGACCTTTTATATATGTTCAATGAAACTATTTCTTTAAGCTTTAGGTCAGTAAATTTTATATATTTTTCCTAAAAAATTTTTTTTTTGATCGATATTTCGTAAACCTTTGGTTTACTTCTTCAGGATATAGTAAATGTATTTTGATTTTTCTGTTTTTTTGTTTTTTCTTTTTCCTTTTTTTCAATTATGTATACAATTTTCAAACAATAAAGTGTGTCATAAAAAATATTTTTTAAAAAAATTTTTAAATAACAAAGTGTGTCATAAAAATTATTTTTACAATTTTTTAATAGTTTTGGTAATAAAACAAAATAGGTGTAAGTCTACAATATTTGTTCATATAGAATTTTGGAATGGTTCTTAGAAATGATAACACATATTTTTTATACTTTTACATAACATTGTGTCTTTGAGTTTCTTAAAAATTTTTGAATAATGTTGTAATGAATATTTACAACATTATTAAAAAATTGGTTGTTTTAACAAAAGAGAATACATACTTTTTAATAATTTTTAATAATTAATAGAAGAAATACGTATCATGAATTTTATATACAAAAACATTAACATTAATTAATTAAACTTTTTTTTAAATTATTTTATTTTTTTATAAAAAATGTTTATAACAGTAACATTAAAAAAAAAAAAAAAATTCTGTTGTATGTTTCTTTCTTAAAACCTATTCTTGTTTTTATGTAATAAATATCTATAAGTCTGCGCAACATTGGCCGTGTCTGTTCTGAAATTAATTCTCTGATTTGTTGGAACATCTATAATGTGTAACATTTCTAACATATACCTACGTTTATAATTAGATTCTGTATTCAAAATTGAAGTATTATCAAAATCTGGATAATGATCTAAATCAAAGCAATGTGAAGATAAAGCTGTCCTATGTGAATTAATATTCCTATACCTTTGATCTGTTTTATGTCCTGATATTCTTGTCCTTAATTTATTTTTAGTTGTGCCTACATACATCATGTCGCAATTTTCGTTATCATTACCTTTACATGGTATTTTGTAAACTACATTAGATCTATCTATTTTTTCAATCCTATCTTTCGTGTTAGTAAATATATTTCCTAAAGTATTATAAATCTTATATGCCATCTTATATTTTGTCTTATCATATATTTCTGACTTATCTAATCTTTCTGACATTTTTGGTACATATACTAAAGATTTATAAATTTTTGGTCCATTATGATTATTATTATTGTTGTTGTTGTTGTTGATGTTGTTGATGTTGTTGTTGTTATCATTATTGTTATTATTATTATTATTATTATTATTATTATTATTATTATTATTATTATTATTATTATTATTATTATTATTATTATTATTATTATTATTATTATTATTATTATTATTATTATTATTATTATTATTATTATTATTATTATTATTATTATTATTATTATTATTATTATTATTATTATTATTATTATTAAAAACAACATTATTACTATTAATAATAATATTATTATTACTAACAATAATACTGCTGTTATTGTAATTAAATTGTCTTATTAATTTACAAGAAAGATTATAGGGGAAACTATTTTCATTCAGTATACTTATTATCTTCTTTCTATTTTTCTTATGGAATTCAATATCACTTATTGATAATATTCGTTCTATTAAGTTTTTAGCCGTATTAATTATCATCCACTTTGGATGTTTTGAATAATAATTAATAATCCTACCAGATGAAGTTGGTTTTTGAAACCAGTCTATTGACAATTTATTTTCCCTTTTTAATACTAATGTATCTAAATACGAGAGCATTGAGTTATTTTCCATTTCAATTGTAAATTTTATGTCTGGGTGGAAGGAATTTAATGTTGATAGTACGGTATTTATTTCCTTTTCTTGAATAATGCAAAACAAATCATCAACATATTTTACTAAAAATGTTGGTTTAATAGTTAATCTTCCGATACATTCATCTAATAATTTTTCCATCACTATATCAGCTACAATAGGTGAAGCTGGAGATCCCATAGGAAGACCTTTTTGTTGTTTGTATATTTTATCATTACATTAAAATATCTACTATCTACTATACAAAACTTTACAATACGTGAAAATAAATTTTTATTAATGTCTGTATATTGTGTTATTCTATTCCAATTTTCATCTATGATATTCATAGCCAAATCGACTGGTATGCTTGGAAAAAGAGATACTACAACAAGTGATATTAATTTATCATCATTATTTAATCTTATCTGTTTTATTCTGTTTTTAAAATCTAAAGAATTAACGATATTATATTTTGAACCTATAGTTAATTTTTTAAAATATGTGTCATATATTTGCTAAGTTCATAAGACGGAGAATTTATACTAGAACAAATTGGTCTCAAAGGAAAATTATTTTTATGAATTTTAGGTAATCCATATAATTTTGGAGATATAGCAGTATTTGACTTTAATTTATACTTTTCTATGTTAGAAATAATATTTGCTCTGAAAAGCTCTTCAACTAAATCATTATTACATTTTTGTAATCTACTAGTGGGATCTCTATTTATTAAATTGTATGTTGTAACATCAGTTAAAATATTATCAATTCTCAAATCATAGTCACTTTTATTCATAGCAACTGTTACGTTTCCCTTATCTGCATTCAAAATAATCACATGATTATTTATTTTTAAAACTTTTTAGCAGATTCTGCGCAATTACTCATATATTTATCCCTATTAGTCAATCTACTTTTGTTTATATGACTATCAACAATTGTAGTAAATCTTGACCTAATTATCTCCTGTTTTTCGCTTTCTTGTATAGTCTGGATGAAGTCTTCTCCATCTGCTATTACCTTCATAATAGGAATTTTATTTCCTTGTATTGGTAATGCATGTTTTTTCCCTAGAGACAATAGGTATTGAACATCAGGAGGAAAAACTTCATCAGATTTATTGACAAACCATTTTTGGTTTAATTTGATTCCTAGTTCTCTTTCCTGTAAATCAACCAGACAATTGAATTTTTTAATGTGTACCTTTTTTATTCTTTTTGCAAATGCTTCTGTTACTCTTTCCGTATATTTCAAAAATTCAGTCAATTCTTGTATATTTAAATTTCTTCTTAATCTTGATACAGTATTTGATAATTCCATTTCAAACTCTTTGAGGTTTTCGTGTTTTTGCTTAATTGCCCAATTTAGCATTTTGCTTTGAAAAATATTTATATTTCTCGTAATCATCATTTTGGTAGATGACCGACCGTTTTCATGAAATATATTAAAAATATTTTTAGTGGAATTTTTTATGAAATTAGGAATTATACCTTTATTCCGGCATCTAATTAAAAAAGTTATCGTTGTTTTACATTTTGTAATTTTTTCCCTGATTTTTTTATATCTATTTATGCTCCATCTCGTCTCATTATTTCTTTTGAGTAGTCTATATCCGCTTCCTCTATTATTGTTGTCAAAATTTACGTCTTCTTCTCTTCTACTGAATCTATTGTAGTTTGCTAAATGGTTTTCTCTTATACTTCCATAATTATTACGGTTTCTTCCTTCTCTTATTCTTCTTAATATATTGCTTTCTCTATCATCATTAACGAAGTGTCTTTCTTGATATCTTCCGAATCTGTTATCAATAGTTTGTTCATATTGATATTCTCTTCTATAATTGCTGTTGATACTATTTCCTCTTATTATATTATTGAATCTGTTGTATCCTGTTCTCCTTTCTTGATAAATTCTTTGTATATTCATGTTAAAATTGACACTTTCCATCACTTTTTTAATATATTATTTTTTGGCTCAAAATTTTATTAAATTGTTTATCTAATTTTTCGACCTTTTATATATGTTCAATGAAACTATTTCTTTAAGCTTTAGGTCCGTAAATTTTATATATTTTTCTTATATATTTTTATTTTTGATCGATATTTCGTAAACCTTTGGTTTACTTCTTCAGGATATAGTAAATGTATTTTGATTTTTCTGTTTTTTTGTTTTTTCTTTTTCCTTTTTTTTCAATTATGTATACAATTTTCAAACAATAAAGTGTGTCATAAAAAATATTTTTTAAAAAAATTTTTAAATAACAAAGTGTGTCATAAAAATTATTTTTACAATTTTTAATAGTTTGGTAATAAAACAAAATAGGTGTAAGTCTACAATATTTGTTCATATAGAATTTTGGAATGGTTCTTAGAAATGATAATACATATTTTTTATACTTTTACATAACATTGTGTCTTTGAGTTTCTTAAAAATTTTTGAATAATGTTGTAATGAATATTTACAAAATATTATTTGAAAAAAGTTTATAACATACATGTATATTAAAAAATTGGTTGTTTTAACAAAAGAGAATACATACTTTTTAATAATTTTTAATAATTAATAGAAGAAATACGTATCATGAATTTTATATACAAAAACATTAACATTAATTAATTAAACTTTTTTTTTAATTATTTTATTTTTTTTATACAAAATGTTTATAACAGTAACATTAAAAAAAAAAAAAAAAATTCTGTTGTTGTATGTTTCTTTCTTAAAACCTATTCTTGTTTTTATGTAATAAATATCTATAAGTCTGCGCAACATTGGCCGTGTCTGTTCTGAAATTAATTCTCTGATTTGTTGGAACATCTATAATGTGTAACATTTCTAACATATACCTACGTTTATAATTAGATTCTGTATTCAAAATTGAAGTATTATCAAAATCTGGATAATGATCTAAATCAAAGCAATGTGAAGATAAAGCTGTCCTATGTGAATTAATATTCCTATACCTTTGATCTGTTTTATGTCCTGATATTCTTGTCCTTAATTTATTTTTAGTTGTGCCTACATACATCATGTCGCAATTTTTCGTTATCATTACCTTTACATGGTATTTTGTAAACTACATTAGATCTATCTATTTTTTCAATCCTATCTTTCGTGTTAGTAAATATATTTCCTAAAGTATTATAAATCTTATATGCCATCTTATATTTTGTCTTATCATATATTTCTGACTTATCTAATCTTTCTGACATTTTTGGTACATATACTAAAGATTTATAAATTTTTGGTCCATTATGATTATTATTATTGTTGTTGTTGTTGTTGTTGTTGATGTTGTTGATGTTGTTGTTGTTATCATTATTGTTATTATTATTATTATTATTATTATTATTATTATTATTATATTATTATTATTATTATTATTATTATTATTATTATTATTATTATTATTATTATTATTATTATTATTATTATTATTATTATTATTATTATTATTATTATTATTATTATTATTATTATTATTATTATTATTATTATTATTATTATTATTATTATTATTATTATTATTATTATTATTATTATTATTATTATTATTATTATTATTATTATTATTATTATTATTATTATTATTATTATTATTATTATTATTATTATTATTTCTATTATTATTATTATTATTATTATTATTATTATTATTATTATTATTATTATTATTATTATTATTATTTCTATTATTATTATTATTATTATTATTATTATTATTATTATTATTATTATTATTATTATTATTATTATTATTATTATTATTATTATTATTATTATTATTATTATTATTATTATTATTATTATTATTATTATTATTATTATTATTATTATTATTATTATTATATTATTATTATTATTATTATTATTATTATTATTATTATTATTATTATTATTATTATTATTATTATTATTATTATTATTATTATTATTATTATTATTATTATTATTATTATTATTATTATTATTATTATTATTATTATTATTATTATTATTATTATTATTATTATTATTATTATTATATTATTATTATTATTATTATTATTATTATTATTATTATTATTATTATTATTATTATTATTATTATTATTATTATATTATTATTATTATTATTATTATTATTATTATTATTATTATTATTATTATTATTATTATTATTATTATTATTATTATTATTATTATTATTATTATTATTATTATTATTATTATTATTATTATTATTATTATTATTATTATTATTATTATTATTATTATTATTATTATTATTATTATTATTATTATTATTATTATTATTATTATTATTATTATTATTATTATTATTATTATTATTATTATTATTATTATTATTATTATTATTATTATTATTATTATTATTATTATTATTATTATTATTATTATTATTATTATTATTATTATTATTATTATTATTATTATTATTATTATTATTATTATTATTATTATTATTATTATTATTATTATTATTATTATTATTATTATTATTATTATTATTATTATTATTATTATTATTATTATTATTATATTATTATTATTATTATTATTATTATTATTATTATTATTATTATTATTATTATTATTATTATTATTATTATTATTATATTATTATTATTATTATTATTATTATTATTATTATTATTATTATTATTATTATTATTATTATTATTATTATTATTATTATTATTATTATTATTATTATTATTATTATTATTATTATTATTATTATTATTATTATTATTATTATTATTATTATTATTATTATTATTATTATTATTATTATTATTATTATTATTATTATTATTATTATTATTATTATTATTATTATTATTATTATTATTATTATTATTATTATTATTATTATTATTATTATTATTATTATTATTATTATTATTATTATTATTATTATTATTATTATTATTATTATTATTATTATTATTATTATTATTATTATTATTATTATTATTATTATTATTATTATTATTATTATTATTATTATTATTATTATTATTATTATTATTATTATTATTATTATTATTATTATTATTATTATTATTATTATTATTATTATTATTATTATTATTATTATTATTATTATTATTATTATTATTATTATTATTATTATTATTATTATTATTATTATTATTATTATTATTATTATTATTATTATTATTATTATTATTATTATTATTATTATTATTATTATTATTATTATTATATTATTATTATTATTATTATTATTATTATTATTATTATTATTATTATTATTATTATTATTATTATTATTATTATTATTATTATTATTATTATTATTATTATTATTATTATTATTATTATTATTATTATTATTATTATATTATTATTATTATTATTATTATTATTATTATTATTATTATTATATTATTATTATTATTATTATATTATTATTATTATTATTATTATTATTATTATTATTATTATTATTATTATTATTATTATTATTATTATTATTATTATTATTATTATTATATTATTATTATTATTATTATTATTATTATTATTATTATTATTATTATTATTAATATTATTATTATTATTATTATTTATTATTATTATTATTATTATTATTATTATTATTATTATTATTATTATTATTATTATTATTATTTTATTATTATTATTATTATTATTATTATTATTATTATTATTATTATTATTATTATTATTATTATTTATTATTATTATTATTATTATTATTATTATTATTATTATTATTATTATTATTATTATTATTATTATTATTATTATTATTATTATTATTATTATTATTATTATTATATTATTATTATTATTATTATTATTATTATTATTATTATTATTATTATTATTATTATTATTATTATTATTATTATTATTATTATTATTATTATTATTATTATTATTATTAT